>CM064545.1:36663690-36766190 GCA_032716605.1 Paralithodes platypus | reverse complement strand
GAGCTCAGCTGTTGAATAGAAGAAAAACTGAAAATAAAGGTTATATCTATCAATCTATTGCCTGACGCCGTGATCCCCGAAGGGGTGGCCACGAACGAACCGCCCCATGCTCTTCTGTCCCCAGTCAGTCGACGCCCCTCCTCCCAACCAGCACCGCCTTCATCCATATACTTCCTCACTCCATCCTTCCACCTCTCCTTCGGTGCACCTCTCCCTCGGTGCACCTCTCCCTCTCTGTCCTTCCACCTCACTCTCCTACACCCTCTTAATAATGTTCTCGCTTTCCATACGTTCCATATGGCCGAACCATCTCAAGTTGTTCCTTTTCACACTTTCCAGCACATCTACCACACCACACCTTCTTACTTCCTCATTTGTCGGTCTATCCCTCCATGTAACTCCGCACGCACTTCTCAAGTAACTCATTTCCACCGCTCTCACAAATAAAATAAAATTTCATTCTTGGGATATATATATATATATACCGGTATATATATATATATATATATATATAGGTATATGAATGTTATTAGTTATCAACTGTACTAGTAGCGGTGATTGATGCGGGTTGAAATTAATAATGCAATCTTGGTGTTAATCGGAGTGTGGTGGTGATTAACAATGGGGTGATAGTGCAAGTGTGAGGGGAGGGGGGGGGGGACCATTTGTAGGGGGATGTAAATAATCGACACCTAAATGGCACAAAAGGTCTTAAAATTGACAACGAAATGGGGCGAAAGGTCATAACATCCCTAAGCTAATGGAACCAACGTCTTTAAATCTCAAAACTAGTGGGGCTAAATATTAGGGAGAAGGGGGTCCAGAAAAACGGTCTGCCTCCCCTTAATTACGATATGAGACAGGTATACACGACCATGAACGTTATTTTGTCCATGACCGTGTGTACCTTACGTGTGTACCTGGGTGTTTGACCATGTGTGTGGCCAGGTATTCGCACGTGTGCACATAATGTTTTGTAGGGTAAGTTCACAAGTGTGTGCGTGAGAACGTGTGTGTTTTGTGTACATGTGAGGGTTTACGTGCGTGTGTTTGTGTGTACTTGTGGGGGGTGGGGTGCTATAGTTTTTTCACTGTAAGTAGGCGAGAAATCATGACCTCTAACCTATGTAACTCATAAACGACTAGAGTTAATCCAGCGAATATTTCTACTATTTGTGAAGAGTCGGTCATGGAATAGATGTGGAAATGTACAGCCAATTTACTCCATCCTTTGTTGAGTTATAAGAGGCTAGAGGTCTTCCTGTTAGCCTACTTATCATGACTAGACTTTAGTTTGTAGGTTACGTGGCGTGTGGTGGTTTATAGTTGTAAAATAACTGAACAATACTAAGTACAAAGGAGTACAAAGGAAATCAAGCAACAACAGGTCTAGTGACCCTTCTAGGCTGCTTGTCCTCCAAAACACTGAGGATCAAGTGTCCAAACAGTGGTCTCATATGGACGTGCTCTTGAAAATATCAAACTGTATTATTGAAATGCCTTTAACCCTGTAAATATAATTATTAGGCTACTTAAGCTACACAGATTAATGACATCTTCAGTAAACCTCATATAAGTCGTAGGCGTGTGCATAAACCTTTAACCGTCTTGGTGGTGTAATGGTTAAGGTGTCTAAAAATGTGTGTGTGATAACCCAGGTTCGAATCCCGGTGGATCACATAATTATATGCTTTCATTAATTTCATTGGAGGTGTTTGGTGAAATTAATAAAAAATAGAATATACCCGGTATATATATATATATAATATATATAGATAGATAGATAGATAGATATATAGATAGATATAGATAGATAGATAGATATAGATTATTATTATTATTTTTGTATTTATTTATTATATAGATAGATATAGATATAGATAGATTTAAGTGTGGTGAAATTAATAAAACAGAATATATATATATAGATAGATAGATAGATACAGATATATAGATAGATAGAATCAGAAATAATAAAATAATACAGATATATAGATAGATAGATATATAGATACAGATATATAGATAGATAGGTAGATATAGATTATTATTATTATTATTTTTGTATTTATTTATTAGTATTTTTATGTGTTTACTAAAGTGTTGAGCATAGCATGGTTGTCGTAGTATCGAGTTAGCTGGGAGGCTGGGGGTTAATGATGAGCCCATACGGGTGAAAGTGATATGATGTATTAATGTACTATGAGTCTATGACCTTTATCCTTGACCAGGTACTCCATATGTTGGTTAGACAAGGTATATGTATATTATTTACATATACACACATTCGTTCACTAATACAATCCCACTAACTTTATTTTCTTCCCTCCATTATCTTTCATAAGATTCTCTCTCTCTCTCTCTCTCTCTCTCTCTCTCATGGGGAGAGAGCCTTCATCTTTGCTATCCTTTCCTTCCACTTTCTCTTAGGGTTGCTATCTCTATTAGGATTAAGTCCTGGTCACCTCGTAGGGATCGTAAGATCTGTGTGGCCAGTGTATCTATGTAAATGTAAATCATAAGGTCAAAAGTATAGATGGTGTAACACTATAGGGAAAGTAACTTAGGTTATAGATCGTTCTGTAGTTGGTATGTAGATAGTACCGCTATTTACTGGGGGGGGGGGGGGGGGGGGGGGTTTCTGGACCCATTCTCCCTCATTAGTTTTGAGAATTTGAGGTTCGTTCCTTTAGTTTGTTGATTTAAGACCATTCTTGCTATGTAGGCGTCTTTCCTGGCGAGCGTTAGCCAGCGCTTGCTATTTAGGAGGAACTGGCTTTCGGCCACGGTATTTTTTCAGAAAAATGCACACTTATCTTGAAGGGGGGTCTTGGGTATTTTAATCTTGGAGGTCTATGGAGGAAAGTAAAACAAACAGGAAACATAGATAAAATAGAATTTCCTGAATAATTGGAAAGGGGTGGGACTTATACTTTTCAATTTTTGTGTTTGTTTTTGTTTTTTTTACGCTCTGTGTTGCGTAACCTTTTTGTTTTATCTTTGAACTAGAGTATCTGCTTAGAGTGGACCGCCGAGTGAGTGAGATGCTAACTATCCCCTGTAGGTCCTCGTATGTTTCTCGTAACTCGATGATAATTATATTACAAGCAGGAGAAAGTGGTGGGGTGGAGGGGAGGGGTGGAGGGAGAGGTGGTGGGTAGGGTGGGGAAAGGGAGAGGTGGTGGGGGAGGGGAGAGGAGAGGTGGTGGGGGGAAGGCAGGGAGGAGAGATTTGATGATTTGATTCTTAATTGAGAAAGCATAAATACATGGGAATACATAATTACACGACTCAGGAGAGAGGGGGAGGGGGGGGGGGGGGAGGCAGGGAGGAGAGGAGTGGAGGGGGGGGGGGGGGGGGGGGGGGCTGGCAGGGTAAGGTGGGAAGAGGGAGAGGTTGTGGGAGGAGTAGGAGGGAGAAATAGTGGGGGAAGGGAGCAGATGAGGGGGGGGGGGAGGAAGTGGGGATAAGGTGAAGGAAAGGAAGTGTGTGTGTGCGTGTGTGTGTGTGTGTGTGTTGACGGAAGGAAAGTCAATGAAGAACAGTGGGTAGACCTGCATAAACAAGTAGTTTATTATTCTTTAGTATTTCTGTGAGGCGCAAATTTGTCATCGTTTTGGTGGGTATAATGATGGTTTATTGACAGGTAGACAAGGGCTTCTCTCTCTCTCTCTCTCTCTCTCTCTCTCTCTCTCTCTCTCTCTCTCTCTCTCTCTCTCTCTCTCTCTCTCTCTCATCTCTACCTCTCCTCTCTCTCTCTCTCTCTCTCTCTCTCTCTCTCTCTCTCTCTCTCTCTCTCTCTCTCTCTCTCTCTCTCTCTCTCTCTCTCTCTCTCTCTCTCTCGCTCGCTTAAAACCTATTCTGGCACCCCCTCAATATGCATGCCAAGTATGGGCTCTCCATCTTGAAAACTGAGGGAGTAGTTCGTGAACAATCCGACAGAAAGTACCATTTATATAGTAGATTAGGGATTCACCCGTACTGAAATAGTTATAGAAACAAGAATATACTTAGCAACAACAACAACAACAACAACGAGCAGGAAGGAACAGCACAAACTAGACAAGAAGAAGAACAAGAGTATAAACAAACCAGAACAACAACAATATATACAAAGAACAATATATACAAAGAACAACAATAACAATATAAACAAAGCACAACAAGAGCATTATAAACAGCGCAAACTAGACAACAACACGAAGAACAACAGTATAAGCAAACCTCGCTCCAGGAAGTGAAAGGGTCTGGAAGGAAAGGTTGTGTGTTAGTTTGTCTGTCTCTGGCTGTGTGTGTAATCTAACCTTGACACTAAGAAATACTTTGACCATAGCCTCGTTTAGGAGCATTACAAAGACGAGAGGGTACAGGAGCTGGATATATTTTGTAACCTTTGTAATCGGTTTATAGTGAAATTATTACTATGTTCTAGAGCTTTAACAAGAGGGGTTACAGGAGCTGGTTGTTTTTTGTACCCTCTGTATCTGTTATTATATTCTTGGGAAATTATTGCCGATTTAATATTTTGTAATCGGTTTACAGTAAGTGACCATAGCCTCCTTTAGGAACATTAAAAACACTGGTACAGGAGCTGAATGGTTTTGTAACCTGTATCCTGTTTTTATAACCTTACGAAATTATTACCGATTTAGTATTTTGTAATTGGTTTGTATTTAAGTGACCGTAGCCTCGTTTTTAGCATTACAAAGAGCGGTTACAGGAGCTGGCGGTGTGTTTTGTAACCTCTGTATCCTGTTCTTATAACATTGCGAAATAATTACCGATATTGTCTTATAGCGAAGTGATAGTAATGGTTCTAGATCATTACAGCGGAGTATACGCCTACGGGAGTGTTCTGTAGCCTATCCCCTGTATATGTTATTATTGTAGCATGGTAAAGGCGTTAGGTCTAATCCATTGTAAGGTATCAAAGGGTGGGTGTGTGTGTGTGTGTGTGTGTGTGTGTGTGTGTGTGTGTGTGTGTGTGGAAATGAATAAATCGGTAGAACAGTAAAAGGTGACTGGCTGGCAGTTTCGATATTTTGGTAAAAGTTAAACACGTTACAATCTACGAATAGAACGCAAGTTTCGTGGCATTTAGTATTAAATTTACAAAGATTAATGTATTTTAACCTGGAAGTAATTTAAATCAACGTTTTATATATAATTATATATAGACATTCGTTAATTACGATTATCATAAAGGTACCAGATATTTAAATATTAAATTACCATAAAGAAGGGTTCCATGTCACTTCAACCAGTAGCTCTCAACCAGTGCCAAATTAACCCAGACCAACCAAACCAGTGCCAACATATAGTACTAACCTAACCGTATTGGTTGATTTGGTACTGGTTGAGAGCTACTGGTTGAAATGGTCTACTGGTTGAAGTGACCGGTCACCATAAAGAAGACTGCGTTTTTAACTTTAATGAACGCTATATACACTTTATACAGTATATAAACATTAGTTCGTAACAATGTTGATTTACTGTAGGTTACAAATATATGTATAATGTTTTAACTCGCGAAAAACTGTCTTGGTTACGTAACGTCTCGACTGTTTATGATTACTAGCTACATAATGTGTAAACATCTTAATCTGTTCTGCCGGGAGAGAGAGAGAGGAATGTGTGTGTGAGAAGAGGGTGTGTTTGTGTGTGAGTATGAGGGAGAAGAGGGTGTGTACTGTAGGTCTGAGAGAGAGAGAGAGAGAGGGAGAGGTAAATGAGTGAGATTAGCGAGTAAAAATCTAGTGAGTGTGAGTAGAGTGATTAACCCTTTCACGCATTTATGACGCAGAGGTTGCCAGATTATCAATAAGAAATAGAGTTCTCTCACTCTTATAATTACCTCTCCAAAATTAGTTTTCTGCCCACAGCTAACTCAAAGACAACTGCAGAGGTTGAAGTAACTAAACTAAAGGTTTCTAAATACCCCTGATGGTAACAAAGGCTTTAAAGTATCCCCAATAGGCTAAACATCGCGTCATATGCGTGAAAGGGTTAACTGACGAACACTAGATGAATAGCAGAGTGTCAAACGAAAGCAGAGTCTTTTCTTTTTAGTCATTATTGCATATGTAAATATAAAATTGTGGTTTATAGTTCCAATTTGGTCTTTGCAAGAGAATAAATGGCCCAAACAGTGGTCTTTCATCTTAGTGGTCTTGTATTTGTTTTCATAATCATTCAAGACTTCAAACATCATTGCTTTGCTCCGGTTTGACACCTTGATCTATCTATCTATCTATCTATCTATATGCTCAGGCCCAATACCCACTTTTCCTATTTTTTTTTCCTCTATTTTATTATTTTTTGTTTTGTTTTGACACCTTGATGAATAGACATAATTATTATGATCATGCCTAATGTTAATGCACCCATCTAGTCAGCCTTACAAGTAGTCTTCTTGCATCACAGCCCAGTCATAATCGTATATATATGTAGATGAGTTTAGGTAATAGATAGGTTTGCAGTTAGTCTTTATAATAGTCATAGTCTTATATAAGTAGATGAGTTTATGTAATAGATGGGTTTACAGTTACTCTCTCCGGGTTGGGTACAGAGAAGTTCAATTAATGTGTTCCCTTTATTTGTGTTTATATATATTTACACTCCCCCCCCCCCCCCTCCCCCCACAATTTAATGGCGTATATTATTTCATTATGTTATGGTTTTCCTTTATTACCCCCTCAATTAGGTATCGTAGATTATATTCAGCTTAGGAATGACCTAGGAATCAAAAAGGGATTAAACTTATATCCTAATCAGCCACGTTCTTCCTAAACTGTATTCACTCTTAGAAGTTGAGCCGAGGATATTTGATGTTGAAATGGGATAATTTATAGTATACAAGTGCGCATTTTACGATTTAATATACTTGTTATAACTAAATAAGTATCGGTAGCTTATTTTTGTATTGACGTCTGCCTCTGTGATATCGATTCTGAGAGAGAGAGAGAGTGAGAGTGAGAGACTAAAAGCCAAAACTAATAATTATGCAGATCGTCTTTAAATAACTTTCTCCTGCGACAAATGTCTGCGCATCAAATGTCTGCGCATCAAATGTCTGCGCATCAGGTTTATATTGTGACCACGGACACTGCAAACATTTATAGTTCTCTTAAAATATATATAATACACTGTAATATTAAAGGGAGATTTCCACTTGAGGGACTTTTTTCTTGACCTCTTTCTCCTTCATGTCTAGCCCCATTGTTTTTGAGAATTTAAGACGTTTGCCCGATTAGTTTGGTGATTTTAGGAATTTCCGCCCCATTCTGTCAATTTTAGGACCTTTCGTGCCATTTAGGTGTCGATTTTATCCTGCCGAGCGAAAGCGAGCCTGTAATTTAAGAGTAACCGGCCTTCGGCCAGGAAATTTTTCTACCGAAAAATGTACAAATTTATCTTGAAAGGGGGTCAAGGGGGTGACATTTTAAGATTGCAGGAGGAGTAATAAAGAAACTAAAAACCTCCTCTTAAGTGTCTGGTGTTTCTTGCTGACCGTCCCTACCCCATGTAGGAGTTTAGGGCTGACTATGACTGACTAACTTGAGGGGAGTTTTGTTTTTAACCTTTAACTCACAAACGACTGGAGTAATGGAGCTAATATTTCTACCATTTGGGAAGGGTCAGCCAGGGAATTATTAGGTGTGGACATGTACAGCCTATTTTCCCTAGCCCTTCTTCAGTTGGAGGTTAGGGTTCACGATTTCTGGCCTAGCTAATTGACTAGCGTACTTGGAAGTTCGACCTGTTTACATCGATATTAAACACTAATACAGCAATTATGTAGGTTTATAATGGATAAATAGTATGTTGAACTTAGTTGTATGTATTTATAAATGTACTACAACCGCATTTTAGCTGGTAATTCTGCTAAATATCAATGTAAAAAAACTACAACTTCCTTATAGCCTGAAACTCGCAAGTGGTCAATTGGAACAGGGTGTAGCACTATTTGCGTCCAGGGTGTCAAACGAAAGCCAAGTCCATTCTGTTTAGTTTATATTATTGTATATTTAAAGTTATTATTATTATTTTGTGTTATATAGTTTAAATTGTGTCTTTGTAAGTGATAAACTGGCCAAAGCAATATTATTCATGTTAACCAGTTTCAAAAGGGCCTCCAGCAATTAACAAGCTTCGAACTACCTCACTTAACCCTTTTTACTACCACAGATCCTTATTAAACTCCACAAAAATACTCTTAATGTAGGTAGAACAACATTTAATAAGACGTCGCCGGTAATATTCTCATTCAAGTCTTCAAACAAATTTTGTCCGGTTTGACAGTTTGACAGGTGGCAGGTGGATTGTGTTCTTTTATTTCATAAATTTTATTTTAGTAAGCGTTGTTTCCACATAGCGATTTTGATAAGTGATTTTGGCTTTATATTGTCTTTGTCCCAGTTTTGGTTTGTTTAGCTTGCAAGTTTTACATTTTAATTTGCATCACGTCGTTGAAATTTAGTTAAACATTCCTCTCTAAATTCTACTCAAAATATAATTCAAGTTTTACTACGAACCATTGATTTTGACTACACTTACATATATAGACATATTAAATAATTATAATTATGCAGATTTTACCGTTTAAGATGTATTGCAGATGTTGGTAAAGTAATACCAGGAAAAGTTAGTCTGAAACTATATTTTCATGCTACTTTAATGTGTTTCAACTGACGGGGAAATTATTTTTTGGCAATTGATTTATCGGTACAGTACTTAAGGGAGATGGGCTAAGGTCCCTATGTTAATATAATGTATGGGCTAAGCTAAGGCCACTAGGTTATTATGGAAGGATTGAGTTAATTTACACACGTACGTTATGGATGGAGTCATGAAAGAAATACTATCAAGAACAGTGGATGTTGGTGTATCGCTGAAAAGGGAGGGAAATGAGTGGAAGCTGCCTATACTGCTGTTTGAGGATGATACAGTTCTGATGAGTGATAATGAATGGGAGCTGCAGGGTTTGGTAAATGAGTTTGGAACAGTGTGCAAAAAACGGAATTTCTTTCCTCTCACTTAAACAGTAGGCTACCATAGTGCGGTTGGGAATATGAACATGATTAGATTAATATCCAGTATTCGAGAATGGATAATAAGTCGTAGGCGTGTGCATAAACCTTTAACCGTCCTGGTGGTGTAATGGTTAAGGTGGCAAAAATATGTGTGTGATAACCCGGGTTCGAATCCCGGTGGATCATATATACTTTAATTAATTTCATTGGGGGTGTGGTGGTGAGATTAATAAAAATAATATTTGAAGGTAAATACGGGGAAGAGAAAGGTTATGGTATTCGAAAGGGGTAAGTCACAGAGTGTGAGGTGAAGTTGAACGGTCAGGCTATGGAGATCGTCAACTCTTTTAAGTATCTGGGCAGTGTGTTGAGTAAAGATGGGACTGTGAATAAGGAGGTGCAGGAGAGGGTGCAACAGGGGAAGAGGGTTGTAGGAACGTTGAAAGCAGTAACAAGAAATAGGGTGGTCAGTATGGAAGTGAAGAAGTCCTTGCATGACAGTGTGGTAATCCTGACACTAACTTACGGAAGCGAAGCATGGACGTTCGGGAAGAGACTTAGACCAAGAGTGAGAGCGGTGGAAATGAGTTACTTGAGAAGTGCGTGCAGAGTTACATGGAGGGATAGACAGACGAATGAGGAAGTAAGAAGGAGGTGTGGTGTGGAGGTAGATGTGCTGGAAAGTGTGAAAAGGAACAACTTGAGATGGTTCGACCATATGGAACGTATGGAAAGCGAGAGATTGACTAAGAGGGTGTACGAGAGCGAGGTGGAAGGACAGAGAGGGAGAGGTGCACCGAAGGAGAGGTGGAAGGATGGAGTGAGGAAGTATATGAATGAAGGCGGTGCTGGTTGGGAGGAGGGGCGTCGACTGACTGGGGACAGAGGTGCATGGGGGCGGTTCGTTTGTGGCCACCCCTTCGGGGATTGCGGCGTCAGGCAATAAATAGATAGATAGACGTTTTTAACGATCCAATTTAAAACTAGCTATTCAACTTTTACTTTCTGCCTGCCCCTCATCTCATCACCACCAATATTAATGCCAGGCAAGTTTTATGGAGCAGTGTTGACCTCTAGGGGTTGATGATTATGGGGAGGTAGTTGTTTTTTATGGACCCACTTCTACTTCAAGTTTAGCCCCATTGTTATTGAGATTTTGAGACGTTCACTCTATTAGTTTGTTGATTTTAAGACCTTTCGTCCTATTGCTTTATCAATATCACGATCTTTTGTGCCATTTATTTTTATTTTATTTTTTCCTGGTGAGCGATAATCTTGAGGATTTGATCTTGAGAAAATTGTATTAAGCTTGATGGAGGTCTAGGGAGGACATTTAAACAATAATAACACAACATATAAATAAACTACTAAATAACCCGTACCTTCTTATGTATTCCCTTTCTAATCAACAAAGTCTTCTGCCAATATATTAAATATAGAGTAGCCCCCACATTACATCTAGAAAGTGGAGCCGAACACAAGGTTGGGTTCCCTACCTTCAAGTGTCTAGTGGCTCGCTTGGGTACGGTAAAAGTAAACTTCGAATTATGGCCCATAGCTCAATGTTAGGCTTCATAAAACTGGACTAGAATTAATATGCTGTCAGAAAGTAAAAGTCAAAGTATGGACCGTAGGTAGATATTATAGTCTGTTTAACCCCTTGAAGCTCTGGTGCGTTTTAGCAGTTAATTTTTGCTATCATTAGACGATTTTATGTAGCTTAGGAAGGATCTATGGGTATTAAAAGGGTAAATACTGTCTCAATCAACCCTTTGACTTCCATATACCGTTACTAATCTGAATACAATCCTCTAATAGTAGCCATAAAACAGAACAGAAATGCGTATTGGAGCTTGAAAGGGTTAAATTGCATGGATAACAACAAATAGAGGTGCGGCCAGAAAGTCAGTCGAAGTATGGGCCATAGGTAATCAACATTAGGTTGGTTGTGGACATAATGTAATGCAAGTAATGGTTGCTCTTCTGTAAATCTAAAGTGGCATGCTTAACCCTCGTCTAGTGGGGGGTTTTGGGCTATTTTGGGCATATTCAGGCCCTCCTGAATGATCAATCAAGTATCTGCATGAAAAGAAATGTATTCAGCAAAAAACTAGGCGCTACAAGCTTCAAAATGAGACCAGAACGAGCTACGTAGCACTCGTCGTTTTGATGCAGTGGTACCACCAACATGGGAGTTTAGCGTATAGCGGCATATTTTTTCCAGCTACACTCACTACTGGCTACACTGCCGGCCTCTCGAGAACAGAGGGAGCGTAAGTCAGTGGGCGGCGGTAAGCCCTGGGTGTCGGCCTTGTGGCCTGCTGCGCTCCCGTCCATTTGCACTCGATTTTAACCCTTTAAAAGCCTTAATAATACTCCTAGCTTGCTGCTTTTTAGATACGGACTAAGTCGGGCCATTGGGCCGGTGGCTATTTATTTGCACGGATAATTTGTGGATTTTGTTTTTGTTTACTGTTTCTTAAAGTATAGGTTTTATCAACCGTCAGATCACTCCTATCACCCCTATCTACGATTTTCACTTCACCTCTGTCAACTGGCAACTTCTGTCTATCAGCAACTGCCAATTCACCCCCTGTCAACTACTGTCTTATTCACCCCTATTAACAGGCTCGTAAAATAATTAATGTCCATATCGTACCCTCATCACTTCTATGTATGTAGATCACACACTATAATATTATCTCCACACCCTCATATTTACATGTATATATTTGCATCTGCAATTTCGTGGTCATCTACTGTATATGAAGACATTCGTAATAGTTCCCTTTTACTTTTTACTGTTTTATTTTATTTTTGCGGGCCGTGGCATGGTCAGTAGCGCATCTGACTGCTGATCAGAAGGTCGGCAGTTCGATCCCACCCCGTGCCATTGGTAGACGTCAAGAGTTTGGACACTCAGGTCTAGTGATTCGTGACAAATGTCCAGTAAAGTCCCTGTAACAATGGCACGCCCTAGCCCTGTCAATCAAGGGAGTGGACCGTGTCAACAACTGCATCAAACTGCATCTTAACCCCTTCAGCACGATGACCTAATTTTCATCATGTTTGGTTACCATTAGACGATATTCTTCATCTTATCTAAACTAACTCGGGATAAATACGATCTAAATATACCCTCTGAATAACACAGGTCCTTCTTAAACTGTTTAAAATAGTCTAGTTTTAGCCAGAATCAAATGCAGAAAGGTGACCTCGTGCTGAAGGGGTTAATTTTAGCATTGCACATGTTCATTATTTCTGCATATTTTGCCACTGAATTATTTTTCGCAAATTTTACGAATGCCTTAATGAACTTCGTATCAATTTATATGTTAAGCACCTGAAGGGGAAATGGGTTTTTATATTTACCGGTATTGAGTTATTTGTAGTGTGCTTCCTAGACCTCCATCAAGTATCAAATAAACTTAATTATGTGATTATTATTACTAATTTGCGTTTTCCTACAGCTGTTAGACCACTTGTGATGCACCCACTCACCCTCTTCACTCTTTATTTACATCTTTCTTCTCACCACCTGTTTCCCACTTACACCATATTATTCTGTGATTTTGATAAGTTCTTTTGTCTTTATACTGTGACCTCCCTGTTTTGGTTTGTTTATTTTGCAAGTTTTACATTATTGTCATCTATTCTAACCTTCACTTCTTTCCACAGTTGTTCGACCATCTGCGATCCAAAAGCCCCGAAGTCCTCAACAAACTGGTGCCCGTCCAGGGGGACATCATGCTGCCGGGCCTGGGGGTGTCTACCGAGGACATCGCCACGCTCACAGCCCAGGTCTCGGTTGTTTTCCACGCCGCCGCCACAGTAAAGTTCGACGAGGCCCTAAAGCTGTCACTCCAGATGAATGTGCTGGGGACGAAGAGGCTGGTGGAACTTTGTCACCGCATGGATAAATTGGTGGTAAGTTTGGAGAGTGTATTGATTTTGGAGTTAAGAAGTAAGTTAAATTGTTAAAAAGTGGAGGAATTTATGAGTAGTTGGGAGAAGGATAAGAGTAAGAATTTGGAGTGGGGTGTCTAGGAAAAGTCAGGGAGGGAGGGAGTTTGGTACAACTTGGGTGTTGGAGGGAGTGGTAGACAAATGGATTCGTCAAGGACTAAGTAGGAAATGAGTGGGACTGTCTAAGAAATAGTGGAAGGGTTGTTGTTATTGTTGTTCCCTAAAGTGCCTGGACGTACAGCCCCGTTGTTCTTCCATGTGATTGCTACGGTCAAATTCGGCGAGGCCCTAAAGCTGTCACTCCAGCTGAACGTGCTGGGGATGAAGAAGCTGGTGGAACTGTCACTGCATGGATAAATTGATGGTGAGTTTGGAGAGGGCCTTGATTTGGAGTTGACAAGGAAGTTATATTATCAGAAAGTGGGGGCATTAATTAGTAGTTGGGAGAAGGACTCGGGTAAGAGTTTGGAGATTGGAGTGGGATGTCAAGGAGGGAGGGAGTGGGATACAAGTTGGACGTTGGAGGGAGTGGTAGATAAATGGATTCGTCTAGGACTAAGTAGGATATGAGTAGGACGGTCTAAGGAAGAGTGGAATGGTCTCTGTTCTTACATGCGATTGCCACGGTCAAATTCAACTATACTCTGGGGGGTTTTCAACTGACGGTGAATTGCCAAGTTCCCATCAAAATGTCTAATATTTTGTAATGAAATACGGTGCTAATTATATAAACTTGGTCTTAATACAATGCAGAGACATAATGTAGTCATTTCATATTTTTCCATCAAGAATCCAGCAATTAGCTGCTAAGGGATTCAATTTATCGTCAGCTGAAAAGAAACTGGGTATAGGCACTGCAATTCGCTAGGGACAAAGAAGCTGGTGGAACTATCATTGCATGGACAAATTGGTGGGGAGTTTGGAGAGTACCTTCGTTGGGGTTGATAATTATATGGTGTCAAAATGAACAAGGGGAGTAGAAAGTTGGTGACCATAGGAAAGCAGTAAAAAAACAACCATGATGCATTTTTTTATCATGAAAGATTAAATACTGTAGTTTTATAAAGTAACCCTCTGGATTTTCTAGAAATATAAAAACTCGCCCTTTTTATGATTACAAAAAAGTATTGACCATAATAATGATCAAAATAATTAGGTTATCTGATTTCATAATGCATTCTTTCTAAAAAAGAGCAAACTATTTTGTTGTACTAATGTGTTGAACTTTTCCGCAGGCTCTGATCCACGTGTCTACAGCGTACTGCAACTGTGACCAGGGTGAGGTACGGGAGGAAGTGTACCCGCCGCCCACGGACCCTTATAAACTCATACAACTGGTAGACTGGATGGACGACGACACATTCAATCACCTCACACCAAAGTATGATCAATATTCTTTATTGTATACAATTAGTTTAACCAGACCACCGAGTTTGATCAATATTGTTTCTCATATCACAATCTGACCTCAGTTCAGAGCCAGTATCAACTGTAGTTAGTTTAGCCCCACATATAGCTGAGGAAGTCACCCAGCAAAGTAAAAATAACAATCCCCTGGGCTTTGGCTCCAAACTACAGGTCTCCCTCGATTTACGATTGGGTCAAGTTTCTGAAAACCCTATCTTAAATTGAAAAATCATATAGCGAAGCCTAAAATTGATGGGGTAAATGGGGATGCGTTCTGGGAGCATCCAAAATCCAAACACAAACACCTATCTATCTATCTATCTATCTATCTATCTATATACTCAGCCCCAATCCCCACTTTTCCTTTTTGGGGGGGCTCACGACAGAGCCAGAATAGGGACAACACAACAGAAAACAATGAACACACAAAAACAAAACATAAATTCACACACTTCTAAAAACACCTAAAAATCTATAATACAGTAATATATTAAATCGGGCCATCGGATAGTGAGGGAGACCTGTACCCCAAAGGCAGCCACACCCTAGATCTTATTAGAGGGAAGGTTCCAGTGGCCCACCAGAACCAACTGCAGGGATGCACCCCATGTGTGTTACGTGTACGGTGGGTGCTAGTAAGTCATGTTTCAGCTGTCATTACGTTTGGCTCGCTCTGTGCTGTATTAATGTCTGTCAGATGTTGAATAGGGTGAGTAAGTGTAGGAACATGCTGGTATATCTCGCTCAAAATTATTGATCAAAAGATAATTGGTGCCGAGACATCACTTATTAGCCCGAGTGTACATGGCATTGTGGTTTGTCTGATCTTATATACCTACTGATAGGGCACTCTCATGGTATACTACCATCAGGTTCAGGCCCTTCTACTAATAGGTGGAAAGTGACTGACTGGAAAGATACCATACCCTTCGGTTGAGTCAGACCCAGGGTGTATCATTCAATGCCTGCAAGCCTCCATTAGGCAACTATGAGGCAGTTATTAATGGGTTTGCATACCCCAACCTCAGTTATCCACAGTGGGCTTATCATTTGCCCTGAAAGAAAGCAAGGAAGCAGGGTTTTCTATCACTAGGTAATCAAAGATCCATCTATCGCCGGATGCCGTAATCCCCGAAGGGGTGGCCACGAACGAAACGCACCCATGCACCTCTGTCCCCAGTCAGTCTATGCCCCTCCTCCCATCCAGCACTGCCTTCATGCATATACTTCTTAACTCCATCCTTCCACCTCTTTCTCGGTTTACCTCTCCCTCTCTGTCCTTAAATTTTTTAAGCGTTTCTTTTAATAGATTTTTTTTCCACAGAAAACAAATAATTCGTAAATGTAAGATTATTTTGTGTAAATCCTGACTTGTGATTCAGTTAGTTGCCAACATGTCAATACTAAATTTGTCATTAATTTGTATTAAATTTTCCTAATTGTAAGATGGCTAGTTTTATACACTTAAAATATTAAACTTGAAAACGAACTCAAAAGTTACTGCTCAAATTAATATAACTAACTCATTCAAATTAAAAACTATCGAAACGACAACACACTAAACAAAATCTATATGTGGAAAAATGCAATTGAATTTATCGGAAATTAAACTTTGAAAACAACAAACTTAAATATTTAACTGTCACATCATATCTACTTAATTTATGTTAATTAGGTGCTGTAAAAGTAGTTTCTCTAATGACCTTGTTCTTCCCTGCAGGCTTCTACGGTCGCGGCCGAACACGTACACATACACCAAGGCCCTGGCAGAACACGTGTTGATCCACGAGGCTGGAGCACTACCCATAGCCATAGTCAGGCCTTCTATAGGTGAGTAACTATAGCACTCTCCGGCAGGGTTAGTCACCAGACAACTCCACCAGTAGCCCATTTCAACCACTGCCAAATCAAACTATATTAATTAACCCTTTCAGGTCTGGGGGTTGCCATTTAGTATTCAAAATTGAAATATCTTCCTCTCCAAAATTAGTTTTCTGCACACAACTCGCTCAAAGACAACTGCAGAGGTTGAAGTAATTAAACTAAAGGTTTCTAAACACCCATGATGGTCACAAATGTTTAAAGTATCCTTTAAGGACGCGATCGTGTCCACACATGCGTGAAAGGGTTAATATGCCAAACAAACAAAGCAACCAAAACAGGAACGGCACAATATAAAGAAAAATAGAACTTGTCAAATGGTAAGTTAGGCAATGCTAGGTTAGAACTTCATTTTGGTACGATTATATTTTTACTCTGGCACTGGATGGGATCCAGTGGTTAAAATGGTCTACTGGTGGAGTTGGCCGGGAATTCCAGGGAACCTTCTATACCCCGTGCCAGCCATCTTGACGATGTAGTCTTGTCAGTACCACAAGGGCAGACACTGAGGAGATAAACAGTACTGGAGTTTAAATGTTTGTTAGTGGAAGGTATATAATGCCTATTTCTTGTTGAGGGTTTCCTTGAGTTGTCCATACATTGGTTGAATGCCTTCATAATCATCAGACCTTGTTTTTTCTAGCTATCATTACATTAATTTATCCAGTTTAGGAAGGATCAATGGGTTTATCATTCCTAGGAGTGTTGGCCAGAATTACACTATAAATATCACTATAAAACATAAGAGGTTAAAGCCTACTTTCTTAATAGCTTGGATCAACCTGTGTGTACCCCATTCATACAGGAAAAGGTGAACTCTAATGATGTATATTTATGCTAACCTACTGAGCCAGAGCCCTCACAAGGTGGGCTGGATCTGTCAGAGTGAGGGTTGGTGTCCTCTACTTCCCATAGCCGGTTCTGACTTTACCTTTTTCATCATTCTTATTTCTAACTTTTTTCCTGAGAGTGGTTACAGCAATGGGGCCATAATGGTGTGCCCCATGGTTCCCTAGTGTCTTACTCTCACAACCCACTGGCACTAGTCGGCCTTTCTCTCTCTGACGTAGGGATGCGGCAACCCCACCGCCCGCCAGTGGACCACTGGTTCCGAGCTTTAGAAAATTCCTGTGCTTGGTATGCTTCCAGCCAGGGCCCCACTGGGGTATATAAAATAGTAAAACAGTGGTGGAAGTGCCATCCGGGTGAGGGACTGCTCTGGGTCTGCTCCTTCACTGCTAAGGGTCATAATCTACTTAGTGGAAATAGCACTGTGGAGTGGGTCAGTGGAGGCATGTCTGGGAGCCTGGAGGCAGTTTCTGCCTTGGCCATCCCTTTTGGGGTGCTTCCTCTGGAAGCGGGGCATCAGATTGATGATGACAAGGCCACCAGTTACTTGCCACTTGTGTGTTATATTCATATTTATTTTCACCAACTCACCAATATGATGGGGAATTATACTAGTATTTTTGTGTTACTTTTTCCTATGTGTTTTTAAATGTTGCGTTTGTTTCCAGTTGCGGCCGCCTGGAGAGAACCACTACCGGGTTGGGTGGACAATCTGAACGGTCCGACTGGTCTGATCGTGGGTGCTGGGAAGGGTATGCTACGAACCCTACACTGTCACAGTAAACTAGTGGCAGACCTCATCCCCGTCGACATACCCATCAACCTTCTCATTGTATCAGCGTGGCACACAGCGACGCACAGGTTAGTCGGGTGACTCCTCTCTTAACCCCTTCATTACCAGTGATGTCCTTTTGATTATATTCTGGCTACTATTAGATGATTTTATATATTGGCTCGTCTCTCAAAAGTGGTCCAGCTTTATGGGGGCCCCAGCCCCGTAGGATATAGGACAAAGTGTTCTAAAGTTTATAAGCAATAGGGCCACTGTATTAGAGGAGAAATAGCCATTCCATATAAGTCTTGGAAAGGAAAGCCTGCATTTAATATATTTCCTTTCATGTGGGTTGGTGTTGGTACCATCTAGCCAGGAGATATTCCATCCTCCTTTCTTGTGTCAACTCCAGCACACTAACTCAATCCTTCCCTGGAGAGCTAGTATGAGATAAACTCCAGATATCAAACTCCTTTCAAAACAATGAACCTAGACTCCCAAAGGATACTGGACAGTGTTATTTCAGACTGGAACTTTCTGCCTACCAATACAGGGAACTTAATCTGGTGGTAGTGTATCAGGAGGTTACCCTATCAGTACATACATAATATAAAGCCAGCTTTAGTGTTGTGTACGCACAATCGCACTTTGGGATATAACCCTGCGACTGGTGGTTTGTTCACTTGGAGAGAATGGATAATCAGAACTGGGTGAAGAAATGCTGAACTGTGAACGTGGGGGGAGCTGCGCGTAGGGGTAGACCTAGAATGACGTGGGATCAGGTACTCTGGTTCAATCTCAAAATAAAGAACTTGACAACAGGGCCTCCTGGAAAGCCACCATTTAGGACGTGAGACTGTAACCACATTCTCTGTGGAGAAAATGTTCTTTAAACTTTTGTATGTATATACAGTATGTATGGTTCTACGAGGGTTATAAAGACCACTGAATCCTACCCCTCCATTATATCTTGGGTGTGGTTAGTGGAGAAACTGTTTGGGGTAGATTTGAGCCAGTGACCTGAGGAGGCTTAATTATTCTTTGATGGCTAACTTGGCTTCAGAAACTTGACTGGGAAAGGGAACACCCCTGATAACTAGGGACTCCATGAATGTAAGGCTTAAATGTTTGAAGTAATAGGAAAATATATTTAGACTAAATCCTACTGCTTCAAATTCTTAGCTTTACATTAATGGGGTTCAATTATCGAGGTGTCTGGTGTGGAAATATCCCGGGCTGTACAGACAAACTGAGCTAATTATCATGGATATACAGTGATCCCAAGAGTAACGCTAGTCAAGAGAGGGTTGATGCTTTGATATAAATATTCACATACATATAGCTCTAAACTCTGGTGAGATACCGGTATGTTAATCCTCCTTTAAACAGCAGCGACTAATTTCCATGGATGACTTTCACTTAAACAAACTGGTGATGTATGTACTGTATATCTTTAATTTCAGTTTTGTTAATTTGAGGTATTGATGTCGATCGGTCAACTTTATTTCATCCTAGTCACCAACTATTCAATCTCCCTTCCTTCCCTTTCCAGAGAGCACAAGCTGGTAATCCTCTTCCTCTCCTTCCCACTCCTATTTGATACAGTTCTTCAAACTTTTAATAACTTTTAGTGCTTCATTTAATGGTAAGGACATTTATATTTTGGCTGTACTTATTTGCTAACTTTGCTTTACCCTTATCACCTAATATTGAATTGCAATCTTTCTTCCCCCCAGGGAAAATGGGTTAGTGGTATACAACTGTGTGTCTGGGATTGAGCGACCAGTGCGGTGGGGTGAGATCAACGAACACGGTATGTCAGCGCTGCGTAGGAATGCCATGAACGACGTAGTGTGGTACCCCAACTTGCACTTCACCCAGAACAAGACCCTCAACACCATATCTGTCCTCCTACAACACTGGCTGCCCGCGTATCTTATGGATGCCGCAGCCAGACTCGCTGGAAAGAGACCAATGTAAGAAACTGGCTTATATAGTCAAGAGCCGGATACTCAAACCACTTCTTTGTAACGCACATTGGCAATACTCAAAACATGTCTGGTATAGGTATAATGTATGTATATACTCGGGCACATACCCCATAGCTGGGGGTGGCTGACTCAAGACAGATTAGTCTGAAAATGGCATAGCTGTGGCTTTGAAAGCAAGTGTGAAGTTGTTACATTGTAAGTTTTAATACTCTTCCCGGAACATTCATCAAAGATGAGCGTAACAGGTGGTTATTAAATTATTTCTGGGTAGCATCCCTGCCTTACTAAATTTGCTAGAGAGGATACCAACGACACTGTTAGAGGATGAAGGTTTCTATACCTCAACGGTGCTCCACCGTTGAAGAGTATTTTCTCACTCAATATACTGTTTCATTTCATCGGACGATAAATTGAATCCCTTAGCAGCTAATTTCCCGATACTTGATGGAAAAATATGAAACTACTGTCTGCATCATAGTAAGACCAAGTTTATATAATTAACACCAGATTTCACTACAAAATAATCATAATAGCCAAGAAATCTTTATGGGAACTTTGCAATTTACCGTCAGTTGAAAAGAAACAGAATTTAGGTAACCCTACCTCAGGTTACCTAGTGGTACAAAACCCTACTGCATTTTAGGAAAGGCCCTTGAGCAAAACCTAAGCACACCAATAAGTAAAATTAAAATTTAAATTTAAAACTTGCAAAATAAACAAACTAGAACTTTGACGAACACAGTAAAAAGACAAAATAACTATTCAAAATCATTATGTGGGAATAATAGTAGTTGCAAGAGCAACACCTAAACATAACCTAATGGCAGCCCAAGAATGAAATTTTAAGTTAGGGATCAGTCAGTTTTTAAGATGTATGTAGTCAAACAAGTTTGGTTTGTAATGGGAATCCTTAAAATGTTGTGCTATTTTTAAGTTTGAATAAGTTTTTCTGAGTGCTAGTTTCCACAATGCCTTGTATCTTCCCTATTACAATTCTTTGCCCAGTGATCACTTGTCTAAAAAGTTTGTCCCAGTCCTTCCTTGGGTTGCCTGTAGTTGTTCCACAGTCTAATACAGATCATGCATTTTCTCACTCAAGACTCCTATCCTTACAACATATCCAAATCAATAATACAAAGCTGGTGTTTTCCATTGTTATAAGCACTTGTGGACCAACAGCCATTACTAGACAATAAAGCCTTGCTGTTGGCACTGTCTTGCTATGGCAATGCTGAGGGTGGTGGGATGCAGATAGGTGCCATAGGGGGAATTATAGGTAGCGCCAACAAACTTTACTATAATCTTGATCCCTGACCTCTCTGTAACTCAACAGGGTCTAGAGCAAACTGGCTGTAAATATCCACACCTATTTCCTGGTGGACTTTTCCCAAATGATCAAAACGTCAGCCCGATTGCTTTTATAAATTTAGAGTTCTAAGAAGTTAAGGGGGTCAAGATTATTGTAAAGTTTGCTGGCACTACCTATACTAGTCCTACCTGGGCATTGTTCTTGTACCCCACCTGTGTTGGCCTGTGTTGTGTTTACATTGTGGGTCAGTGCTGTGGCAGGACTTTATTGTTGTATAGTCCAAGTTCTCTGATTTGGTGCCAATGCAGCAGATTCCATAATGCTAACATTTTGTAATTATAATGTAAAACTTGCAAAATAAACAAACCAAAACTTATACAAGCACAGTAAAAAGACAAAACAACTAATCAAAATCGCTATGTGGAAACAACGCATTAAGTAAAATAATAATTTATAAATAAAAGAACACAATCCACCATATATGGTGTACATTACTACATGAGCAAGTTAATCTGTTTCCCAAGCAAACTAATCGCACACATAACAACGCACTATAGTCACGTTCGAGGAATCGGCAATTTGGGAAGTCGGGGACGTTCTGGTAAATTTGACTAAACTCTTCATGAATAAAGAAACTACAATTAGTGTCAAAATGTTCTATTAAAATCAAATTTGCAACTTGACAAGACAACAATAGTAAAAAATACAAATGGCTATCACTAACGATAGTGCTATCGGGTAGGTATCAGAATCCTGAAGTTTAGTCTTTCAAACCATCTCTGCTTATCTCTTCACATAACCTGTGCTTTCTAATCTTTGCTGTTGTACCACATCTATCTCGCCATTTAGTTTTGATACACTGAAGAGTCTTTTCATCTTTATTAATTGCCATGATTCAGTGCCATAAGGAATAACATTTCTTATACTGGGCGGGTGCCCGACCCCGAAAGGGGTTGAAATAGGGGAGCTATCCCCCCCGCCAAAGGTGGCTTTCTAGGGCCTTTCCTAGCTGATGCTGAGAGGATTGGGTTCTAGTCATGTGGTGATGGGCTGGTCTATCAGAGTGAGAACTGAGTGATCTCTGCCATACCCATAGCTTACTCTGACTGTTCCTTTAACTTATATATTTTCTAGATCTCAAGTGACGGCGTCTTTTCCGTGGATTGACCTCCCAATCTACCAAGATTGGAAGCCAAAGCGTCACATTTTTCCCTTGCCCCTCAACTTTCTCTTCATAATTGCTGAGGGGCACAGGGCCCTGGGTGGGGCTTTGGTTTCCCGGGCATTTCCGCACCCTCCTCAGCTCCCCGCCATGGAGTGGCTTTGGTCACCCAGGCTTTATTGTGGTCGGCAGGGAGGGTTCTGTGGGGGCGCTCGGTTATGGCCTTGGAATTGCTCGGGGCCTTGGGGCTGTTCGGCCAGGCAGCTTGGGGAACAACAACAACAACAACAACAACAACATTTCTTATACTACTTGCATGCAATGTTCCTTTAACATTATAAAGAGGGGCCTCCTGTCAGCAGGGGAAGCAGTTCCCTAAACTTTATCCATCTACTCCAACTCTAGCCACATTTGCTTCTGTGCCCCCACTTCTGTATACAATACCTCTTAAAGTAGCATGTAAAGTGGCATGTATCACAGGTTAATTTGGCTACATCAATCGATCTTCCTCTCGCAGCACTACACCTTCTACACCTAACCTCCACATACACACCATGCCACACCCATCCTACCCATTTTGCATATTGGTACTTGACCTGGCCAGCCCACCACCACTCCTCACTGCAGTGCCACCATCCAACTCACTTACCAGTCAGTCAGTTGTCAGTAGCTAGCCCTTTCTCCCACAAGGGGTAGGGAGGATTAACAAGAGACTCTAGAAAGGAGAACAACACATTATAATGTAAAACTTGCAAACTAAACCCAACAAAACAGGGATGACACAATATAAAGACAAAAGAATGTTTATTATGTTCCCTCCACCAACCGACTTTACTTCTAAACTCAATTAATGAAATCAACAAATACATGCGGTAGTCCAGGGATTCGAACCTAGGATGCTCACACCGAAATTCAGTGCATTTATCCACTGCGTTAAGAAGATAGTTAAAGAAAATTAACAAAGTCGCTATGTGGAAATAACGATTTAGCAATGTTCGCCTACAAAAAACAAGCACACAAACATTCAGAAGCATCAATCACTCATCAGCCCCCGAAATCAATGGCTTCACCTCACTCCCCATCAACATTGATATGCCCACTTAACTTGCCTCCCTGCTGTTCTTAAGTTTCTCGATGCCACTCTTTATACTATCTATAGGGAGGTCTCTTTGGACATCCCAATTTCATTCTATAATCGGTTTTGTCCATTACAGGCATCCATTTTTCAGGTGAGCAATAGCGAGTCTGCATTGTAGGAGAATCTGGCTATTGGCAGGGACTTCTTTAATATCTAACTTGGATTCCCTCCCAACAAAATTTAACAATTTTTTTTTTTTTCTCTCTTCCTCTAGCATGGTAAGAATTGCACAGAAGCTAGACCGTGCCGCTTCTTGCCTGGAATACTTCACAACACACGAGTGGCGCTTCTCCAACGACAACGTGCAGAGCCTGTGGTCCCAGCTCTCCTCCCAGGACCAGCACACCTTCAACTTTGCCCTGTCCGCCCTGCACTGGCCCACGTACATGGAGCAGTACTGCCTGGGGACCAAGCGATATGTTATGAAGGAGGAGCTGGCAACGCTACCCTCCGCGCGCAAACACCTCTCAAAGTAAGTGGGCCGTAGTAATTACCTGTTTATTTTCTGTGTCTTTTCTAAAAATATGTACACCCTCATTTGAAAGTGGTGTCCATAGCCAGGTTTTAGATGCATTTGTTTATTTAAATCTTCAAAATTCCACTCATCAATTACATATTATATAGCTAATATATTGCCAGACATCTTGATCTCTAAAGAGGTGACTATGTGAGGCAATTAGTTTGATTCTCTATGTTTTAGAGTGTATAGTTTCATATCAGAGCATGTGCAGTTGTATCAGCCATAATTAATGGTGTAAATTGTTATCTGAGCCACAAATCAATTGTTGAAACCTGGCAGGTGGATACTACTTTGTCTGGGGGATATACAAGGAGTGTGCTTGCCTGCCATTACCACACAAGCATCTACATTGGAGGCTTAGCAAAACTGTATTTCTTATGTGTGAATTGTAGCGTACCATATATTGAAGAGTTTGCTATGGTTCCTGTTGCATACTAGCACTGCTCATAGTAAGTGGATATCTTTATGTATTGTATGATTTTGCTATCTGTTAAATAATTTTTGAAAAGGAATTTGCCAACTTAACTTTAAAGCTTAAAAGTAAGTATGTTTTTTTATAACTATCATTAGGTACTTCAAAGTAAAATATTAAAGAATGTGTTATGCTTCTAAAAGGAATATTTTTACTGATCGACATAACACCAATAACAAGTTATTCAGTTATACATCTAAAATACCCTTCTACAAATGATTTGCCTCCCTGTGCAAGGCAAAAATATATCGCAGCCTATCTCTGTACGCTCAAAGCTAATAAAAGTTTGATGTCTCATACATTCATAGTTGAGTAAATAATGATCAACAATTGTAGTTTTTATTATAATTAGGATAGGGAAGGTATACAGTAGGGTAGTGATTGAGAGAGTGAGAGTGAGAACTGAGAAATGGATAGGTAAGGGAAGAGGATGTGTAGATCAGATTTTTACCCTGAATTGTGTTGTAGAGAAATATCTGGAGAAGAAACAAAAGGTGTATGTTGCCTTTATGGACTTGGAGAAGGCCTATGACAGAGTGGATAGAGAAGGTTTGTGGAAAGTACTTAGAATATACGGAGTAGATGGCAAGTTGCTGAAAACAGTGAAGAGTATGTATGAGGGTGCAAAGGTGGCAGTACGTGTGGAGAGTGAGCAGAGCGAGTTCTTGACCTGAAGGTTGGTTTGAAACAGGGGTGTGTGATGTCCCCGTGGTTGTTTACTGTATATATGGATGGAGTCATGAAAGAAATACTATCAAGAGCAGTGGATGTTGGTGTATCGCTGAAAAGGGAGGGAAATGAGTGGAAGCTGCCTATACTGCTGTTTGCGGATGATACAGTTCTGATGAGTGATAATGAATGGGAGCTGCAGGGTTTGGTAAATGAGTTTGGAACAGTGTGCAAAAATCGGAATTTGAAGGTAAATGCGGGGAAGAGCAAGGTTATGGTCTTCGAAAGGGGTGAAGTCACAGAGTGTGAGGTGAAGTTGAACGGTCAGGCTATGGAGATCGTCAGCTCTTTTAAGTATCTGGGCAGTGTGTTGAGTAAAGATGGGACTGTGAATGAAGAGGTGCGGGAGAGGGTGCAACAGGGGAAGAGGGTTGTAGGAACGTTGAAAGCAGTAACAAGAAATAGGGTGGTCAGTATGGAAGTGAAGAAGTCCTTGCATGACAGTGTGGTAATCCCGACACTAACTTACGGAAGCGAAGCATGGACGTTCGGGAAGAGACTTAGACCAAGAGTGAGAGCGGTGAAAATGAGTTAATTGAGAAGTGCGTGCGGAGTTACATGGAGGGATAGACTGACGAATGAGGAAGTAAGAAGGAGGTGTGGTGTGGAGGTAGATGTGCTGGAAAGTGTGAAAAGGAACAACTTGAGATGGTTCGGCCATATGGAACGTATGGAAAGCGAGAGATTGACTAAGAGGGTGTACGAGAGCGATGTGGAAGGACAGAGAGGGAGAGGTGCACCGAAGGAGAGGTGGAAGGATGGAGTGAGGAAGTATATGAATGAAGGAAGTGCTGGTTGGGAGGAGGGGCGTCGACTGACTGGGCACAGAGGTGCATGGGGGCAGTTCGTTCGTGGCCACCCCTTCGGGGATTGCGGCGTCGGGCAATAGATAGATAGATAGATAGATAGATAGGAATACTTCAAAGGAGGTGCATGGTGGTAAAAATTTGCATCATACACAGCGATTTATTCAGGAAGTCCATTGGTCTCGATTATCGGTGAATATTTTGTAGTTTTGGATTATTAAATAATTGTAGAATGGGCGTACAGTACAGGATCCTACAGAAAGGTATGGTATATTATTTAACTTGCATTTTATGAGTGTTTGTTCTTTTTTTGGATGTGTAGTTTATTTTTTATAGTATTATGCTGCCATGTTATTGTTAGTCATGCTTCTATCTTCATTCTGAATAATGAATTCTTTGTATTTTTTGTTCTTCATTTATACTGTTAATTTCATGGTACTTGTATGATTTCTTGATTTAACTGTCATGTTTTCCATACTGTATTGATGCATATGTTTTATCTCCACTTCCTGTCTTTTATTTTATGTGTGGCTTTGAATATTTTAGTTTAGTTTAGATGGATAAATGTTGCTTTATTTCTTAAGGGTAATATCTGATCTTGTGAATCTGTACCAACTTTTTATCTAAAAAATGTCATGGCTTTGTGATTGTAGGACGATACAGTTCCAATCAAAGCCATCTAACTTATATTTGATTTTTCACCATGTGGACATGACCGCTTATAGTTTCATCTCTTCTCTAATGCTAATCTGTGGCATTACAAGTACACACTTTTTCCCTTTGTTTATGGTGCGATTCGTATTTTTTTATTTTGAAGGCGTGAGTTGTTTTTTGTTGGGGGAATTTAGTTATCTTTATCTTGTTTCTGACTACAGTTTCTCAGAGATATTTGGCTAAACAAATGAGAGACCGTATCATGGGTGTCGTGGGGTGATGATTAATTAAATATTCAGTGCCTGATGACTGGCGAGTGTGATTGCAAATTTGTACAAGGGAAAGGGGGATTCATTGATCTGGGGCGACTGCTGAGGGTTACCAGTTAAATTGATAGATTCGGCTATTAAATTGCCATTCGCTTGTTTGACTACAAATGTCATATGTTCTCAACTAATATTAATCAAAACTATTAAAGGCCTCATTTACTGAAGGATGGTTGTAATTATGATGCCTGATCATAGAGATGATGAAGTGGATAATGAATGATAATGGTAGTAAGAATGATATGGATAATGAATGATAATGGTAGTGATAATGCATGGGAATGATGAGGATGAATCATGTTGATGATATTTGATAAGAATGATTGATGAATGATGCAGTTTTTATCACCATGCACTCCCTGCTCAAGAGCGGGGCCCATGGTTGTTGTTGTTGATGTGTTTATTTTATACAATTGTGCAGTACAAAAAATAACTGCAGATCAACATGTATCAAAGCATTTTTGTGTCCTGCACTGAATGTTATAATGAGACCTTATCAGCTTCATGGTAACATGTCAAGTGATACAGCCGAGACTGCGGTACGATAACCTTTACGTTATCTACGGCACTGGTGGAATTGGGCGGGGCTTACAGATATTTCTCGATTGAACAGACCATAGCCCACTGGGCCAGGGCCCTCTCAAGGGTAGTGTGGGCCCGTGGGGGGCTTATGGTGGGTGCCCTGATGTTCCAGGGACTTCAGTGGACAGTTGCCATGGCCTATAGATTGCTAAACTGCACCGTCCACCAACCGCACTGTCGTTTGCCAATCATGCACACTGGCTGGCATGAACCTCGAACTGTCGACCTCTCGGATAGCAGGCGAACGTGCTACCGACCGCACTACGACCTGTGAATCACTTTATCACTTTATTAGCATTTGATGTACATACATACATAAAATTTTAAGACTGAATTGTGAATGTTGAGGTTTATTAGTAACGGTGATGGCTTTGGGTTTAAAGTGACAAAACTTAAACGTACCGGTAAATTAGGGTTTAAGATAAAGCTAGGTAGGGCAAGGTATGCTAATATAATAAAGGTATAGTTGTATGTAGGGGATGAGAAGGAAAATAGTTATAGGTGTTTGAGATTGGAAGAAGGGAACGTGTAGTTAGCCCTTTTGTGCACTTATACTATCCATACACACACACACACCGACACACACACACACACACACACCGACACCGACAGACAGACACACACACATACAGACAGACAGACACACACACATACAGACAGACACACACACAGACACACACACCTACATACACACACAGATGATACATTAAAGAGAAAGGATACGAGGTGAACAGTAGTACCATATGGCCCCTGAAAGTTAACTGTGACCTACATAACTGCACACATAGATTTACATACATAACTGCACACATAGATTTACATACATAACTGCACACATAGATTTACATACATACATACATAACATTAATTCAGGAAACGAAAGCCTTTCGTATCATTAACTCTCGTCTTTCATCAGTGTCAGAATTATTAGTGGGAAATGGGTCGTTTTTCTGGTCCCCCTTCTTCCTCATGTTTAGCCCCGTTAGTTTTCAGATTTTGAAGTTTGGCTCATTAGTTTGGTGATTTTAAGACCTTTCACCCAGTTTTCAGATGTTGATGTTTGGCTCATTAGTTTGGTGATTTTAAGACCTTTCACCCTATTTCTTGCTCTTGACTACACCAAGAATGTAGCAAGTATTATAACTGCATCATTTCTAAGATATCCAAGGTGCTACAAAAGAGTCCTTGTATTAATTTCGCTCCAAGGGTCGTGTGTTCTCTAGGGGCTGTTTCTTTACTAACAAAGACAAACAAGTAAACACACACACTGACCTACAAACAGAGAGAGAGAGAGAGAGAGAGGTGAGTTAGAGAGAGAGAGGGTGTGAGATAGTGAGAGAGAGTAGAGGTGTTCGTAATATACATACGTTATTTGATTACCTGTAGGCTAACTAAAAATATAATATTAAGTTAAGGATAAATAATGTAGAGTACGCAGATTTTTTGTTCTCTCTCTCTCTCTATATATATATACCGGTATATATATATATATATTGTACAGTTGGTACAATAAAGTACACTAGTAAGAAAGAGATACAAAACAACTCTGTGTAGTTAATTAAAAACTAGTCATATTAAAGGTTTAAAAAGTTGACTCCCTGCCAGCCAGCCACTCTCGCTAGCCTGCAATGTTTACATCACACTTTAGAGGTTACGACAGCTGTTCCAATATCGGTTTTTGACAAATACATCAATTCGTTAATACCGATTGTATTTTTCTACACTGCCTACTGAATTTTTATATTTGGCATTTTTTAATTATACATAAAAGTGTTTTCGTTATTTTATAGTGTTTTTAGTGATGAAATGCGTAGTTCTGTTGTTTGTGGAGTGTCGAATGTGTTTGTATGAGCGCGCGTGAGGCTCGCGCCACCCAGCTGGCCAATCAAAACATTGCCTCGCCCCACCTGCAGCCAATGGCAGGGCCGGGCTCTCGTGTGATCAGCTAGGCGCAAACTTTGTAACCCTTTCGATATTCGGAAGTAATTTTAATTGTATTTTGACTTCCACTATGAAGTAATTTTAATTGTATTTTGACTTCTATTATGAAGTAATTTTAATTGTATTTTGACTTATGTAGACTATTGTATTAAGTTGATGAAGGATCTGTAGGAATATTCATAGACTCCCTCCCACATGTCTTTTCTAATCTGCATACAAACGTCTACAGGTAGCTTGACTAAGAATCATAGTGAAAGTGTTACTATCAAGATGGATTCACACGTTTATAGCATCTTTTGTCGGCAATTTTATTTAGGCATTATTACGAAACTATTATTGTGGTATAGATCATTCCTATTATTGAAGGACCTACTCGCTTTTTCTGGACCCCCTTCTCCCTCGTGTTTAGCCCCATTAGGTATGACATTTTATGTTCGTTCCATTAGTTTGGCGATTTTAGACGTTTCGCTATGTTTCTTTGTCAATATTAAGACCTTTCGTGCCATTTAGGTGTCGATTTTTTTCCCTGGCGAGCGATAACAAACATGTAATATGAAGAGGAACCCGTCTTATGCCGGGATATTTCCCTACCGAAAATACCTGTGAGAGTCCAAGGGTTAATTGAGATAGTTACCACTTCAATTCTTATAGGTCCTTGCTATTCTGTATACAATAGTCTAGTGATGGCCATAATAAAGTGAAAGCATGCCATGAGACAGAAAAGGTTGATTCAAAAGCAATCGTTTGCTAGACCATAATTGCCCCGAAAAAGTCGCTTGTATTTGCAGTAGTGTAACTCTCAATTCCATGATTGCGCAGGGTGGCGAGGTTGTTGCGCGGATTGGCAACAGCTTAGTAAACAAGACCGCAAACAAACGAGAGCAACCCCCGTGAATCTATGCAGAGTAAGGGCGGTATCACACGAGCGCATTTTCGGGCAATTCTCGATAAGCAAGTTTGTTCTCGTACTATCTTGACAGTTTCGCATTTGCATCGGAAATTAGATCGAAGGTAGATTATGTATTTATGTATGTATGTATGTGACAATGTGTATGTATGTATGTAATTACTGGGGCCCATTCTCCACTTTTCCTTATTTTATTATTTTGTTGTTTTTTTCGTTTTTTTTCTGGGGGTGGCCGACTCAAGACAGAGCCCGAATAGGGACAACACAACTGAAAACAATGAACACACAGACACAAAATATAAATTCACATGGAACTCAAATTTTGAAGCTGCTAGACTACAATATTGTCCGTCCAAATTGACTGAGAAATCGCTCGTGTGACACCGCCTTAATTTCGTAAATACCGGGATGACGTAAATGCTCCCGAGTTACAATAATTACGGTTCGTGGTTGTCATGCACCAAGACTGACTGTCATAGCCAACTTTCAACATGGACTGCTCATTATATAACTGTCTTGTGGGGGCGCTCGGTTATGGTCTTGGCCTTGCTTGGGGCTGTTCGGCCAGGCACCTTGGGGAACAACAACAACAACAACAACAACTGTCTTGATGGTGTAATGGTTAGGGCGTGTAAGTTCCGCGAGATGTCCTAGGTTCGAATCCTGGGAGAATCACGTGCTTTCATTAATTTCATTTGTTTAGAATAACATGAAGGGGAGATTTCCACTTGAGGGATTTTTTTCTGGATCCCCTTCTCCCTCGTGTTTAGCCCCTTTAGTTTTGATATTTTAAGATGTTTGCCCCATTAGTTTGGCGATTTTAATAACTTTCGCCCCATTTCTGTCAATTTTAAGACCTTTTGTGCCATTTAGGTGTCGATTTTTTCCTGGCGAGCGATAGCGAGCCTGTAATATAAGAAAAATCGGCCTTCGGCCGGAACATTTTTCTACCGAAAAATATACACATTTATCTTGAAAGGGGGTCAAGGGGGTGTAATTTTAAGCTTGATGGAGGTTTAGGGAACACACTAAAAAACCTCCCCTTAAAACTCTAAGTATCGTTGACTTACCTCTTTTCTGGCTGTTATCACACGATTTTATTCAGATTAGAAAGGGTTTATGGAAGTGAGAGGCTTGATTGTGACGGGCTTTACGTGAATCTATGCAGAGTAATTTGGCAAATACCGGGATTACGTAAATGTTCCTGAGTTAGAATAATTAGGGTTCGTGGTTGTCATGGACCAAAGAGTGATTGCCAGGGAGATCGGCCACTGGTGTCTGCATCCTGTCTGTACACTCGTATACATTAAGTAAAGATCGGCCACTGGTGTCTGCATCCTGTCTGTACACTCGTATACATTAAGTATCCATAAACAAAAAACATTCGGCAATACTAAAGTTAGGTTAATTTGCAATGTCGTTTTCGGTCTTTGAACCATAACTTATCTATTAAAGAACTCCTAAGGCAGAAATCTCAATTAGCTGAAAGATTATATGAATATAAATTGTGCTAAATTCCCTCATACGATAAGCTGAAGAAATATCCAGCGTGTGTACTTGAAAGGTTCTGTCATGCACTGATTGGTTGGAGCACATATCGCTCAGTTGCTTCATGGCATACAGTATATCGGCTTCATGGTATACAGTATATCGGCTTCATGGTATACAGTATATCGGCTTCATGGCATACAGTATATCGGCTTCATGGTATACAGTATATCGGCTTCATGGTATACAGTATATCGGCTTCATGGCATACAGTATATCGGCTTCATGGTATACAGTATATCGGCTTCATGGTATACAGTATATCGGCTTCATGGTATACAGTATATCGGCTTCATGGTATACAGTATATCGGCTTCATGGTATACAGTATATCGGCTTCATGGTATATATACAGTATATCGGATGGTCGTATCATGCAAGACAGCTGTAATGAAGTTTGTTTGTGCTATATGATGATAGGGAGAGGGAAAGAAGCAAGGACGGTGGAGATTATAAATGGATGATGATGGAAAAACGGTAGAGTTAAGGGGAGATATCCACTTGAGGGATTTTTTTCTGGACCCCTTTCTCCCTCATGTTTAGCCCCATTGCTTTTGATATTATAAAACGTTTGCCCCATTAGTTTAGCGATTTTAAGAACTTTCACCCATATTAAGACCTTTCGTGCCATTCAGGTGTCAATTTTATCCTGACGAGCGATAGCGAGCCTGTAATTTAAGAGGAACCGGCCTTCGGCCGAGACATTTTTCTACCGAAAAATGTACAAATTTATCTTGAAAGGGACTCCAGGGGGTGTAATTTTAAGCTTGATGGAGGTCTAGGGAACAAACTAAATACCTCCCCTTAAGAAAAGTATGTTTGTGGGTGGCGGCGGTGAGAGAGTGAGAGCGAGTGAGTTAGAGAGATATGTAGGATTATGAAATAGAGGCTGCAACCCCCCCCCCCCCTTTCTCTAGTGCTTTATAAAGACACGTGTATAGTTGGCTGCTCTTCCAAGGTTGTCGAGCGTTTGTATATATACATTAGGGTGGGTGCAAGGGCGAGGTATGGGGAAATATATACACACACACACACACACACACACACACACACACACACACACACACACACACACACACACACACACACACACACTATGTTAACCCTTTGAAGCTCTGACGCGTTTTAACAGTTTATTTTGGCTATCATTAGACGATATTATGCAGCTTAGGAAGGATCTGTGGGTATTAAAAGGGTAAATACTATCTCAATCTACCCTTTGACTTCCGTATACGGTTACTAATCTGAATAAAATCGTCTAATAGTAGCCAGAAAACAGAACAAAAACGCGTATCGGAGCTTGAAAGGGTTAAGCACCCACTCTCTCTCTGTTCAAAAGTTTTGGCCTACGTATTTGAAACAGGTTATAGTTGCTTGCCGCTGAACAAAATGAACGAACTTTGTAAGGATTTTGTTTTCATCCGTGTCTGATACTGAAAGCAATGTCTGGTACTAGAGGAACGGGAAGCTGTGGCGCGGAACATTGTATTTATGGTATTATTGTGTTATTGAGCTCCCATTTGTGTGCAGAACATTTGCAAGACATAATTAAAGTTAATATAAAAATATGAGTCATACATTAGCAGGTATATAAAATTTGTACATTTTTTGATAAGAGACATGTCCCGACCAGGGCCGATTTTATAAAGTTAGACTCGCTATCGCACCCCCAGACAAAAATACATCTGAATGGGGTGAAGTCTTAGTATCGCCAAAATTATGGAGCGAAACATGAGAGGGCTGAATAGTTTCAAGTTAGTATAATGTTCAGTTATATTTTCTCTCCTTTTCTATTTTTCTCTGGCTTGTATCCATTTGGCCCCATTTAGCCAACTGTTTTAAGACTTTTATCCCCATCCAGGTGTCGATTATCGCGAGCCAGGATTGTATGGAGAAACCCGGCTTCCCCGGAGACATTTTGTTATCGAAAAATGTACACATTTAGACTGCTGTCAAAAACAAAAAAATCGACACCTGGATGGGGGTAAGCATCTTAAAAAAGCAGGCTGAATGGGGCCGAATGGATACAACCCAGAGAGAGAGAGAGAGGGTGAAAGAGAAAAAAAGCGAGGTGGGCCCCCTTAATTTGACTATGTAAAAGAGGGCAGGGCGGGACAGTAGACTTTATTGTGTTATATCTCTCTCTCTCTCTCTCTCTCTCTCTCTCTCTCTCTCTCTCTCTCTCTCTCTCTCTCTCTCTCTCTCTCTCTCTCTCTCTCTCTCTCTCTCTCTCTCTCTCTCGCTCTCTCTCTCTCTCTCTCTTCTCTCTTCTCTCTCTTCTCTCTCTCTCTCTCTCTCTCTCTCGCTCTCTCTCTCTCTCTCTCTCTCTCTCTCTCTCTCTCTCTCTCTCATATATACTTGCTAATATAAGAAAAGAAAACTAGCAGGGAAAATTTTGTATTCTAAAACGATTTGAGCTGTACACACACCTATATACATATATACGGGTTCATAGGTTAATTCGCTCCCTGAAAGTTTGTTTTATTTTATTGTTTGGTGCATAATTAAAACCCACTCACTTAAAGGGGAGATGGGTGTATTTATTTGCTTATTTAACTACCTTTTAATATTTGTATAGTTTCCTCCCTAGACCTCCATCAAGCTTTATTAAAACACCCGAAGACTCCCCTTCAAGATAAATTTGTCCATATTTCGGTAGACAAATGTCGCGATTTCTCCTAAATTACAGGCTCGCTATCGCTAGCCAGGAAAATATAGACACCTAAATGGCATGAAAGGTCTTGACATTGACAGAAACTAAGCGAAATGTCTTAGCATCGCCAAACTAACGGGGCGAACGTCTGAAGATGTCAAAACTAATGGGGCTAAGCCTGAGGGAGAAAGGAGTAAAGACAAATATCCCTCGAGTATAAATATCCCCTTAAGCAGGTCAAGGTTAAGTTTAATCCAGGTTAGGTTAAGGTTAAAGTGATGGCCTGGTTTGGGATAGTTCAAGGTTAAGGTCATGTTGGATTAGATCAAGTTTAGGTCAAGACTGAAGGGTAAGGTGGGGTTAAACTGTGTGTGTGTGTGTGTGGGGGGAGGGGTATGCAAGTTATAGAGAGTAGAGACTACTCTCTATCTTGGGCGTATATACGTGGTTCATTTTGTACAGATGATCCGGTGTGATATTGATGTTGGGTATTCACAATAGTCCTCAATGCACTAGAGGGGCATTTGGTTGAGACTTGTTGCAGATTGGTATATACAATACTATATATATATAGACAGATAGAGGCGAGGAAACACGAAAGTGGTCCCGTACCCTCTGTCTTGAGTAGGGCACCCCCAGCTATTGGGTATGTGCCGGAGTATATACATACATACATACATACAGTACATATTACTATCACTATTACTCCTACTATTCTCTTTCCTGCGTGACCAATGAAGCATAAAGGCGAAGCAGCCTCAGAAGTGGGACTGCTTCGAGCCATGAGTGGGCAACCAAGAGCCTCGTGTCTGCAATGGCAGCTTGGCAGGTGCTTCACTTGTCTCACTTCCTAGGCTGGAACAAGACCTCATGGGCTTCACTGTGGTGAGCGGTGAATGTACAGGCTCTCAGCCTATGCCCGAGAGGGAGTTATTGGAATATAGGAAAACAAAACAAAATCTGGTGCGTCATTCGGCTTGGCAGGTCATTTAGGAAGAGTTGGGCAGGGCAAGGTTAACCATATAACATAGCTCCTGTGTTATTACAAGGCTACAATATACCTCTGCTGTGTCACTCTCTGGGCATCACATTACAAGTACTGGGAGAGGAAAGCTACTGTGGTGTAAATGGAATAAAGGAAGAGAGAGAGAGAGAGAGTGTGAGTGAGTTAGAGAGGTCACTGGTCTATCTCCTGTATTATCAAATTACGCCTGATAAGTCTTGGGAAAAGGGCAGACCAGTGTTGTCAATCCATGGTCAGTGAGGGCTCTTCGTATTTTATGCGTCACTCTCTGGGCATCACATTACAAGTACTGAAGAGGAAAGCTACTGTGGTGTAATCCCATATTTAGCAGTCCTATGTGGAAGGTCACACTAGGCTAGTTTGTGTGTTTGGGTTTTCGTGTGTGGGTGTGAATTTTTATATTTTTTTGTTCACTCTTGTTTAAATATATAATTATACAGTATATATATTTTATTTATTTATTGTTTTTTATTCGACCTTTCTATTTTTTTGTTTTTAATTATATATATATATACCGGTATATATATATATATATATATATATATATATATATATATATATATATATATATATATATATATATATATTTTTTTTTTTCCCACTTGCATTTTTTGTTATTGTTTTCTTCATTTTCATTTATAGCATAAGGAAGAAGGAATGGATTAGATTTTAACTTCATAGATTGGGTACGAGGTGTACAGTAGGTTAGCTGGCTCAGGGCTGCTTTTATGTATGCTATTTTAGCTTATACATATTGAAACGAGATACGCAAACAACAAAAATGAACATACTTATGGATAGAATAATTCAGTATATTTTGCTTGTCATTGCTTCACTTCTAATAGGTTAAATAAATGTTGCCTGGTGTACGTAATGTAATGTGTGTGTGTGTGTGTGTATGTATTAGGAATGATGTATGACATAGCCTTTCCCACCACCACCACTCTTCTTATTTGACCTGGCAAGCCGAATGACGCGTGTAATGTATGACAAATGATGTATATGTCTGTAATGTATGACAAATGATGTATATGTCTGTAATGTATGACAAATCATTTATATAACCTTGCCCCCCCCCCCCCCCCCCCATATTAGCTTCCTCTATATATGACCCGCCAAGCTCCATGACACACTGAAACAACCAATTGACCAGGCTGGAATGAGGACAAGTAATTGGGTGCAGTGATAGATAGTCCAATGGTCCATTAGAGTGTAATTGTACGCAGGCATATATAGAATAAGAGTATCCGTGCAGACGACATATAAACTTTATTTATGATGGGTTCGAATCCTTGGAGTGCCACATGTATTCATTAGTTTCATTGATTTCAAGGTGGGTTGGTGATATGAATTAATGCAATTACAATGCATAGTGGCAAGAAGTTCACTGGACTAAGATTATGAATTTACTGAATAAATATTAAATTATCAGTGAAGGTGAAATCTATCATCGAATCCATGCAAGTGGAAAATTACTATATACCCAATTTAGGCCGATTTGATCAGGGATTCAAATATATCAAAGGGGAAATTGTAGGTTAACACCTTCACTACCATTATTATAGTCTGTTGTATTCCAGCTGATGGTAAATTGCCATGTTAATGTCTTGGTTACTCAGCTATTACATAGATTTTGTTGCGAACTATGTTGTAAATTATGAAAACTTGACATACATACATACGGTGCAGAGACATAGTAGTTGCATATTTTGCCATTATCAAGACATCAGTTGCCAAGGGATTCAATATACCGTCAGCTGGAATAAAACCACCTCCTGTTAAATTATTCTAGTCGTATGCGAGTTACAGGTTAATGTCCAAGAGTCTGGGCCCACTTATTTGGAACAGGGCATGGTATTGATCGTGGAAGTTTTAAATAAAGGAAAGCGTAAAGGAAGTAAGGAAAGCGTAAAATGTCAATGGATAGAGTTTCTAATAAATGTCAAGGACCATTACATAGGCAGGCTGGAGTAGTCTTGTGGAAGCACACAATGTAGCAGTTTGGTTAATTATCGAGTATTTTAGTAGATGTTAGAAGTTTGCTGGTAAAAGAGAATGTGTGAGTGAAAGTGAGTTAGTGAGGTGAGAGGAAAGAGCAGGGGAGGAGAGTGAGTGAAAGTGAGAGTTATTAGTGGGGAGAGAGAGAGAGAGAGGAAAGATTATATATATTAGGAGAGAGAGAGAGAGCGGGAAAGAGCAGGAGAGAGCTAGAGATATACTGTACCGACAACGCTACCCACACACCAAGCAGTGATAGATACAGAGAGAGAGAATATCCTTAGGTAAAGTGAAAGTGAGAAGGTTCTTGTACCACTTCCAACGTCTCATTACCAGACAAGGATGAGTCGTGTCCTTGTACCCCCAACCCCCCTCTCTAGATCCTCCTTCCCCCCTTGTACCCTAGACACCCTTTCCCCCTTCATACCACATCTTCCCCTCCCCCTGCCTCCCCCCCCCCTTCATACCACTATCCATTCCCTCTCCCCTCTCTCCCACACCGTATCCCATCCACCCCTTCCATATCTCGTCTCCCCTTCTCCTCCCACCACATATTTCCCCTCCCCATTCACCTCGCATATCTCTCCTTTTCCCTCCATATCCCCTCCCCCTTCCCCTCACATATCCCTCCCCCCTTCCCCTCACATATCCCTACCTTCCCCTCACATATCCCTTCCTTCCCCTCCCTCATATCTCCCCCCTTTCCACCCAAGCCTCTCCCCCTCCCGCTTCCCCCACCTTTATTCCCCTCCCCTTGACAAATGTGTATCTATCCTCCACAATTTCGAGACCTGTTATAAAAAAGAAAAAAACTAGTGAAACAGAGTCCCTGCCATTCCCACTCCTCTGCAATTTAGCACAAACATCTGTATTTACCCAGACGCACTTCCACTGTTCTCCTAGCAGGGTTACCAAAACAAGTCTGCTTGATAGTAAATAAATGCCGAAAATAGCTAGAATAATGGCTCTAGAATATCACTCTAGAAAGGCTCAAATATCCAGAATATCGCTAGAATTCATGCCGCTAGACGTAACCAAAAATTCTCTAGGTCGAAGTAAATACCTCTACATCTAGCGGGAAAGTAGCTAAATTGGCAACACTATCTCCTAGGTGTCCTACCCTTGTAATAATGATCCACTCCTCCCTCACCCTCATCCTTAGGCCCAACCTTGCCTCCCCATCCCCATTTATCATTTGTAGTTAGCCTCGCATATCATTTGTAGTTAGCCTCGCATATCATTTGTAGTTAGCCTCGCATATCATTTGTAGTTAGCCTCGCATATCATTTCTATCCCTCCTTCCTCCACTCCACTTACTGTTGTATGTATTTCCATATCTCTATATTCCCAATCTTCCTATCTACTGTATGTAACTCCAATGTAACTCCAAACTTCCCGTCTCTGTATCCCCCACCTTCCCATCTCTACAACCTTGCTCATAATCTACTTCCACTCTTCCAGTCACCTTACCCTTCCTCGTGACGATTATCATGGTGCAGTTGGCTATATGTACAGGCTTAGATTAATATCCAGTTTTCGAGAATGGATATGTCGTAGGCTTGTGCATAAACCTTCAACTGTCTTGATGGTGTAATGCTTAGTGTTTAAGATCGGTATGTGGTAACCCAGGTTCGAATCCCTGGACGATCACAAGCTTTCATTAATTCCATTGGGGGGGGGGGGGGGGGGTTTGATGTTGAGAGTGGAATAAATAAAAATAAGATTTATTTATTTTTGGTGCACCTCATCGCCTCACTATATTATTAAAACTATTGCTACCACTATAGTATTACTACTATTATTACTACTATGTTACTCCTACTATTACTACTATTATTACTAAATTCCGTCCATCCTTGTAGTAATTGTCCCCCTTGCTCCTCCCTTCTCCCTCTCTTTAGGCCCCACCTTGACTAGCCCCATCCTAACCCCCTCTGTCATTATATTGTCACTTTCTGTTACCATGGTTATATATCCACAGACCCCACCCCTCATTTTAAGGTGGGGGGGGGGGGTTTCTGGACTCCCTTCTCCCTCATGTTTAGCTCCTTTAGTTTTCAGATTTTAAGACATTCACCCCATTAGATTGACGATTTTAAGACATTTCACCCCATTAGTTTGACGATTTTAAGACATTCACCGCATTAGATTGACGATTTTAAGATATTCACCCCATTATTTTGACGATTTTAAGACCTTTCGTGCCATTTAGGTGTATTTTTTTTCCTGGCGAGCGAAAGCGACCCTGCAATTTAGGAAGAGCCAGGGCTTTGTTCCTTCTCCTTTTCCACGCCACTTGGTTTTGTCACCTTCATATTGGGAAGGTCCTTTATATGTTGTAGTTTTACCTGTTGGTGGCTCGTATGATTGACTGGTCTAGTCTTGTTCTGGGGGGGGGGGGGGGGGGGGGAGGACGAGAGAGAGAGAGAGAGTGAGAGAGTGAGTGAGTGAAATAATATACTTGTAAACATAGAATTATATTTTTTTTTCGAAGGTTGAAAGTTTAATCGAATAATTGTCACTTTTGGGAAATTGTTCACCCAATTACAGTGTTTGGTGACAATAAAGACAAGTGTATATGAAATTAACCCATACAGTACCCTCTATTTACGTTAAAATTGAAAATGTGTGAAACTTTTCTAGGTTTTCAGGATGTACGTACGTAGCAGCGAAAGCATCCCCATAATCGATTTACGTATGGAATTGAAAGTTAAGCGGTGAGACTGAGTGATGTAATATTTTCACGAGTATGCATGACAAGTTTGATGAAAAAACAAAAAAACACACACACACACACACACACACACACACACACACACACACACACACACACACACACACCGGAATCAAACGTATATACCATGCTAAAATAAGACAACACAAAATAATATAACACAATAATCAACACACCTGAATCAAACGTACCCTGCACAAATTTTCAGGATGTTTTGGATGCACCTGGCCACCCGTCTGTTAGGTGTGGCAGCCCTAGCAGCCCCTGTACTGTTCTCCCTGGCAGCCCCTACTACCATCCCTACCACCAGTCCCACTACCAGTACCATCCTCCCTGTTGTCCCCGGTTCTGATCCCTATGAGTCTGTGAGTCTATGAATGACCCCCTATCACTACCACTACTAATACTACTACTATGATCACCCTTCCTGTAAATGACCCCTACTACTACCACCACCTTGTCTACCCTCTACCCTGCCACAACTATAATATCTACAACTCACCCTAATACCACCCTTCATTTTCCCTACTACTACTACCACCTACTATCGTTCATGTCCCTACCCTCAACTAATACCACCACTACAATCCTTTAAATGAGCCCCTACCATGTCATAACTACTACTATTACTACCATGCTACTACCTCCACCCTTCCTATAAATGACCCCCTACCACCATCACCACTACTACTACTATTACCACCTTTCATTATCCCTGCTACTACCACCACCAATACCACTCTTACAATCCTTTCAATTCACCCCTACCACTACTACTACTATTACCACCCTTCCTATATCTACTACAACAACCCTCTGTTATGTACCCTGGTTCTGATCCCTATGGTCTATAAATTACTCCCAATTGTCTAAATAATGGGAATTTCTTATTTGCATTTACCAGCCAGTCGGTCATTAGAGTATCCCGTAATCCCTATTGAGTTCAAATGATATCAAAGAGGCCTTTGCACAGTTGCCTAAGGAACCCAAACCACTTTCTCGCTTCCCCATCCCCCCTCTTTTCTCACACCTCTCCACCATTCCCTCCCCTCTTTTACTCCTCCCCCACTCGCCCCTTTCTCTCTACCCCACCCCACCTCTTTCTCACACCTCTCCACCATTCCCTCCCCTCTATTACTCCTCCCCCCCTCATCCCTTTCTCTCAACCCCATCCCCCCTCGTATCTCACACCTCTCCCCCCTCCCTCCTTTCCCCCTCCCCCAATTACAGTTTCCCTCCACTCCCATGTTCCATATGTTGCACAGACGGTGATGGTGATGGTGGTAATATATGTATAATGAAAATATGAATGATGATGAATTACGTCTGGCTGGTACTAATGCTTGTGATGATGCTAACATGTAGGATGAATATAAGCTTAAAATGGTCTTCGATATAAGGTGATGGTGATTGTAAATATTGGTGGATGGATTCTGATACAATTGTTTATATTGGTGATGGTATTAAAGATAATTATTATTGGTGCTCGACTGATTATTTTGTGATTGGTACGAAAGTGATTGGTGTAAACAACGTCTTGGTGATTGTGGTGATGTGATAATGCATTGGTGGTGGTAAATGGTGAATTAATTTATTATGGTGATGGGAAGCATATTATGCGACAGTAAAAATTATGCGGTTTGGGGAGCATTATCTTGCTGACCGCGGTACTAAAGGAATAAACTGTATTGATACCGGATACAAACGATATATATATATATATATATATATATATATATATATATATATATATATATATATATATATATATATATATATATATATGCTGTGTATACAGTATATGCCAAACTCATTTCATTTCGCGTTCTTGTGTATTGTCGAAAGAGTTTTCGTGTTTTTTTCAGTTTATATTAGGTTTCCCATTTCTGTTTTCGTAATACTATCAAGGACTTCTGGTTGCATTATGAGTTTCTTCGGTTTCCTGTTTTTACAATATTATCGGCGATTACTTTTTTGTATGCTATATCTTTTTCTCATTCATTTCCTTTATTTTGACTTTCAAAGCTTTTTTGTAGTTTTTGTCATTTCGTAGTGTTTAAATGTCTAAATGTGCACGTTTTTTAATTGTTTGTCCATGTTTTCTGTTTTTGGCATGTCTTGCATGTTTTTTTAATGATTGTAGGTACACATATGCATGGGTTTTGTAGTGTTGTATAGTGTGTTTACTATATTTTCAGCTGACGATAAATTATGTGTCTTTCCTGATAACTCTGCTATTATTAAGATTTTGAAGCGAAATATGTAGACAATTATGAAAACTTGGCAATCATTTGACGTAGAGACATAGCAGTATCATATTTGTCCATTACCAATCAAGAAATCAGATACTAAGGGATTCAATTTATCATCAGCTGGAGAACAATAGACTATAGTATCTATATGTTTATTTACCCATTCAGTACCGGTGACTTCTTTTGTTTATTTTATTATGGCAACTATTAGACGATTTTATTTAGCTTAGGGAGGACATCCACCAATGATATGGTTACAGACTATCTCCATTAATCCCTTTAGCTACCATATACCCTTCCTAAGCTTCATAAAATCGTCAAAATGTAGCTGAAATAGAAAATAACACAGACGTCATCGGTACTGAAAGGGTTGATTGTAATTAGGTATGTATTGATTCAACTATTGTGTACGACTTTGACTTGTATTATTTTGTTTATCTTCCAGTTCTGTCTTCAGTAGTTTGTTGTAGTTTTATGCACTCCTTATTCACTCCTTTCGCAAACTAATTAAAGCACCAAGGAACAAGCTCAAGGATGTTTGAATTTAATACTTGTTTTGGAAGCGTTTTAGCTCATTCAGACCAGCAATAGCAGTTCCTTGACTAATCTTCATGTATGGTGTGTTAACGATAATCTGACGGGATACTTTCATAGACTTCCTTAACCTATACAATCCAATGACTATCTTATTCTTGATACCAAAAGACAATATTATGTGACAAAATAAAAACTAAGCTTAAGTTTCTGCTATTAATTTTGTATTCAGTTACATTTATTATTTTGACTTGGCTAAAACTATCAATTTCCCCCTTATTTTGCTACTGCCATAAAATTATAGAAAAAATCCACAAGGATATAAGACATCTTTAAACAAAAATGTGACTTGAGTGTATTTCTGCCGACTGTAAGTAGCTAATGTATGTTTTGTATTTTTGTAAGTTAATATACTTCTGTCGCATTATGTGAAAGTCAAGAGAAATCAACTCAGTCAACTCTAATCCCAACCCTTCAAAATCAGTCCACTCCATTCCCTAGATAGATATGTGATTGGTGTGGGCGGGTTGTGAAAGGGATCTGCCTTGTAGGAGATAATTGGCCTTCTGCAAACTCCTAAATAATCCTATTTACTTTACTCCCAGCCCTTCCAAATCAATCCACTTAACTCCCTAGATAGCCATATGAATTAGATGGGCTGGTTGTAAGAGGGATCTGCCTTGCTATAGATTTGGTTTCTGCAGACTCATGGTTTAACCCTTTCAGTATTAGGACGCATTTTCACAAGTTCTCTGGCTAACTTTAGACGATTTTACTCTGCTATCGAAGGGCCTTGAGGAATCATTTCAATCAAATCAATCAACTAAAAATTTAAGCTCAAAACACTTTTAGGTCAAGTTAATCTTGTTCTCAAATCAAGGTGAGCAAGACTGTCAGACCCATTTGACTTGAGTTGATCCTATTTTTACTTTCACAAAAATGCGCCTATGTTTTGAAATATAGTGTCTTGGATTTTGTGTAGATGTAGACTTCCAGTAGACACACAATTATTGTAGAAATTTAGTATAATAGGTTAAATTAAATTACTAAAGATAAAATGTTTATAATTAAACATATATCCTTATTCATACAATTCATTCAATCAGTGGACTTATTTCATTTTAGCAACATATTTTATTAAGCTAAGTAAAGGCCTCTTGGAATCGGAGTGTTCAGACTATTTGAAATAGTTTCCTAGAGGTTCATAAAAAGCTTCATTGAATGTGAGGCTGGAATTGAGTAAATATATGGATAACTGAAAAAATACTCAAAGTAGTTGCTAAATTTGTATACTAGATTTGTAATGGAGCAATTAGTGCACCTGTGTAGTTATGTAATAATACTTTGATTTTTCATTGAAGTAACTAATCAATATACAGTACATGATATTTGTCACTTACCTTTGAAAATTTAGTAATTATACTATTCATTGTAGTTGTAAGTAATACAGCACATAATAGAATTTTTACTAATGTATGTTTTTTTTCTTCCCTCCTCTCTTTTTCCCCTGTCTGTCTGCGTCATTTGTCTATCTTTCTTTTTACTCTCCCTCTTTCTGCTATCCTCCCTCTCTGTGTCTGTACCCGTGGCGCCCCCTAGGATGTGGTGGGCACATCAGGGTTGGAAGGTGTTGATGGTGCTGGTGGCGTGGCGTTTAGTTTCCCTGCGGAGTAAGAGAGCTCGGGAGGCCCTCAACGCCCTCCTACGGTTCCTCCTCCGCCTCCTCTCCTATCTTCCGCTCGTCAACCGGATATGAGGGCGAATCCAGAGAGTAGAAGACGTGCGCCGCCCCGATCTGCTAGACTGTGGGGCCCCCGTGGTGGAGTGCAGGATGTTGGTGCCGGTCGACTGTGGGCATCTCGCCGACAGATTTGGGACCCCTGTCACTGACGAATTAGAGACCCCTCTCACGATCACCACTTTAGGGACCCCACTTAATAATGCTAGATCAGGGACCTTACTTGATGACGAAGGCATAGTGAACCCACTTGTTGATGCCCGACTTGGGACCCCACCCGCTGATTCCAGATTAAGGGACTTGCTTCCCGATAGTAGATTAGGGACGCCACTTTCTTTCAGCCAATTAGGGGCTCCGTATACCGACCACAGATTAGGGGATTCACATCTCGACAGCAGTTTAGGTGCTTCATCCAAGATTCCACATTCAGTCGAGCAACTGCAAGCTCCACTACCTCTCTACTGCAGCGCCTCTCATCCTCTTGAACTTGGGGTCTCGTCTCTAGTCGAGCATAATCCAGTCGACCGCAGGATCCGATTTCTTGTCAAGGATTCTGGGACCTCTCTGCTGGTCAAGGGAGGGTCCTGGACTCCAGTCTGGCACGCGGTCTCCATCCCACCTTGCTTGTGATGACCGCACCACCAGACATAGACCGCTACTACTACTTTCCGCCATCTAGACAAGATTCCAAGTTTATTTCTTGATTGTTGTTGAGTAGAAATGACAATGGTAAGATAAATAGCTTGTGAGGATGGGCCTTTATTGAGACATTATGCTTTACAGATTTTTCAGTTGGACTCGAAGCTGTAAAACGTTGTGCTATAATAAAAGCCCATCACATGGTGTTTTCTATATTGTTATTTCTCTTGTTGCGAACTGACACCGACGGAGCTGTAATAAAGTGATTTGTTGCCAACGAAAAGGTTATACTTGGAAATGTTTAGTGACGTTGATCATATTTGGACAAACATAATTAAGAAAAATTAAGCTATTGACGAGAGATTTGTGATTGAAAGTGTTGAGTATGTCTAGATAAGAAAAGTCTGAGGAGTATTAAAGAAGCACTTGTATGCGGAAAAATTAAGTGATTTACAAGTTATATTATAAGGACCTGAAATATATTTACGATTCTGTTAAACGAAACTCGAAATTTACATCTATTTTTGATGTAGAGATCAACAGATGATTGTTAATATTTGTGTATTATTTTATTGGAAATTAATGTAATCCTTCAACCCTGATTTAAATACCTATACTATTTTTGTTGGAACTATTTATTTTTATTTAGATTGTGTTGGTAGTTAGTAAATTATCAAAGCTTTGGGGGACACAACGAAATATCAAGCAAGAGAAGCTATTTGAAAGATATTAGATCTACGAATTTATCATTTGTTTGAATTTTGCGTTGTAGGGTGAGACTACGCCGTGTTGATTCGTGAAGTTGGTCACACGAGCACTTATAGCGGCAAATCTATCGGAGTACAAAAGTAAAATCGACTGAAGTAATAAGTTCAATTATTTCGCCTTTATCTATTTTTTATTAATTTCACCACAACACCAAACACCTCCAATGAAATTAATGAAAGCATATAATTATGTGATCCACCAGGATTCGAACCCGGGTTATCACACACAGATTTTTAGACACCTTAACCATTACACCACCAACAGGATTGTGAATCAATTGATTAATCTTGTACAGTAATAATATTTGGTATAAGCGGATGCATTTGCTGGTTTTGTGCAATGCCTGTCATGTTTTAGTTGCTCTCTATGCTGCGTGACCCCTTGTAATGTTCCTGTCAGATATACACTGATAACGTACAGGTCTCCCTTGATTTACGATTGAGTTACGTTCCTGAAAACCTGATCTTAAATAGAAAAATCATATAGCGAATCCTAAAATTAATGGGGTAAATGGGGGTGCGTTCTCGGACCAGCCAAAACCCAAACACAAACGCCTAAAAGCCTATAATAATATCGTGAATTGGGGCATTGGATAGTGAGGGAGACCTGTGGTGTTCCTGTCAATTCTCCTTACTCAGAGATTCACTGCTAACGTAATTTGTAACGGATGCCAGACTTAGATACGATTTGCGGCTACAATGATTCGTGTGACACCGACTTTATCTTAACGACGGAGATCTTCGGGTCGAATGAGTGGCATTTACGGACGCTATCGAATGTGGTGGTGCCTAAAGTTTGCTGTATAGTGTTTGAGCTCTATGGATCCACGTTCGGAATCTGGGTGTCAAACCGAAGCAAGTTTTGTTTTAAACTAATACAAATGTGAATGAATAAAAGAAAATGATCATGAAATAGCATTGTCTTGGCCATTTTATCACTTCCAAAGACATAGTTTGAGGTATAAACGATAATTATATCTTTACATAATCAATAAAATACTAAAGATAATGGACTCTGCTTACGTTTGGCACCCTGTTCGGGATCTGTGTTCTTAGCAATGGCCTTTTGACTTCGCTGTCCTTTTGAAACGAGAATGAAAGATGTGATGGAGGGACACGTATATACCGGTATGGGAACAGTGACTTGATGGGAAGATGTGTAAAAAGTGTAGATTTACCAAGAGTTATTAGAAAAATGTCCTTGATTAAAGCCTGAAGGTAAATAGAATGTTATTGAAAAGCCTGAAGTTAAAATAAGTAATTGAAAAAAAGACTAAAGTGCTTTTGAATTTAATGAAAAAGCCTAAGGTTAAAATAATTAATTGAAATAAAACCTAAAGTGCTATTGAATGAAAAAGCCTAAAGTTAAAATAAGTAATTGAAAAAAAGCCTAATGTGCAATGGATATAATTCAGTTAAAAGGATGTGCTTTTATTACCTTGAAACTTAAAGTAATAATCTTGAAAACCACAAAATGAAATTTATTAAGTTGAAAAGGTATAAATTTGAAAGTAATGGGCAATATATATGCCAGAAAGATAAATGGATCCACTTTTTAAGAATTTTTCTTGTGACGTCTAAGAACCTGATGAAAGAACTTCATATATATACCTCATCTCTATAATGTGAAGGAAGTGTGTAATGGTATGTAACTTGCACTGTGGCATCTTTGTAACCTGTTTTGAATTTCACCGAAAACTTCTTGTTTAAGCCGGTATAACACGAGACCATTTATCGGATACTATATAGTCGCAGTATCGGATTCAAAATATAATAAAGAAAAGACGGCTGTTTGACCAATGCTACTTCCACTTTGACAATATTTTAACTTTTGTACCTTATAATCACAAACGGAAGCCTTGACACACGATCAAATTCACAAAAATAATAAAAGAAATAGGCCATTAACCCCTTCTGTACCGGCGACATCTTCTTAGGTTTATTCTAGCTAAATTTCGAAGATTTTGAGCACTTTGTTAAAAATGGTTAAGTGAGATGGTTCAAAGCCTGTTAGTTGCTGGAGGCCCTTTTGAAACTGAATAAAATTGTCTAGTAGTAGCCAGAATATAGTTAAAAGCACATCTTCGGTACAGAAGGGGTTAAATGATTTTGGATACTAAACTCTGATACAGGTCTCCCTCGATTTACGATTGGGTTACGTTCCTGCAAACCCGATCTGAAATAAACAATCTTATAGCGAATCCTAAAATGAATGGGGTAAATGGGGATGCGTTCTCGGACCAGCCAAAACCCAAACCCAAACCCCTGAAAGCCTATAATAACGTAAATTGGCGCATCGGATAGTGAGAGAATAGTGGTTCCCGTGTGATACCGGCTTCATATTTACTCATGGGATCATCGTTGTGCTTAACCCCTTCTGTACTGGCGACGTGTTATTAGTTATATTCTATCTATATTTAGACGAATTTGTGCAGGTTAAGAAGTATCTGTGGTAGTAAAAAGAGTCGAGGGAGATAGTTTGAAGTCTGTTCATTGCTGGAGGCACTTTGTAAACAGAATAAAATTGTATCAAAGTAGCCAGAATAAAGTTTAAAAAGACATCGCCGGTACAGAAGGGGTTAATGTAATGTATTGGAACTATAGAAAAGGATATAATGTTCTAGAAACATACAGGACAAGTATGAGTCACTGAATAGTAAGTATATACTGTATACTAAAGTATATACTGTATATATTGTATACTAAAGTATATACTGTATATATTGTATACTAAAGTATATACTGTATATATTGTATACTAAAGTATATACTGTATATATTGTATACTAAAGTATATACTGCATATATTGTATACTAAAGTATATACTGCATATATTGTATACTAAAGTATATACTGCATATATTGTATACTAAAGTATATACTGCATATATTGTATACTAAAGTATATACTGCATATATTGTATACTAAAGTATATACTGTATATATTGTATACTAAAGTATATACTGCATATATTGTATACTAAAGTATATACTGCATATATTGTATACTAAAGTATATACTGCATATATTGTATACTAAAGTATATACTGTATATATTGTATACTAAAGTATATACTGCATATATTGCTTGTATGGCTATTAATTTACTTTTTACGTTCTCTGCGCCTTTACCAGAGCTGCAGATCTCGGTACAGTCCAATCCAAAAAATCTATATGCACCTCCTATACTTCTCATTCAGTAGGCTATACTCGTACATAGAGCTAAAGTTCCCTGGTTTTATGGAGTCCGATTTTCTCTTTGCAAGGTAAAATTATTCTTCAATGTTAATTTTAGTTGATGGTTTTCAATTCACACGCCTGGAAAACCGCTTCAGTATATTTTTAGTATTGAAATTAAGGAACACCCCATTCTTAACATTAATCCTCCATTACAAACCCCAATGCACTATAGGGAGCACCAGCAAACTTGACAATAATCTTGACCCCTTAACTTCTTATAACTCGAAATGAATGAAAGCAATCTGGCTGACGTTTCTATCATTTGGGAAGAGTCCACCATGATATAGGTGTGGATATTTTCAGCCAGTTTGCACTAGGTCCTTTTGAGTTACAGAGAGGTCAGGGATCACAATGATTGTCAAGTTTGTTGGCACTACCTATAGAATATATTAATGAAAGCATATGGTCCTCCCAGGATTCTGACCACTTACAAACATACAACTTTGTGTAACCAGAGAGGAAACTAACAAAGATGAGGTACATCATGACTTTTTGGTTGCAACTATACACAATTATTGTTTATTGTAAAAGATAATATTATCGCACAAAGTTACAAGACGTCCTGCACGGCGTGAATGAGGGAGCGACCACGACGAGAACCGTATCTATAATTTTCAAGATCTTAAATTCAGGAGGCTGCTGAAACTATTGACTATTCCTCTAGTTGTGGAAAATGTTGTGATGAATGCCTTCAACACGATGATGTAGATTTCATAATAGACAATTTTCTATAGTTTATAATCTACCTCTAGGACTGAAATGGGTTAATACGATGTGTATATACCCTTTGAAAAGCATAGGTCAATATTAAACTGCATAAGATTATCGAATGTTAGCCTGAATAAAATATTATTGGGCATAATTGTGCTGAAGGAGTTAAAATAGTTAGTGCTTCAATAATATTTAACCAGGGCTGGATAGTCAGATAATCCTATGTATAATGTTTAGCATCGACAAGAACATAAAAGAACTGGAAATGTGGTAATTATATACAGTATAAGGTATTGTGCATTTATGAAATCTAATGGTTTTTTTTTGTTTTTTTTTTTCATAACTTCAAGAATTTTCAGCATTATGTTATTATAATCCCAAAGCTTAATATTATGTTGATATTTTGTACATAGAATGGAATACGTTTATAAGTTAAGTTTTTATCGACGAAGGAAGTGGACAAAAATCCCCCTAAAATGGATGATCATTTGGCGATGCACAAAAAACAGGAGATTGGTGCCCTCTGATTACTCAAAGCTCAAAGAAAATCCATAGGCAAGTGAACAATTAGTTTCTGATGGAATTATTGTAATTTCTATGGTTTTGCTGGAAATATATTAGCATACATTAACCCTTCTTGCCTGGGCTCGCCATCCTAAGGACATTATTGAGAGCCCGGGGGATATGGCCGAAAAACGTCGTAATAGGCTAGCCGTATCTTTGTTATTTTAACTGCTAGAGAATTTGCACACATCTCAAAACTTAGTCTTGTTTCATATCTGTAAACTGGCGTTAAGTAGAGCTCTCTAGGTCAACTGGTTCAGTTGTGATGACGATTTCCGTGGAGAGAGATTCGATGCGATGTTAGCAATATCGGACATTTGCAGACACTAATCTCGTCATAGCATACAACAACAACATTGATCTGACGTCTCCTTCTTGTTTTCGGAGGTGCGGTGTCGCAAAGACAGGCTTTGTTTACATGCGTCGGACGCACGGCTTTCAAAACACGCTTAATAGGCTTTCAAGCTTACGGATTTTAAAATTACACCCGGGCTCCTGCCCATCTGCCGCGGTGTCATTTTAAAATAACAACCGGGCAGGAAGGGTTAACTTGCCTTCCTTACCTTAAACTTTATATTTCACCCATTTTGATTTTGTGAATAAATACAAAAATATCAGGGGATAAAGTTGATGCAGCCGATAACATTCAATGACTCAATCTGGTGGTAGGGGGTATAGAAATAAAATATAATTGAAACGCTGTAGTCATTAAATCGCCGAGTAGGTGGAATGAAAAGAAAACTCTGAAACGAATGTGATTTAAGTCGGATTCTGATAAATTAAAATGGAAAACTTGCAAAATATACAAACAAAAAATGGGACTAAGCAAGAAAAAGGCAAAAGAACTTATCAAAATCGCTTTGTGGAAATAACGCTTAAGGGAGCCCACCTCGTTTTTTTTTCTCTCTCTCCCTCTCTCTCTAGGTTGTATCCATTCATCCCCATTCAGCCTACTGTTTTAAGACATTTACCCCCATCCAGGTGTCAATTTTTTCCTGCCGAGCAGTAGCGAGCCAGCATATTATTTAAATTGTTTTTGACAACAAGCTAAATTTGTAAATTTTTAATAGAAAGATGTCTCCGGCAAAGCTGGATTTCTCTATACAATGCTGGCTCCCTATCGCTCGTCAGGAAATCGACACCTGGATGGGGATAAACGTCTTAAAAAAAAAGGGCTGAATGGAGCCGAATGGATTCAAGCCAGAGAAAGAGAAAGGGAGAGAAAAAAAGCAGGTCACTCCCCTTAACGTGAGAGAGAAAAAGTGGAGCCGAAGTCTATGGAACTAAATGGACACGGGCTACTGTTGCTTTAATTAAGTAACACATCTTTCTTAACATTAATCTTCAATTACAAACCCCAATGCACTTGAATAAACTAATGAATTATGTTTTTTACACCAACCAACTTCACCTCTAAACTCGATTAATGAAATCGTATGGTCCTCCCGGGATTCGAACTTGGGACACCACACCCAGAACTTGCCAACTCAGTCGTTACTCTTCTTTGCATGTGATAGGACGCGGGGGTGATCAGCCAGCCCTTCCTCGTAGATTGATATTGTTTGTTCTAGCTACCTTTAGATGATTTTATTCAGGTTAGGAAGGCCCTCATTTATTTTTCGAGTCAAGCACAAGATTCTTGAATAGTAGTCATATATTTATGTACTCAGGCCCATTCCCCATTTTTTTTTTTTTTTTTTCCCTGGGGGTGGCCGACTCGAGACAGAGCCCAAACAGGGACAACAGAACACAACAGAAAACATTGAACACACAAATTCACACACATCTAGGTCACCCAACCCAGAGACCAGGGATCACCAAGTCCTTCCACCAAGTCCTTCACATTTGGCCTTGGAAATAATTATATCCATTGACCACACTCATTCCGTAGTCATTAATCTTTTTTTTTTACCTGTATACTTTCTGCCCAAAAGGGGGTAGGATGATGACAATAAACTCCCATAAAAGCCATCTGATCCATGTTTTGGAAGACGTTGATTATCCAGGCCCACCTAATAGCCTTCCTAAGTTGAATAAAATCTTGTAACAGTAGCTAGAACCCAAAACAAGTCGATCTGATTTGGATAGTGGCGATTATCGTAGGCAATTATTACTCTTCACGGGTTGTTTGCCGGGTCGACCTTTTTTCCCCGGCGGACATTATCCTCGCCGTGATTTTTTGAAGCTACATGGCACTGTGCTTGATTTTAGACAACTTGATTACATGCGACTCCAGATATAACCCCCTCTTGACCGGTGACGTCTTTTGAATTTTATTGTAGCTATATTTAGACAATTTTATGCAGCTTAAGGAAGGATCTGTGGTAGTTAAAAGGGTCTGTAGCCTCTTAATTGCTACCCGTAAGTCCTAAGCTGAATAAAATCGTCTAATTGTTGGCGGGATATAATGAGAAGGACGTTACCGGTAGTGAAAGGGCTAACTGTAATTTCAATACTTGTTAAAAGTTACCTTCATGTGATTGAGTGGGTGCTAAGACAAATCATACTGTTCTATACTCGAATCAGGCTGGAAATTCACAGGTACGCGGATAAAGCAGCCGTATGTGTACTCTTTAATGGTAAAGTCACATGCATTGTGTATTAATTAGATCTATGCATGCTTTACTATAATCGGTTTAATATCATCTGACGGTAAATAGAATCTCAACAACTGATTTCTCGATAAGTAATGGACAAAGAAGAAACTACTGTGTTTCTGCATCATATTTAGACCAAGTTTATATCATTAGCACCATATTTCACTACAAAATCTTCAAAATAACTGAGAAATCTTGTTGGGAACTTTTCAATTTACCGTCAGTTGAAAAGAAACAGAGTAATAAAGGAAAAATCTTATGTACGCAAATAGTTGCATGTACAAAATAGTCACATGTACTCAACTAAATGGAAGCCAGGCATAGTGTGATGGCTTCTATCTTCACCAGACAGCTGCTCTCTCTACCAACTCTAGCAAATGATGTACACTCTAGGACCTAAATACTGGCCTTAATGTTCCGAAGCTATCCCGAACTGAATCGAATCTTCTCATTAATTCTTTACCTAAATTAGGTAAACGAACCTCCCAAATGTAAATAAGTAACACCCCGTTCTTAACATTAATCATAAATTACAAACCCCAATGTACTTGAATAAACTAATGAAAGCATATGGTCCTCCCGGGATTCTAACTCGGGACACCACACCCAGAACAAAAGCATCTAAACCATTACACCACCAACACAGTTAACAGTTAGGCAACCTAATATTTACATTTGAAAGGTTCGTTTATGCTGTTCGAGGGTTCTCATTGGGCCAGGATTTGGGACTTGGAGTGTGCAGTCGCCCTCGAAACTTGGGTCCTGCCTCCATAGATTTTATTTCCCTAGAGTGGAAAATGGTTATGAAGGTGGGACTTTAACTTTTGATGGTGACTCTACTAGGCTATCATGAAAGAAAAATTGATTTGTGTGCTGTGAATGTCAAATTGTGAATATAAGCCGTTTACTTTGTCGATGAACAATTTTTGAAACCTTCGTATTTTTCTGATGCCCCTTTTCAATATATTTTGGCTATTAATAGAAGATTATATTTAGTTTAGGATGGGTCTGTGGAGTCTAAGGTGAATTGCACTAGCTTCTACCCATTTTAAGAGAGCCTTCCAGAGCTGAATATAACAGTCTAATAATAAACAGACTATTTTATTTAGTTTAAGAAGGATCTGTTGGAATGAAAAGGTTATTTGTGATGGCTTCTACTTCTTTGATTCTTGAGGGGGCCTTCCATAGCTGAATACAATCTTCTAATAATAGCCAGACTACAATAAAGGTGTCATCGGATACTAAAAAGGTTAATGAACTCCTGGGGTTGTATGTATGCATGTATGAAGACATTTACTTTGTCTATAAACCTTTTTTAAATACTCTTAGGGTTGTTTGTGTGGATAGGGTGGATTAATCACTTCATAGGCGGCGATTCAATTAATTCACACAATCAAGGTAACCATAATTCCAACACATAAATAATTAGATCGATCAATTTAATATCAATGTATTTTTTTACGTCAACCGTACAATCCCAGCGACGGTAGATAAATCACTCCCCAGTCCCAGCGACGGCAAGCCATCAGTAATATACGGTCCTTGTAACTGCCAGTACCAGGCAGTGGCTGGTACCATGACTTGTAAACACTGTTCTAAGGAATTGGCAACACTTCTTAAGTTGGCTGCAAGCTTCCACAGGCTGTCTGGGTCAGTGTTTCATCAACTGTTAAGGTGGGAGGTTGTTATATCTTGCCTCTGAAGCCATTTTGACCACATTGCTTGGTACTGAGAGGTACACTTATGGTAGTACCCTATGGTACAGAAGGGGTTAATTTCAATCTTATATCTACTAATTTTCTGTGAATATTTGATTTTTTCATAGATTTTGCGTAGTTTTTGGAACACCGCATATGAATCGACTAATGTACCCTATTTGTGAATGAACTTTTATGGCCATGTAATGACGCCCTTTAGTTTGTACATTTTTAAACTATTGTGAATGTGAACGAGATAGGGTTTTTGTGAATTAATTTATGTATTTTTTTATGGATGAACCTTATAGTGAATTCATGGAGTACATTTGTGAATGAACCCAATTTGTGACACGATTGAATAAAATGTTGTTAATCTTACGCTGTCTTTTATTTTATACAATTCCTATATTACCAATTTTCTTATATTTTGAGTTAAATGCAGGGTGGTGGAATCGGATTTGCTGAATAGATAGACTATTTGTGGGTAAGTAAGAGTATGAATCGTACTTGTAAAATTTCAAAAAAAAAATCAGATTCACAACGTTGGGTAAAAACTTTACCTTCAACCATGATTTGAGAGTTCCAGGTGCAGTCAGAATGAGGTGGAGGGGTTAGAGTCTCTCTATCTCTCTGTCTCTCTCTCTCTATATATATATATAATGTCCAAAATATGAAAGTGTACTGAACCGATTATGAGCAACTGTGAGAAGAACGGTGAATTAAGGCGCCAAGTTAATTTGAACAGAGTATAAGTGTAGCAGCAGTATCAGTAGGTCATAAATATTACTGTGATGCAAAACAGACAAGGTTGCTGGATTGTGTAGCTGGTGGGTTTTTAGTCAGGAGTGATATTATGTCTGAGGAAAATGGATATGATGGAAAGTGTGTGTAAATGATGAGGTTGACAGAAGTGTGTGAGAGAGAGAGAGGACAGAAATATACAGTGTGCAGATATTACGAGGATGGCAATAGTTGTGTGTGAGAGATAGAGAGAGCGAGAGAGGGAGGGAGGGTAGGGGGTGCGATAGTAAACACGCATATACCTTAAAGCAGAACTTGAATAATTTAGAAACAGACAGATAAAGACAGATAGGTCATAACAATAACATGGCAAAACAGACAAGGTTGCATGATTGTGTAAGAGTCAAGCAACCCACCCACAAGTATATAATAATGTTCTGTACTTACCTTACAGTGGAGTGTGTGGCTGAGAATAATCAACAGTGGAATTTTAAGAGAACAGGCTATAAATATAAAGTGTCATGCAAAACAAGGAAGGTTGCTTGGTAATGCAACAGTAAGACCAACTAATGTTATAATAGTTTGGGTTCTTAGCTTTGATACTGTGAAATATGATGAAGAAAAATGGAATGTGGGTTAAAATGTGAGAGAGAGAGAGAGAGAGAGAGGGGGGGGGGGAGGCTAGAAATATAGTAAATATATAGCTAGTATTATATTTTGTATAGTATTATAGACAATGAGAAACCCTAACCTACTCTGTACATTGGCCCAGCATAGGTCAACCTGTAGCCTGGCGGGGGTTCGAATCCACGCCTAGTTCATTACAAAATACCAAGAACCGAAACCATACCGGCCTCGTCTGTGTCCAAACCCTGAGCTAGATCACACTAACCTTCATCATCACTCGAGTTAAAACCAGACTCACTTTAGGTAAATCATGTAGTGAATAAAACACACAAAAAACATACCATTGTCACTACCATTACTACTACTACTACTACTACTACTATCTTCTGTTTCACCTCCTGTATCTTGCCCATGTCCAAACTCTGAGGCAGATCCCACTAACCTTCATCACTCCATCACGAAAATAAAACCAGGCTCACTTTAGCTTCATGCAGTGAATAAAACACACTGTCACTACTACTACTACTACTATCTTCTGTTTCACCTCATGTACCTTATCCATGTCCAAACCCTGAAGCATATCCCACTAACCTTCATCACTCCATCTTGAAAATATAACCAGACTCATTTTAGCATCACTCTCTTCTACTTATTAAGGGAGCCCACCTCGCTTTTGTTCTCTTTCTCTCCCTCTCTCTCTTTGGCTTGTATCCATTCGGCCCCATTCAGCCTACTGTTTTAAGACGTTTACCTCCATCCAGGTGTCAATATTTTCCTGGCGAGCGGTAGCGAGCCATCATATATATTTTTTTGTGTTGACAGCAAGCTAAATTTGTACCTTTTTCGATAGAAAAATGTGTCCGGCGAAGCCGGATTTCTCCATACAATGTTGGCTCGCTATTGCTCGCCAGGAAGAAATCGACACCTGGATGGGGATAAACGTCTTAAAACAGTTGGCAGAATGGGACCGAATGGATACAAGCCAGAGAAAGAGAGAAAAGGAGAGAACGATAAAAAAAAAAAAACGGTGACCCCCCCTTAAGATAAAACCAGACTCACTTTAGCGTCATCATGCAGTGGATAAAACCCAGCCCCCCCCCCCCCCCCCCCCCCCCCCCCCCCTCCCCCCCCGCCCCCCCCCCCCCCCCCCCCCCCCCCCCCCCCCCACCCCCCCCCCACACACACACACACACACACACACACACACACTCACACGTAATTTATAGGTTAAGGGTGGAGGTCGTTTATTTGTCTCCCTCATGTTTAGCCCCATTTGTTTTGAGTTTTTGTAACGTTCGCCCCATTAGTTTTGGCGATTTTAAGAACTTTCGCCCCATTTCTTTGTCAATATTAAGACTTTTCGTGTCATTTAGGTGTCGATTTTTTCCATGGCAAGCGATAGCGAGCTTGTAATTTTAGAGGAACCGGGATATTTTTCTGCCGAAAAATTTACACATTTATCTAGGGGGGGTGTAATTTTAAGCTTGATGGAGGTCTAGGGAACAAACTATAAACCTCCCCTTAAACCCTTCAGCACGATGACGTCACTTTGGTATTCTGGTTACCATTAGACGATTTTCGTTTGCTTATCTCCTAGGTCTCAATGGGGGTGAATCCGATTTGTATAAACCCTCTATAATATAGGTCCTCTTAAGGGGAGGTATTTAGTTTGTTCCCTAGACCTCCATCAAGCTTAAAATTACACCCCCTTGAGTCCCTTTCAAGATAAATTTGTACATTTTTCGGTAGAAAAATGTCCCGGCCCAAGGCCGGTTCCTCTTAAATTACAGGCTCGCTATCGCTCGCCAGGATAAAATCGACACCTGAATTGCACGAAAGTTCTTAATATGGGGTGAAAGTTCTTAAAATCGGTAAACTAATGGGGCAAAGGTTTTATAATATAAAAAGCAATGGGGCTAAACATGAGGGAGAAAGGGGTGTGAAAAAAATCCCTCAAGTGGAGATCTGCCCTTAAACTACATACAATGGTCTAATTTTAGCCGCAATCAAAGGTAAAAAGAGGCGTCATCGTACTGAAGGGGTTAATAGTCAAACAGTTAAATTCGTGGAAGTAAGAAATGACCGGATTGTAATACACACACACACACACACACACACACACACACACACACACACACACACACACACACACACACACACACTCACTCATTCAAGCATTGTCCCACTTTCTCCCTCTATCTTCATTCAACATATATCAAGCTAATCGGGTTAAGGGGAGATCTCCACTTGAGGGATTTTTGTCTTGACCCCTTTCTCCCTCATGTTTAGCCCCATTGCTTTTTATATTATAAAACCTTTGCCCCATTAGTATACCGATTTTAAGAACTTTCACCCCATATTAAGACCTTTCGTGCCATTCAGGTGTCGATTTTATCCTGGCGAGCGATAGCGAGCCTGTAATTTAAGAGGAACCGGCCTTCGGCCGGGAAATTTTTCTACCGAAAAATGTAAACATTTATCTTGAAAGGGACTCAAGGGGGTGTAATTTTAAGCTTGATGGAGGTCTAGGGAACGAACTAAATACCTCCCATTAATCGATCTTATCTATCTAATCTATATCTTGATTATCTACACACACTCACTCATTCTCTCACTTTCTCCCTCTATCTATCTATCTATCTATCTATAGTTGTATATAATATTTATCTAGTCTATATGTATATAGATATTGGGGGCAGGGGGCTAGGAATCCTCCTCCCCTTGTAAAAGTCACCTACTCGACGACACAGAGATAGGGGTAAGGGAACGCGAAGGTGGTCCCGGACCCTAAGAATTGGAACATTAAATGTAGTTTCTGTTCGGGCAATGTCTCGAGCCGGCTACCACCAGCTATGGGGTATGTGCCTGAGTATATAATGCACATACATACATACATAATTATGTAATATGTATGTGTTTACTGTATTACCATTGTATGTATCTAGTTCTCTCTCTCTCTCTCTCTCTCTCTCTCTCTCTCTCTCTCTCTCTCTCTCTCTCTCTCTCTCTCTCTCTCTCTCTCTCTCTCTCTCTCTCTCTCTCTCTCTTATCTCTCTCTTTCTCTCTCTCTCTCTCTCTCTCTCTCTCTCTCTCTCTCTCTCTCTCTCTCTTCCCTAATGTTCCCTTACCCACTCTAAACCACTGTTTGGACCATAGGTTTGGACACTTGATCCTCAGTGTTTTGGAGGACAAGCAGCCTAGAAGGGTCACTATATCTGTTGTTGCTTGATTTCCTTTGTACTCCTTTGTACTCTCTCGCTCCCTCTCTCAGGTGACGCAGAAACTTGTATATTTTGTCGTATTTTTTGTGTTTTAATCCTTGACTCTGATATCTAAACATTTAAATCTTGCATTTATTCCTCTATTGGCAACGTTATTTACCAATACTGGTTTATTTGTCCCTGTGGAAAAAAAACGAGAGGAAATCGGAACAAGTAAATAGTTCGATAAAAACTCAAATAGGCGTTAGAGGATTTTAATTATCTAGACGACTTGGACACACATACACACACACATACATACACATACACACACCCACACACCCACACATACATATATACACATATCTATCTATCTATCTATATGATGTCTGTTTGTCTGGGGTATTGCTATCATATGCAATTAAATTAGTGCTTGCAATTCCCAGTATATTGATATTTTTTGTTCTCTGTGGGTGAGGGAGACGACAGGCAAAACTGGGTGCCTTCCCCGAAGTTGAAAGAGTGACAGGGCCAAAATCAAGGAATTTTCGAGCAACTTCATGTTAATTTTCCTATATTCTATCTCGTATTAATTCCACTCAGAAAATCAAGTTGACCTATCCCTATAAACTCCGAAGCACATTTTCCCCATAATTATTTTCAAGCCTGTGTCATTACTTTTTTCAACTTATCATTACCTCGCTACTTCTTGCTACATTCCCCGACCTTATTTTTTGTTCAGTGTGTGTGTGTGTGTGTGTGTGTGTTTGATTTCTTATAGCCTTGTTGAACATCCAGAAGGGTAGCATGCTTTTTCTTCACACACACACACACACACACACACACACACACACACACATATATATATATATATATATTATATGAATACATTTTATAGCGCAACAATGGTGATTACGACATTAAGTTTTAAAGAGGCAAAACATGTCCTTTTTATTTAGCTTGTTGATGATATTTTTTCGTGAATTTTCTTTTTCTCTTTTCGTAATGTTGTGAACCCCCATAAGGCTATCGTGTAACTTTTTCTTATATATATATTGTTTTTGTGTATATGTGTTATGTGTTATGTGTTTTTGTGTATATGTGTTATGCAGCAACAATTGTGATCACGACGGAGTTTTAAAGAAGCTAAAAAATGTCGTTTATTTAGTTTTTTGCCGAGTGTTATTTTTTCTGCGAATCATACGAACACTATTAACTTTATTGGTAATGAAAGTGTGTATGTGTATATATGTGTGTGTATATATATATATATATATATATATATATATATATATATATATATATATATATATATATATATGGGTAGCCCTTGACAGGGCTGCCTGGAAATCCGTCATTTAGGATGTGAGAGTGTAACCACTTTCTCTGGACAAAACGGTCTCTAAGCTTATATATATATATATATATCAACCCGTGGGAAGGGTATTGCATATGCTATAAGGAACTAACACTAAAAGCAGTCTTCAATTGTGATATAGATCTAGTTATCACACAGTTTGTTAAAGATAACTTATGAATCATTATTATAAATGTATCGTCTTAAATTCTCAAAACTAATGGGGCTAAACATGAGGCAGAAGAGGGTCCAGATTAAAACCCCCTTCAATTACCGATATGGTTGACATTCTTTGATAACCGTCTAGGATCTATCTAGCTTAGCAATATACCTCTACCTAAAAGAAAACTAAGCTTATATACAATTACCTCCGCCATCGAAATTGGACGGAGGTTGTGGTTTTGCCTCCGTGTGTTTGTCTGTCTGTAAACAAGATATCTCAGAAAGTTATGTACCGATTTTAACGAAATTTGGTAGGCAGATAGAAAATGCGACTAGGAAGAAGTGGTTCAATTGACAAGGTGATCGGTACCATATCCTGAAACACAGATGCAAAAGAAAATTAAGCCCTATTATATTAATGGTAAAGAACCCGCCAGCTATCCTAAAAAGTTCTTTATAGGGGCATATACAGTAAAGTTGGCCCACAGTACAGTCGGCCTAATAAGTCATGTCGTGAGTTCAAGTATATGTCGATCAGTAATTGTTATCAGCACTAGCTAAGGTTTAATTAATCGTTTCGAGTGAGCTATACAAACACGTTCTTATCTTTACACACCCGATTCACCATCTGGCAGACATTAATACAGCACACAGCGTGCAAAACGTAATGACAGCGGAGACATGACTTATTTGGTCAACAGTACATATTGAGCTTCTTAGTTATGTCACACTGATTCCATTGGTGTACATTAAGTTAATTTTGTGACAGCCAGGTTAGGCAAAGGTATGCGCTCTACCGAATGCCCCTTTTAGTTATATTAGTAATCGTCTTTCCCAACCATGATTTTCATACCGTGACCTACATTATCCCAGAAAGAGAACGAAGGACCAAAAACACCATTGACAAAAGTAAAAAAAATACAATAAAAAAAAAAAAAAATGTATTACTTATTTTTTGTCCTTGCTTGAAAAATTGTGAAGAACCATATATTTTTTGTTTGTTTTAGACCTCAGGGAAAAGGTCCATTGGGTTGCAAACGAGACGCTGGCCAAAAAAAATAATGAGGTTGGTAAAGAAAGAATGAGTTTGTTAAGAAAACCTGGAGTGATAATATGGAAATAGTGTGTGAGAAAGATGTGGATATATTAGTTTTGTATTATATATTGGTAGGTATATATATATATATATACACCACGGCGTGATAAAGATAGCTAACCTTTTCCTATGTATATTAATTAAAATGTAAAACTTGCAAACTAAACAAACCAAAATTGGGACATGGACAATATAAAGTCAAATTAAATTATCAAAATCGCTATGTGGAAACAACGCTTACTAAAATGAAAATTATTAAATAAAAGAACACAATCCACCACATAGGGTGTACATTACTACATGAGCAAGTTAATCTGTTTCCCAAGCAAACTAATCGCACATATAACAACGCACTATCGTCACGTTATTAAGGAGATTACCTACTTGGAGAAAGTATTTCATTTCATACACAAGTCGTAGGACGCATATTCCAGAGTACTTAATTCTCACCCAGCCAATCACGAGAGTTATTAACCCTTTCACGTTTTTATGACGCAGAGGTTGCCAGATTAGCAATAATAAATAGAGTTCTCTCACTCTTATAATTACCTCTCCAAATTAGTTTTCTGCCCACAGCTAACTCAAAGACAACTGCAGAGGTTGAAGTAACTAAACTAAAGGTTTCTAAATACCCCTGATGGTAACAAAGGCTTTAAAGTATCCCCAATAGGCTCAACACAGCTAACTCAAAGACAACTGCAGAGGTTGAAGTAACTAAACTAAAGGTTTCTAAATACCCCTGATGGTAACAAAGGCTTTAAAGTATCCCCAATAGGCTCAACACAGCTAACTCAAAGACAACTGCAGAGGTTGAAGTAACTAAACTAAAGGTTTCTAAATACCCCTGATGGTAACAAAGGCTTTAAAGTATCCCTAATAGGCTCAACACAGCTAACTCAAAGACAACTGCAGAGGTTGAAGTAACTAAACTAAAGGTTCCTAAATACCCCTGATGGTAACAAAGGCTTTAAAGTATCCCTAATAGGCTCAACATCGCGTCATATGTCGGAGAGGGTTAATATGAAGTATATATCTTGCAAATACACTTGAGCTACTAAATGGGTTTACTCTCAGCTGGGTCTAGGGAACCACGAACAGGGGTTTATTTTTTTAGTTGATTAAGGGGAGATCTCCACTTGAGGGATTTTTTTCTTGACCCCTTTCTCCCTCATGGTTAGCCCCATTGCTTTTGATATAAGACGTTCGCCCCATTAGTTTGGCGATTTTAAGAACTTTCGCCCCATTTCTGTCAATTGTAAGACTTTTCGTGCCATTTAGGTGTCGATTTTTCCTGGCAAGCGATAGCGAGCCTGAAATTTAAGAGGAATCGGCCTTCGGCCGGGACATTTTTCTACCGAAAAATGTACAAATTTATCTCGAAAGGGGGTCTATGGGCTGTAATGTTAAGCTTGATGGAAGTCTAGCGAACTAACTAAAAACCTCCCCTTAAAGCATGGACTCTCGTCCTGACTGTTTGTGGTGTTCGTTGTTCTTTTTTCTTTCACACACACACACACACACACACACACACACACACACACACACACACACACACACACACACACACACACACACACACACACACACACACACACACACACACACACACACACACACACACACACACACACACACACACCCAAGGATTGGTCTAACACCCGTCCATAGTTTGATTGATAGTCCTTGATTCTAACCTCTTCCTCCCTCCCTACCCCTGAAGGATAACCTCTTCCTCCCTCCCTACCCCTGAAGGATAACCTCTTCCTCCCTCCCTACCCCTGAAGGATAACCTCTTCCTCCCTCCCTACCCCTGAAGGATAACCTCTTCCTCCCTCCCTACCCCTGAAGGATAACCTCTTCCTCCCTCCCTACCCCTGAAGGATAACCTCTTCCTCCCTCCCTACCCCTGAAGGATAACCTCTTCCTCCCTCCCTACCCCTGAAGGATAACCTCTTCCTCCCTCCCTACCCCTGAAGGATAACCTCTTCCTCCCTCCCTACCCCTGAAGGATAACCTCTTCCTCCCTCCCTACCCCTGAAGGATAACCTCTTCCTCCCTCCCTACCCCTGAAGGATAACCTCTTCCTCCCTCCCTACCCCTGAAGGATAACCTCTTCCTCCCTCCCTACCCCTGATTCTAACCTCTTCCTCCCTCCCTACCCCTGAAGGATAACCTCTTCCTCCCTCCCTACCCCTGAAGGATAACCTCTTCCTCCCTCCCTACCCCTGAAGGATAACCTCTTCCTCCCTCCCTACCCCTGAAGGATAACCTCTTCCTCCCTCTCTCCCATGATAACCTCTCCTCCCTCCCTACCCCTGAAGGATAACCTCTTCCTCCCTCCCTACCCCTGAAGGATAACCTCTTCCTCCCTCCCTACCCCTGAAGGATAACCTCTTCCTCCCTCCCTACCCCTGAAGGATAACCTCTTCCTCCCTCCCTACCCCTGAAGGATAACCTCTTCCTCCCTCCCTACTCCTGAAGGATAAAGTAGGTCAGCAGGTAGCTTCTAGGGTACACTTAAGGGGAGATCTCCACTTGAGGGATTTTTTTCTTGACCCCTTTCTCCCTCATGTTTAGCCCCATTGCTTTTGATATTATAAAATGTTTGTCCCATTAGTTTAGCGATTTTAAGAACTTTCACCCCATATTAAGACCTTTTGTGCAATTCAGGTGTCGATTTTATCCTGGCGAGCGATAGCGAGCCTGTAATTTAAGAGGAACCGGCCTTCGGCCAGGACATTTTTCTACCGAAAAATGTACAAATTTATCTTGAAAGGGACTCAAGGGGGTGTCATTTTAAGCTTGATGGAGGTCTAGGGAACAAACTAAATACCTCCTCTTAAGTATATACCAGATCGCCGGACAGATGACAAAGGGGTTTATAGAAGGCTTTTTGTCTTCAGTTATTAGTTTGTTTATATCTGACCCTGAATATAATGACAGATGACCTTTTTACTCGAGCACCTTGGAATCTTTTAGACATGCGAAATTATTTTGATACAAATTTATGGTGAATTATAGGGGTAGCTTTTATATTAACTCCTTCTGTACCGGCGACGTCTTGTAATTTATGGTGAATTATAGGGGTAGCTTTTATATTAACTCCTTCTGTACCGGCGACGTCTTGTAATTTATGGTGAATTATAGGGGTAGCTTTTATATTAACTCCTTCTGTACGGCGACGTCTTGTAATTTATGGTGAATTATAGGGGTAGCTTTTATATTAAATTCCTTCGTACCAACGACGTCTTGTAATTAGGGTGAATTCTAGGGGTAGCTTTTATATAACTCCTGTACCAAACGAGTCTTGTAATTTATGGTGAATTATAGGGTGTTAGCTTTTATATTAACTCCTGTACCAACGACGTCTTGTAATTTATGGTGAATTATAGGGGTAGCTTTTATATTAACTCCTGTACCAACGACGTCTTGTAATTTATGGTGAATTATAGGGGTAGCTTTTATATTAACTCCTTCTGTACCAACGACGTCTTGTAATTTATGGTGAATTATAGGGGTAGCTTTTATATTAACTCCTTCTGTACCGGCGACGTCTTGTAATTTATGGTGAAAGATAGGGGTAGCTTTATAATTAACTCCTTCTGTACCGGCGACCGTATTTGTAATTTATGGTGAAATTATAGGGGTAGCTTTATATTAACTCCTTCTGTACCGGCGAGTCTTGTTATACGGGTAGCTTTTAATTAGTAGGGGTAGCTTTTTGGGTGATTTTTATATTAAATCATTCTTCTTGTAATTTATGGTGAATTATAGGGTAGCTTTTATATAACTCCTTCTGTACCGGCGACCGGTCTGGTGTCAAGTTTGTAATTTATGGTGAATTATAGGGGTAGCTTTTATATTAACTCCTTCTGTACCGGCGACGTCTTGTAATTTATGGTGAATTATAGGGGTAGCTTTTATATTAACTCCTTCTGTACCGGCGACGTCTTGTAATTTATGGTGAATTATAGGGGTAGCTTTTATATTAACTCCTTCTGTACCGGCGACGTCTTGTAATTTTATTTTGGCTACTGTTAGACGAATTTATGCAATTTAAAAAGGACCTCCAGCCATTAACAGGATTCGAACTATCTCACTTAAGGGGAGGTTTTTAGTTAGTTCGCTAGACTTCCATCAAGCTTAACATTACAGCCCCTCGACCACCTTTCAAGATAAATTTGTACATTTTTCGGTAGAAAAATTTCCCGGCCGAAGGCCGGTTCCTCTTAAATTACAGGCTCGCTGTCGCTCGCCAGGAAAAAATCGACACCTAAATGGCACGAAAAGTCTTAAAATTGAAAGAAATGGGGCGAAAGTTCTTATAATCGCCAAACTAATGGGGCAAACGTCTTAAAATATCAAAAGCAATGGGTCTAAACATGAGAGATAAAGGGGTCAAGAAAAAAATCCCTCAAGTGGAAATCTCCTCTTAATCCCGTGGCTGTTTTTTGGTCTATTAATTAATTGATCTACTTATGTTTTAGTGTGCTCGCTAGACCTCCATCAAGCTTAGAAAAACACCCCGTAGACCCCCCTCAAGATAAATTTGTAAATTTTTCGTTAGAAAAATGTCCCGGCCAGAGGCCGCTCCGGCCTGAGGCCACTCCGGCCAGAGGCCGGTTTCTCTTAAAATTACAGGCTCGCTATCGCTCGCCAGGAAAAAATCGACACCTAAATGGCATAAAAGGTCTTAAAATGTACAACGAAATGGGGCGAAAGGTGTTAACATCGCCAAACTAATGGGCCGAACGTCTTAAAATATAAAAAAACTAATGAGGCTAAACACGAGGGAGAAAAGGGGACCATAAAAACGGCCCCTCTCCCCTTAACCGTTTTAACTACCACAAATCCTTCTTAAACTGCATAAAATCGTCTAAATATAAGCTAAAATAAAACTAAAAGGACGTTGTCGGTACAGAAAGGGTTAACTATTTTACTACGGTGGCGCCTTCCTTTAAACTAAAAGGACGTTGTCGGTACAGAAAGGGTTAACTATTTTACTACGGTGGCGCCTTCCTTTAATTCTGGCTAACATTAGACGATTGTACAGTCGCTCTAATAAGTCATGTCCCAGCTGGCATTACGTTTGGCTCGTTCTGTGCTATATTAATGTCTGTCAGATGTTGAATAGGGTGGGTAAGTGTTGGGACATGTTGGTATATCTCACTCAAACAGAAGAAATCATGTGTCAATATTGCTGATACCCAATGATTGGTCAAAACATACTTGGTGCCGAGCATCACTTATTTGGCCGACTGTAGTCAAATTTCTTCTTAGTTACCGTACGAAAACTTGGTATTATAAATATGATTCAGAAACTGGGGTTCTTTGTTTACAAGTAATTGTCAAGAAATCGGCGGTTAAAGGAGTGTATCTTTCGTGAGGTCAAAACAAAAATAGACTTGAGTAGATCACCTCATAGATAATTTGGGGTTTACGATTTTCTTCATCAATATCATAATATTTTTTTTTGTATATATTTATTTATAATATTATTATTACTATTATTATTACTATTATTATTACTATTATTATTACTATTATTATTACTATTATTATTACTATTATTATTACTATTATTATTTTTATATTTAATTATTGTATATTATTGTGTTTATATATTGTGGTCCGGGTCCACATTCGCGTTCACTTGCGAGTTTCAGGCTATAAGTAAGTTGGAGTCTTTTTACATTGATATTTAGCAGAATTACCAGCTAAAATGCGGTTGTAGTACATTTATAAAAACATACAGATAAAATCAACATACTTTTTTATCCATTAGACATCTACTTTAGTATTGTATTTCTGTTCAATACCGATGTTTACGGCACCAACTTCCTTATAGAACGAAACTCGCAAGTCGGCAAATGAGGAGGATAAGTTTACAAGGGGAGGAGGATTCCTAGCCTCCTGCCCCCAAATAGTCAAGTAACGAGGGAGGGAGGCTAGAGTTTCTAATTCATGAACTAGAGCAATCACTTGTTTACGTGATTACGAGTTCAACTGTGTATACTTTATTTTTTTATTTTTTGTTTTATTGTTTTGCCGTAGTATTAATTATTTAGTTGAAGGGAAAGCCTATGTTTACATAAAAGTTGCGATTTCTTAAGGGGAGGTTTTTAGTTGATTCCCTAGACTTCCATCAAGCTTAAAATTACCCCCCCTTGACCCCCTTTCAAGACAAATTTGTACATTTTTCGGTAGAAAAATGTCCCGGCCGAAGGCCGGTTCCCCTTAAATTACAGGCTCGCTATCGCTCGCCAGGAAAAATCGACACCTAAATGGCACGAAAGGTCTTAAAATTGACAGAAATGGGTCGAAAGTTTTTAAAATCGTCAAAATAATGGGGCGAACGTCTTAAAATTAGAAAAGCAATGGGGCTAAACATGAGGGAGAAAGGAGTCAAGAAAAAAAATCCTCAAGTGGAAATCTCCCCTTAACCCCTGCAGTACCGTAACGTCCTTTCCATTAGCCTCTGGCAACTAGTAGAGGATTTTATTCAGCTTAGGAAGGACCACTTAACAATATAAAAGCTACAGACTATGTCATCTTGGCCTTTGGCCGATAAATGTTTCTGCTGTTGGGGGCGTGTATATTTTAATTATATATATATAGTAAATAGCTTGAAAGGGGTCTAATTACCCGTGTGTAAGTTTGAATGGGTCTATGGGGAAAGTATATACTGTATGTCCTTTCCAAGCTGTATAAAATGGGTCTGGTGTTCCCAGCTCCCTCTCACACAAGGTTACCAGAACCGCCTCACCTCGCCACATTCTCACGTCCACCTCTTTTTGCCACCCCCACCCACCTCTTTTTATCCCGAGTTTCTTATGGCAACACTTTTTCTATGTTTACCTTTTTGCGATTGGCTGACCCCTCGCCCGTTTTTTGTGGTTCTTCCGTTTTTTGTTGTTGGGAGGGGGGACTCTGGTATAGGAGTACAAAGGAGTACAAAGGAAATCAAGCAACAACAGATCTAGTGACCCTTCTAGGTTGCTTGTCCTCCAAAACACTGAGGATCAAGTGTCCAAACAGTGGTTTAGAGTGGGTAAGGGTACATTGGAAAGGGAATTACTGCCCTGGAACTAATGTCCGTAGGGGTGGGGGCTGCAGTACGTCATTTGTGGTTTCATTATAATCGTGTAGTTTTTTTGTAATTTGTGCCATACGTGTAGCCTTGAAGGAATTTTTTAGAGGAATATAATTATATTTTCCATGTGTATGTAGGAGACAAAATGCAAAGTTGCCTGTAACAAGTGTCTCCCCCGCAGATAGTTGGGGATTCATGGTAAGATATGTATCTAAGGGATATTTAAATGGCTGGATTGTGTGACACTCTACAACATAAGGGATAAAGGGTGTATAGGTTAGAGAGAGAGAGAGAGAGAGAGAGAGAGAGAGAGAGAGAGAGAGAGAGAGAGAGAGAAAACACAAAAACAGTTTCCTGCTTATTGTTCCTATCCTTAAAAAAACTAACTGTCCTTCATTTTTTATCCGGCAAAAAAAAGAAAAAAGAAAAAAAGAAAAGTAGAATATAAAATTCCCATCTAGGAGCACGTGCGCATTACTGATCACATAGACACAAATCGCCTTATCCCCTTTATGCATTTCTTTGTCCCTTAGGCTAACAAAAACGCCTTCCCAGAATTCCTTCAAACTAATCATATGCCCACCCACACCTCCTTTAAGCTAAATTTGTACATTTTTCGATAGGAAAGTGTCTTGGTCGAAGGCCGATTTCTTCTTTAGTTAGAGAAAAAATCGACACCTAAATGACACGAAAGGTCTTAATATTGACAACGAAATTACTTGAAAAGTCTCAAAATCGCCAAACTAACGAAACGAACATCTTAAAATATCAAAAGCAATGGGGCTAAACATGAGGGAGAAAGGGTTCCAGAAAAGAGTCCCTCAAGTGGAAATCTCCCCTTAAATAACCAGAAGTATAGTATTACAGAGAGTATAGTGTTACACAACCATTATATATATATATAGAGAGAGAGAGTGAGTGTGTGTGTGTGTGTGTGTGTGTGTCTTAAATAACCAGAAGTATAGTATTACAGAGAGTATAGTGTTACACAACCATTATATATATATATATATACAGAGAGAGAGTGAGTGTGTGTGTGTCTTAAATAACCAGAAGTATAGTATTACAGAGAGTATAGTGTTACACAACCATTATATATATATAGAGAGAGAGAGTGAGTGTGTGTGTGTGTGTGTGTGTGTGTCTTAAATAACCAGAAGTATAGTATTACAGAGAGTATAGTGTTACACAACCATTATATATATATATATATACAGAGAGAGAGTGAGTGTGTGTGTGTGTGTGTGTCTTAAATAACCAGAAGTATAGTATTACAGAGAGTATAGTGTTACACAACCATTATATATATATATATATATACAGAGAGAGAGTGAGTGTGTGTGTGTCTTAAATAACCAGAAGTATAGTATTACAGAGAGTATAGTGTTACACAACCATTATATATATATATATATACAGAGAGAGAGTGAGTGTGTGTGTGTCTTAAATAACCAGAAGTATAGTATTACAGAGAGTATAGTGTTACACAACCATTATATATATATATATATACAGAGAGAGAGTGAGTGTGTGTGTGTCTTAAATAACCAGAAGTATAGTATTACAGAGAGTATAGTGTTACACAACCATTATATATATATATATATACAGAGAGAGAGTGAGTGTGTGTGTGTCTTAAATAACCAGAAGTATAGTATTACAGAGAGTATAGTGTTACACAACCATTATATATATATATATACAGAGAGAGAGTGAGTGTGTGTGTGTCTTAAATAACCAGAAGTATAGTATTACAGAGAGTATAGTGTTACACAACCATTATATATATATATATATACAGAGAGAGAGTGAGTGTGTGTGTGTCTTAAATAACCAGAAGTATAGTATTACAGAGAGTATAGTGTTACACAACCATTATATATATATATATATATACAGAGAGAGAGTGAGTGTGTGTGTGTGTGTGTCTTAAATAACCAGAAGTATAGTATTACAGAGAGTATAGTGTTACACAACCATTATATATATATATATATACAGAGAGAGAGAGTGAGTGTGTGTGTGTGTGTGTGTCTTAAATAACCAGAAGTATAGTATTACAGAGAGTATAGTGTTACACAACCATTATATATATATATATATATACAGAGAGAGAGTGAGTGTGTGTGTGTGTGTCTTAAATAACCAGGAGTATAGTATTACAGAGAGTATAGTGTTACACAACCATTATATATATATATATATACAGAGAGTGTGTGTGTGTGTGTGTGTCTTAAATAACCAGAAGTATAGTATTACAGAGAGTATAGTGTTACACAACCATTATATATATATATATATAGTGAGTGAGAGTGAGTGTGTGTGTGTGTCTTAAATAACCAGAAGTATAGTATTACAGAGAGTATAGTGTTACACAACTATTATATATATATATATATATACAGAGAGAGAGTGAGTGTGTGTGTGTGTCTTAAATAACCAGAAGTATAGTATTACAGAGAGTATAGTGTTACACAACCATTATATATATATATATAAGAGAGAGAGAGAGAGTGTGTGTGTGTGTGACTTAAATAACCAGAAGTATAGTATTACAGAGAGTATAGTGTTACACAACCATTATATATATATTATATACAGAGAGAGAGTGGTGTGTGTGTGTCTTAAATAACCAGAAGTATAGTATTACAGAGAGTATAGTGTTACACAAACCATTATATATATATATATATACAGAGTGAGTGTGTGTGTGTGTGTGTCTTAAATAACCAGAAGTATAGTATTACAGAGAGTATAGTGTTACACAACCATTATATATATATATATATATACAGAGAGAGAGTGAGTGTGTGTGTGTGTGTCTTAAATAACCAGAAGTATAGTATTACAGAGAGTATAGTGTTACACAACCATTATATATATATAGAGTGAGTGTGTGTGTGTGTGTGTGTGTCTTAAATAACCAGAAGTATAGTATTACAGAGAGTATAGTGTTACACAACCATTATATATATATATACAGAGAGAGTGTGTGTGTGTGTGTCTTAAATAACCAGAAGTATAGTATTACAGAGAGTATAGTGTTACACAACCATTATATATATATATATATATACAGAGAGAGAGTGTGTGTGTGTCTTAAATAAGCAGAAGTATAGTATTACAGAGAGTATAGTGTTACACAACCATTATATATATATATAGAGAGAGTGAGTGTGTGTGTGTGTGTGTGTCTTAAATAACCAGAAGTATAGTATTACAGAGAGTATAGTGTTACACAACCATTATATATATATATAGAGAGAGAGTGAGTGTGTGTGTGTGTGTGTCTTAAATAACCAGAAGTATAGTATTACAGAGAGTATAGTGTTACACAACCATTATATATATATAGAGTGAGTGTGTGTGTGTGTGTGTGTGTCTTAAATAACCAGAAGTATAGTATTACAGAGAGTATAGTGTTACACAACCATTAGATATATATAGAGTGAGTGTGTGTGTGTGTGTGTGTGTGCGTCTTAAATAACCAGAAGTATAGTATTACAGAGTATAGTGTTACACAACCATTAGATATATAGAGAGAGAGAGAGTGAGTGTGTGTGTGTGTGTGTGTGTGTGTGTGTGTGTGTGTCTTTGTGTGTGTGTGTATGTGTGCCTGTGTGTCTGTGTGTAGTATTACATAGAGTATAGCATTACACAACCATTTTACTGCAATTAGAGTGTGTTAACAGCTGATGATCTGTGGGCTACCAGAGAAACTATATATATCGTGTGTTACTCAGTTACTTGTTCGTCAAGGGGAATCCACGCAATGCGAGCTAAGCTCATTATTATCGCGCCTCCTTAACTGGGAATGTATTGCGTGAAATGCATGTTAAGTGTTTTATGTACTGTTGGAATGGCTGTGGATGTGTGTGTAGTCTGTATTTTAGCCAATTGGCGACATCGGAAACGAAGGCTTAGGGTGGATCTGTATGGTACCATTCTCACTATAGACGGTACCGTCTCGCCCGAAGGCTTAGGTAGCCATCAGCTTAGGTGAACCATATGATACCCATCTCGCCTTGTACCATTTTTGCCAACCCCAGATGGGACGTCACAACGTCGTCCGCTTATTCCAGGTACCTATTTACAGCTAGGTGAACTGAGGCTAACACATGAAAGGAGACAAGCCCAATTTGTCTCCGCCCGGCTGGGGATTGAACCCCCGACCCCTCGTGTGTGAGACGAGAGCTCTACCTACTAGGCTACGGGCTGTGTGTGTGTGTGTGTGTGTGTGGTATAGTATTACACAACCATTATACTGCAATTAGAGTATGTTAACAGCTGATGATCTGTGAGCTACCAGAGAAACTATATATATATCGTGTGTGTGTGTGTGTGTGTGTGTGTGTGTGTGGTATAGTATTACACAACCATTATACTGCAATTAGAGTATGTTAACAGCTGATGATCTGTGGGCTACCAGAGAAACTATATATATATCGTGTGTGTGTGTGTGTGTGTGTGTGTGTGGTATAGTATTACACAACCATTATACTGCAATTAGAGTGTCAACAGCTGATGATCTGTGGGCTACCAGAGAAACTATATATATCGTGTGTGTGTGTGTAATAATAATAATAATAATAATAATAATAATAATAATAAACGGTATATTAAAGAATGGCAGCCTCATGAGCTGAAAATACACATTTTACAATTTAGTGGATGAACATGAGATGTACAGATATGAAGATGGTAAGCTCAGTTTACAAAAAAACAAAACAAAAATACAATAATGATGCAGGTGCAGAATACAAATTATCATAAAATAACCATGAGAGTAAGTGATATACAGTACATATACACGTTTATTTTACTTACTCATATACAGAACATACATATATACACGTACGTACGCACATACATACGCATACATATACATACATATATAAGAACATAAGAACATGCAGTAAGTGTGCACATGTCCGTATACACAAACGCTCACGTATGCACACAAACATACATACATACAAAAACTGTTTTGGTAGGATCAGGTGATGAGTTGAAAATGTAAAGAGGGAGCGGCATACAAGTCCGTACAGGTAGGGTCAGGTAAAGCCTACTACAATGGGAGGTTAATCCTCGGTAGAGAACAAAACAAGGATATAAACAGTAGAGACAGCTTGGGGGAATTGTAGTATATAGGACATTCTTTAGTGTAGGTGTGTGTGTGTGTGTCCGTTCGTGTGTGTGTGTGTGTGTGTGTGTGTGTGATAGAAGGCGAAATGTGGAAAAGCTGGGCGGTCTATTGTTAAGGGTGGAAATACATGGATGAAGATACACGAACACTTAATAATAGATAATGCTTATGCATAGATTTATAATCAGAAGTTGCGCTAGTGAGCAATATGTTCTCGCTCATATGTACGTATATTTACATACATATGTGCATATGATTATATGTGTGTGTGTGTGTGTGTGTGTGTGTGTGTGTGGTATAGTATTACACAACCATTATACTGCAATTAGACTTTGTTAACAGCTGATCTGTGGGCTACCAGAGAAACTATATATATCGTGTGTGTGTCTGTGTGTGTGGAGTTGTGTATCATTACTACAGGTACCTCTCTCTTGCTCTCTCTCTCTCTCTCTCTCTCTCTCTCTCTCTCTCTCTCTCTCTCTCTCTCTCTCTCTCTCTCTCTCTCTCTCTCTCTCTCTCTCTCTCTCTCTCTCTCTCTCTCTCTCTCTCTCTCCTACTACATCCTAAGTATCAACTAACCGTCATCTAGCAATACATAAAAGTCGGCCCACCTCGTTAATACCAAATGGTCTATGTGGTCAATGTATCTCCGTAACTCCACATTCAAAACTCTCTCCATGACTACATCACAACCTACCGCATAACATAGCTAATTACCGCATTACGCTTTCACCTACATACCGTACATTAATTAACATATCCATCTCACCATCACGAATTAAGGGCATGTATTTTTGGAGGAAAATAAATTAATAATAAATACATGGAATAAAGTTAACAATGCAACAATATATAAATAAATAAATAAATAAATAAATAAATAAATAAAAATAAAATAAACTTAACAATGCAAAAATATATAAATATATAAATAAAAGCCTTGGAATCTTGTCAGAATAGATAAATAAATAAAATAACATAATTATACAAATTAATACATAAATAATAAATAAAATAATATCCTTGGAATGTTGTGTGACTATAGTTGTGTGCGTTATAGACCCTGACCCCTTGACTTACTACACAGATAATGGCTGTTATATCAAGCAAGCCTCACACAGTCTTTTGCTATGATCATTTTCTCTACGCAGGAAGACTAGCTGTATTACGTTTTGTATACGTAAATAATTATATAATAAGTGACACCCCGTTCCTAACATTAATCATCAACTACAACAAACCCAATGCACTTGAATAAACTAATGAAATAGACATCAGCATAATTTACACCTCATAAACTCATACATATTACTATTAATACTATATATATATATATATATATATATATATATATATATATATATATATATATATATATATATATATATATATATATATATATATATATATATATATATATATATATATATATATATATATATATATATATATATATATATATATATATATATATATATATAAGTAGATATGTAAGTAGATATCTTCAGCTATATCTTCCTCACAGCCCCAAAACTCGCAAGTGATGAATTGTGACTGTTGTTGGCTAGTCCTTTTGATCACCACTGTATCTGTTGTATAAGGCGATGACACACGAGCACTGTTTCCAGCAATATATGATGAGCATTTTTTTTGTTCTCAATATTTCGTGGTTCCTATTTATTGGTATCTGGAACTATAGTCTATTCGCTGTAAGTAGGCGAAAAATCATGACCTCTAACCTCTGTAACTCAAAAACGACTAGAGTAATCGAGCTAATATTTATATCGTTTGGGAAGAGTCGGTCAAGGAATTGATGTGGAAATGTACATCCAATTTGCTCTAGCTCTTTTTGAGTTACAGAGGATAGAGGTTATGTTTTCTCGCCTACTTACAGAAAATAGACTAAAGATTGATGGTAGATTATTTTAGGTCATTGAATTCTGGTAAAAGTTAACATTTGAAGTTGCCAGACCATAATTGCCCTAAAATATTGGTCGAAGATGCGTTCGTGTGACACCGCCTTAAGGGGCTCGTAGCTGTGTGTGTGTGTGTGTTTTTTTTTTGTTTTTTTTTTTTCCTCGCTAGACCTCCATCATTCTTAGAAAAAACACCCCTAGACCATCCCCCCCCCCCCCCTTAAAGCCCTGTTGTCCCTAGGATATGACCCTGGCATATGGTTTCCTGTCAGTGACAAGCAGATGACTTTTAAAGACTCATTACTGGTAGACGGTTCAAAGTCGTTTTGCCTGCTATATTCTGTTTCTCTCCAGTTGGCGATAAATTTAATCCCTTAGCAGCTAATGTCTCGATACTTGATGGAAAAATATGAAACTACTATGTCTCTGAATCATATTAAGACCAAGTTTCTACAATTAGCACCATATTTCACTACAAAATTTGCAAAATAACTGAGAAATCTTGATGGGAACTTTGCAATTTACCGTCAGTTGAAAAGAAAGAGTACTGTATAGTTATTTCGCCCACACACATCCTTCGCTTTAACCTATCCTATTTCTAATCTGAACAAAACCTAATGCGTTTTACCCAACCTAAATTATTATAACTGTATTTATCCTATAGTTATCGTAAGTTAACCTAATATAATCGAACTTGGACAGTGTATAAGCTTAAGGCGAGATAGGTCGTTTTTCGTTGTGTGTGTGGGAAGGGGGGGTGGGGGGGGGGGGGGGGTAAGCTTGATGGAGGTCTAGGGAGGAAACTAAAAAAAATACAAAAATATATATAAATGAGGAACTAAATAAGCCCGTCCCCTCTTAATCTGATCTAAATTTGAATTCCTATAAACGATATTTGAGCTAACTTACCGAACTGTCATGTAAGCGAAACTACCGGGACTCTTCTATAAGTGCTGGGTCGGTGCTGCAGAGAGAGAGAAGAGGATGGTTTGATGACACACACTTTGGTCGTTGCGTTATCATGGCCTTTAGCGGGGGACCATTTCAAGCGTCAGCCCATTTCCTACAACAGAGGATGGGGTAGTCATCATTTATAGAGACCATTTCAAGCGTCAGACCATTTCCTACAACAGAGGATTGGGTAGTCATCATTTATAGAGACCATTTCAAGCGTCAGACCATTTCCTACAACAGAGGATTGGGTAGTCATCATTTATAGAGACCATTTTCTGCGTTAGACCATTTCCTACAACAGAGGATTGGGTAGTCATCATTTATAGAGACCATTTCAAGCGTCAGACCATTTCCTACAACAGAGGATTGGGTAGTCATCATTTATAGAGACCATTTCAAGCGTCAGACCATCTCCTACAACAGAGGATTGGGTAGTCATCATTTAGAGAGACCATTTTCTGCGTCAGACCATTTCCTACAACAGAGGATTGGGTAGTCATCATTTATAGAGACCATTTAAATATATATAGACCATTTCCTACAACAGAGGATTGGGTAGCCATCATTTATAGAGACCATTTAAATATATATAGACCATTTCCTACAACAGAGGATTGGGTAGTCATCATTTATAGAGACCATTTCAAGCGGCAGACCATTTCCTACAACAAAGGATTGGTTAGTCATCATTTAGAGAGACCATTTAAATATATAGCGACCATTTTAATATTGGCGAATGTAGCCCATCGCTAGCTATCTTTAGACTATTCTGTACAGTAGCTTTACATACTGGAAGGCGATTTTTTTTTGTTTTTTTTCTCCCTAGACTTTATCAATCTTAAAGGTACCCCGAAGACCGACATTCGAGCAATCCCCAACTGGTTCCTCCAATTTGCAGGCTTGCTCTCGATCGCCGGTAAAAAAATATCGACACCTAAATGGCACGAAAGGTCCTAAAATTGATAAAGAAATACGGCGAAAAGCTCTTATAATCGCCAAACTAACGGCCTAACGACCTATCTCCCCTTAAAGTCGACTATTGCGAGGAGTCGACTGCCTAATCATGGGCAGGGTGATTTCAATGCCGCCTCAACAACCCAGCTCATCTGCCCTCCACTGACACCATTTATATCCCATTTAAGGGGAGGTATTTAGTTTGTTCCCTAGACCTCCAGCAAGTTTAAAATTACACCCCCTTGAGTCCCTTTCAAGATTAATTTGTACATTTTTCGGTAGAAAAATGTCCCGGCCGAAGGCCGTTTCCTCTTAGGTTACAGGCTCGCTATCGCTCGCCAGGATAAAATCGACACCTGAATGGCACGAAAGGTCTTAAAATGGGGTGAAAGTTCTTAAAATCGCCAAACTAACGGGGCAAACATCTTAAAATCTCAAAAGCAATGGGGCTAGACATGAGAGAGAAAGGGATCAAGAAAAAAGTCCCTCAAGTGGAGATCTCCCCTTAATAAGATCACAACTTTAACATTTGGAATCCCATTACGCCATCAGACAGTACACTAGGACCATACGACTGGCAGAGTGTAGATAGCAGAGAAGGAGTGGTGTAGAGAGAGGAAGCTGTTGGAATGGCTTTGTTGTGTGTTTTATTAATATGTATACGTTTTTCATATTTTCTTCTTTTCGACAAATTTTAGAGGGAGGCTACGTGCACAGCTACTGACACATGTTCGTGAGCGCTTGCGAGTATCTGTATGCAATTATAGCCGTTAAGATTGATGCTAACCTCAAATCAGATATATATATTCAGTATATATATATATATATATATATATATATATATATATATATATATATATATATATATATATATAGTTATGAGTACTTCAGCAGTAGATTTTGGGCACTTAAACCTCCATATCAAAAGGAAAAGAATTGACAGAAATTGACAGTTGTTCCTGATGATGGCTTAAGGTTAGCCGAAAATTTGAAAAAAAATAAAGATGTTGCCTGGCGCCCTGTCAATTCTTTTCCTTTATATATATATATATATATATATATATATATATATATATATATATATATATATATATATTCTATGTATTCATTAACCCCTTCTCTACCGGCGACGTGTTTTAATTTGATTCTAGTTCTATTTAAACGATTTTGTGCAGTTTAAGAAGGATCTGTGGTAGTAAAAAGGGTTAGGGGAGATAGTTCGAAGCCTGTTAATTGCTGGAGGCCCATTTTAAGCTGAATAATATCGTCTAATAGTAGCCAGAATAAAGTTAGATAAACGTCTCTGGTACAGAAAGGGCTAATATATAGCTCATATGACCTGAACACTAATTTAAATGGATATATTTGCATAAAGAGAATCGCAAGAGCTCGCGAACGTTTGTCACTAGCTGTACAGTATGGTAACGTTTTTGGATAGCCGCTATAAACACACGTGCCTTTTTCGATAAGTACATGTCCCAGCTGTCATTACGTCTGGCTTGCTCTGTGCTGTATTAATGTCTGTCAGATGTTAAATAGGGTGGGTAAGTGTAGGAACATGGTTGTATATATCACTCGATATAAAGAAATAAAGCTTAGATATTGTGGATACCAATTATTGATCAAAACATACTTGGTGCCGAGACATCACTTATTAGCGCGACTGTACCGTACTTTATCTCATGCTCCGTATAAATTGATTGATTGGATAAAGGTCCCTATTAACACGGGCTTATGGTCCCGGCACTCTAGTGTTGGTCTGTATGCCGTCAGTGGGCCAAGCTGCGCCACCTGACCTATCAGCTGCCACACACACACACACACACACACACACACACACGCGCGCATCGACACACACACACACATCTCGACACACACACACACACATCGACACATATATTAGCACGCACCCCAACACACACACACAAACACACTCATCAAAATGCGCACACACACACACACACACACACACATCGACACACACACACACACCGCCAGTATGTCTGTGAAAAACCACCGGAGAAAGTGGTCTCCTCCGCCACCAGTATTACCACCACCTCCACCTAGCACACAGCGACCAACCTTCGCCATATTGGTAACATTGGTAACATTGATGCGCGGAATTTCGGTGGGAGTATCCTAGGTTCGAGTCCTTGGAGTGCCACATGTATTTGTTGATTTCATTAATTGAGTTTAGAAGTAAAGTTGGTTGGTGAACAAATATGAATTAACTATGTTGGTGGTGTCATGGTTTAGGTGCTTATGTTCTGGGTGTGGTGTTCCGAGTTCGAATCCCGGGAGGACCATATGTTTTCATTAATGTCTTCAAGTGCATTGGGGTTTGTAATGATGCATTAATGTTAAGAACGGGGTGTTTTTTGTATTAGACTTGTGTAATATTTCCATACCTGTAACAAACATTGGGTAATGCTGGGACGGAATATATAGTTTGGTCGTTGGTTTGAACCCTCTCGCTATCCTGTGGGCTCGGGGGTTGTCATCTCAATCTCATAATTACCTCTCCAAAATTAGTTAGCTAACTCAAAGATAACTGCAGAGGTTGAAGTAACTAAACTATAGGTTTCTAAATAACCCTAATGGTCGCAAAGGCTTTTAAGGGGGCAAATCGTGTCCTGTGCGTAAACTGGTTAAGTTCCACGTCAAGTGCTTATTACGGCCCCAAAATGGTAGTCAAACAAAAATATGACCAATCTCTCTTCCTAAAGTATCTCTGCCTCCACTAGTTCACAACCCACCCAGTAGCCAGAATATAAACTCCCCCCAAAATAGCCCAGTCTCTCCTATCGGCCATTTTCTGTCTAGGTCTAGCCATAGTGACTTGATAATTACAGTATTATGTCTGAATTATGTTGTTTTTATAGTGCCTGAAGTCTGAACATCAAGCTAAGACTCGTAACCTTTAGGAATGGTCTGCAATGGGGGGGGGGGTATATATATATATATATTTGTTTTTCACTGTTCATATGACTCCTACTCTAACTTACCCTCTGAGCTAGCGCCGATGCAAAGGTCAGTCCCATCGAATCAAGACAGAATCCAGGACAAGCTCCACAGAAAACGAATACTCGAAAGTAGCCCAAATGTGCGTGAAAACCTCGACCTTGGCAACGCTGACCTCCAACATCCCGCCATTCCACATTATGTATACGCAAGAGAGTGTGGCCATCTTTGTCTGTGGTGTTATTTTACGTTTAAACTCTTCTGTGATATTTGTCTCTCTTTACCCTCAAATATCTGCATACCTATAATACACCTTTGGGAATACCGGTACAGGATGTATAGCTTGGTGCTTGGATATACTTTCTACAGGAGCAAAATTAATATGAAGTCTCGTTCTTTGATGATTGAGGCACCAAAATGGCGTCCAAGGATGAAGTCTCGTACTTTGATGATTGAGACACCAAAATGGCGTCCAAGGATCTTGAAGTCTCGTTCTTTGATGATTGAGGCACCAAAATGGCGTCCAAGGATGAAGTCTCGTACTTTGATGATTGAGTCACCAAAATAGCGTCCAACAATCTTGAAGTCTCGTTTTTTGATGATTGAGGCACCAAAATGGCGTCCACAGGATCTGTAACCTGACCTGCCCCAAGGTCCTACACCATCCTTGCCTTTCATAACGTCAAGGAGGAGGACCTAAAGCCGGTATCACACGAGACCTTTTATAGTCAACATTCGATGATCAACATTTTTCTGCCAACATTTCTGGAATATTTTACACTGGTATGGGAAACTAGACTGATGATAGATGAATTTAGGTGACCGAATTCTTATAAATGTTAACCACATAAGCTGCCAGACCAGTGTTGAAGATAAATGTTGAGGGAAAACGTGTTCGTTTGATACCGGCTTTAAAAAGACAGCCCTAATGGTACACGTAAACACAAGGTACAGTCGCGCTAATAAGTCATGTCTCACCTATCCTTCTGTACCGGCGACGTATTTTGTATTTCGTTTCAGCTACATTTAGATGATTATATAAAGCTTAGGAAGGATATATGGTAGCTAAAAGGATTCATTGAGATAGTCTGTAGCCATTCCATGGTTAGACATCCTTCCCAAGCTGAATAATATCGTCTAATAGGCGCTAGAATAAAATTAAAAAGACATCGCCGGTACTGAAGGGGTTAATGTCTGTCGGATGTTGAATAGGGTGGGTAAGTGTAGGAACAGGTTTGTATATCCCCCTCGAAATGAATAAATTGAGTTTAGATATTGCTGAACCCAATTATGGATCAAAATATACTTGGTGCCAAGACATCACTTATTAGGCTGATCGTACAGTCGCGCTAATAAGTTATGTCTCGGAACCAAGTATGTTGAAATCAATAATTGGTATCAGCAATATTTACACATTATTTCTTCTTTTTGAGTGAGATATACAAACATGTTCCGACACTTACTCACCCTATTGAACATCTGACAGACATTAATACAGCGCAGAGCGAGCCAAACGTAATGACAGCTGAGACATAAGTAACACCCGTTCTAAACATTAATCATCAATTACAAACCCCAATGTACTTGAATAAACTAATGAATGCATATGGTCCTCCCGGGATTCGAACTCGGGACACCACACCCAGAACATAAGCATCTAAAGTTCTAAACCATTACACCACCAACACACGACTTATTAGCGCGACCGTACAAGAACGCATCCAACGTTCGGGACTCAGCCAGATCAGAACAGATGAAGTATTGAGGGATAAGCCTTTACAACGGCACCTCGTATCTACATTCTACTTTTCCTATTTTTCTGAAGAATGTAGAGAGGGGAGAAGGGGTGTTGGAGAGAGATGAAGCTGTTGGAGTGGCTTTGTTATGTGTGTTTAGTCTGTATACGTCGCCTCCGGCCCATACCGAGGTGCTCTTTTGGTCGGCGCATATAATCGACTGACCTGTCACTTTCAAGCTACAGTAAGAGAAAGGGTCAAGTGTGTGACGTCACGGGCGGCAGCGACCCTGATTGGCTGAGGTGGTAGTAAGGGGGCGGGGTCTGATGGAGGAGGGGGGTGGACGTGTGAATGTTGCTAGTTTAGCTCTTTTGTTGCTAGATTTATATACGTGTTCTTCAGTCTAGCATGAGTTTTTGACATCTTGCAACGATAATTCTAGCGATTTTCCACATATTTTGGCCATTTCCAAGGGTTACACTTGAAAATTTATATAAGCTTTAGTAGTATTATACATTGTCTATATATTGTGTCGACATTCTAGCGACATTCAATGACGAATCGAGCGATTGCTGTGACGTGGTAACCCTGGACGCTACGTTCAATTGGTCAACCCCCTCGAGAGAGCGTTCAGTCGAGGTGGAGAAGTGAAGCAGGAAGGAGGTCTGTCGCTTACACCTCTCCCTAGCTAACGTGACACGGGGTACCAAAACAGACTTGGTGTGTGAGCTCGAATTCCGACCAAAACAAACTTACGAAAATTTCCAACCACCCCACGAAAACGAAGCAGTGAAAGTGTGACCTAAATATTTCAGAGAGAGAGAGAGTAAGGAGTGTCAGGGAGTCGACTCGTATAAGCTCGAATCTGGGAAAAGATATAATACAAGATGACGGACTTAGGAGTGAGCGAGATTACCGAGTTCTATCGCAACAAAACCATCTTCATCACCGGTGGTACTGGGTTTATGGGGAAAGTACTGGTGGAGAAACTGCTGAGGTCCTGCCCAGTACGGAGGATATACCTGTTGATGAGGCCCAAACGAGGTGTGGATGTCGACCAAAGGCTGGATGATATGTTTAACTACAAGGTAAATTAAAAAGCTTAATATTTGTTAGTTAAAGGGTTTCGTTGTTCGTTAATTCAGGGATGAATGTTTTATTCATGATATGTTTAACTACAAGGTAAATTAATTAGTATTCGTTAGATGATATGCTTAACTACAAGGTAAATTAATTTGTATTCGTTAGATATGTTTAACTACAAGGTAAATTAATTAGTATTCGTTAGATGATATGCTTAACTACAAGGTAAATTAATTTGTATTCGTTAGATATGTTTAACTACAAGGTAAATTAATTAGTATTCGTTAGATGATATGCTTAACTACAAGGTAAATTAATTTGTATTCGTTAGATATGTTTAACTACAAGGTAAATTAATTAGTATTCGTTATATGGCATGTTTAACTACAAGGTAAATTAAAAAGCTTAGTATTTGTTGGATGTGTTTAACTACAAGGTAAATGATATGGTTAATTAGTCGTTAGTTAAAGGCTATCGTTTTTGGTTGATATGTTGGTATTTATCAAGGAAACCGGCCACGAATTTTGCTGGAAATGTGGAAGTCACCCATTAAATGAACATAACCTATACATCATATTAATATAGGTTTCAACTTTCGGAAAAACCGTTTTCAATTACTTTGAAAAAGTTAATATTTACCTCCTGTTATCCACAGCCAAAACTGAAGATTGCGGAGTAAATACCGTAGATTTTTTTTCTTTTTTTCCGACCGTCAACCTTTTATTAATTACATACCAAACCAGCGGGGGTGTGGGGGCGGCAGCCCCCACCTAATATACTAGGTTAGGTTAGGCTAATATTACCCCTTATTTTCGTCTTTTACCCCTCAATTTCCCTGTACTTCATAGCCCTCCCCACTATCGGGGGCCGTATCTTAAGATTGTTGGATAATGGGGAAAACGGTTTTTCCGAAAGTTGAAACCTATATTAATATGATGTATTGGTTATGTTCATTGGATGGCTCACTTCCAAATTTCCAGCAAAATTCGTGGCCGGTTTCCTTGATATTTTCCGATATGTTTAACTACAAGGTAAATTAATTAGTATTCGTTATATATGTTTAACTACAAAGTAAATTAATTAGCATTCGTTGTACATGTTTAACTACAAGGTAAATTAATTAGTATTCGTTATATATGTTTAACTACAAAGTAAATTAATTAGCATTCGTTGTACATGTTTAACTACAAGGTAAATTAATTAGTATTCGTTATATGTTTAACTACAAAGTAAATTAATTAGCATTCGTTGTACATGTTTAACTACAAGGTAAATTAATTAGTATTCGTTATATATGTTTAACTACAAAGTAAATTAATTAGCATTCGTTGTACATGTTTAACTACAAGGTAAATTAATTAGTATTCGTTATATATGTTTAACTACAAAGTAAATTAATTAGCATTCGTTGTACATGTTTAACTACAAGGTAAATTAATTAGTATTCGTTGTACATGTTTAACTACAAGGTAATTAAAATGAACTATTAGTCGTTAGGGACATGGTTATCATGTCTCCAATTCAGGTACCTCGATAATTACTTTCATTAATTAAGGGATTAATTTTCGGTTTATGATATGTTTAATTAACTACAAGGTAAATGAAATGGCTAATTAGTCGTTAGTTAAAGGGTTTCGTTGTTCGTTAATTAATGGATTATGTTTTTATATGTTTAACTACAAGGTAAATGACATGGCTTATTATTTGTTTGATAAGAACATAAGAAAATGGGAGTCTGCAGAAAGCCGATCGGCCCACACAAGGCAGATCCCTGTCACACCCAACCTCAATTACAAGGCCTAATTATTGACCCAACTCACTAATACCCTAAAGATTGACCTCACCAAAATGGTTAGAGATCAACACAAGATTACGGGGTCTGGAGAGCGCCGATTGGCCTACACCCGGCAGATCCCTCCTCACACCCAATCCATCTCGTCCATATGCCTATCTAATTTGATCTTTAAGCTCCCTATCGTTCTCGATCCTACCATATCACTCGGGTGCCTATTCCACATGTCTAGATGATATGTTTAACTACAAGGTAAATTAAAAGGCTTATTAGTCGTTAGTTAAAAGCTTTCGTTGTTCGTTTATTAAGAAATTATTTTTTAGTTTAAACTTCCATCGACGCATGAATTAATGTTGTTTCTAAGCATAGGTTAGGTAGTATTGACATGTTTAACTAAAAGGCACATTGAAATCGTGTTTTGTGGTTTTGTTATAATGCTAAGGTTAATTCATAGGTCTTACATTTCCCATCGAAGCAGGGAATTTACTTGACCTGTTAAACTACAAGGTAAATGGACAGATCATGTGTTAATTAATGTAAGCGGCGACTGTATTTTTAACTGCCAGATAAATTAAAACGTGTCATTGGTGTGTATTTTCCATCGAAATCATGAACTAACGATTGGATAGGTAATCTTGACATGTTTAACTACAACGTAAATTAATGATATTGATTTGTTAATTACATACCGTATTTAATAACATAAGAAAATAGGAGTCTGCAGCAAGCCGATTGGTCCACACAAGGCCGGTTCCTCTTAAATTACAGGCTCGCTATCGCTCGCCAGGATAAAATCGACACCTGAATTGCACGAAAGGTCTTAATATGGGGTGAAAGTTCTTAAAATCGCTAAACTAATGGGGCAAACTTTTTATAATTAATATCAAAAGCAATGGAGCTAAACATGAGGGAGAAAGGGGTCAAGAAAAAAATCCCTCAAGTGGAGATCTCCCCTACTTAAAAGGTCGACGTCAAAGCATGTAGTAAGCATAATATTAGGTCTAATTATGTTATGTGGGCTTGGTCAAGATTGGTTCTGTGACACCCTCCCTCCCTCCCGACATGGTTAGAAATACCGGTTGTCATTCATACAACATGATCCTGTACCACTTTATCTGTATATTTATGCTAATACCAGTTCTACAGCCTTTGTGACTGATGGATGGATGTCATTAATTTGGACTGATGGATGGATGTCATTAATTTGGACTGATGGATGGATGTCATTAATTTGGACTGATGGATGGATGTCATTAATTTGGACTGATGGATGGATGTCATTAATTTGGACTGATGGATGGATGTCATTAATTTGGACTGATGGATGGATGTCATTAATTTGGACTGATGGATGGATGTCATTAATTTGGACTGATGGATGGATGTCATTAATTTGGACTGATGGATGGATGTCATTAATTTGGACTGATGGATGGATGTCATTAATTTGGACTGATGGATGGATGTCATTAATTTGGACTGATGGATGTAATTTAGGTTGCTTAACCCTCTCCGACATATGACGCGATTTTGAGCCTATTAGGGATACTTTAAAACCTTTGTTACAATCAGGGGTATTTAGAAACCTTTAGTTTAGTTACTTCAACTTCTGCAGTTGTCTTTGAGTTACCCCTGATTGTAACAAAGGCTTTAAAGTATCCCTAATAGGCTCAAAATCGCGTCATATGTCGGAGAGGGTTAAGGGGAGGTTTTTAGTTTGGTCTCTAGATATCCATCAAGCTTAAGATTACACCCCCTTGAGCCCCTTTCAAGATAAATGTTTACATTTTTCGGTAGAAAAATTTCCTGGCTGAAAGCCGGTTCCTCTTAAATTACAGGCTCGCTATCGCTCGCCAGGATAAAATCGACACCTAAATTGCACGAAAGGTCTTAAAATTGACAGAAATGGGTTGAAAGCTGATGGATATATGTCACTAATTTATGCTAATACCAGTTCTACAGCCTTTGTGACTGATGGATGGATGTCATTAATTTATGCTAATACCAGTTCTACAGCCTTTGTGACTGATGGATGGATGTCACTAATTTATGCTAATACCAGTTCTACAGCCTTTGTGACTGATGGATGGATGTCACTAATTTATGCTAATACCAGTTCTACAGCCTTTGTGACTGATGGATGGATGTCATTAATTTGGACTGATGGATGGATGGATGTCATTAATTTGGACTTAAGATGTAATTTAGGTTGCTTAAGGTGAGATTTCCACTTGAGGGATTTTTTTTTCTGGGTCCCTTTCTCCCTCATGTGTAGCCCCATTGCTTATGAGATTTTAAGACTTTCGCCCCACTAGTTCGGCAATTTTAAGAACTTTCGCCCCATTTCTGTCAATTTCAAGACCTTTCGTGCCATTTAGGTGTCGATTCTTTCCTGGCGAGCGATAGCGAGCTTGAAATTTAAGAGGAACCGGCCTTCGCCCGGGACATTTTTCTACCAAAAAATTTACAAATTTATCTTGAAAGGGGGTCTAGAGGGTGTAATTTTAAACTTGATGGAGGTCTAAGGAACAAACTAAACACCTCCCCTTAATGTTTGCAAAATTACATTGAATTGAAATTACAGAATATTTAATCTAGTTTAATTAATGTATGCACAGTTGCACACTCACGTAATAATTAATGTATGCACAGTTGCACACTCACGTAATAATTAATGTATGCACAGTTGCACACACGTAATCATTTGTCCTATATCTACTTGCTTATAACATCAAGGTCAATTATTTGTGCCTTTGAAGGTTGGTGCTCTACCTGGTAAACCGCAGCATTGTGATCTATAGTAGGTACGGTAGGTATAGCACCAGCCTTCACTGGTTCGAATCCTGGACCTGGCTGTTATATTTATCGTTAAATAAACAATATTTACATGCACACTTAAGGGGAGATATCCACTAGAGAGATTTTTTTTCTTGACTCCTTTCTCCCTCATGTTTAGCCCCATTGCTTTTCTAATTTCAAGACGTTCGCCCCATTATTTTGACGATTTTAAGAACTTTCGACCCATTTCTGTCAATTTTAAGACCTTTCGTGCCATGTAAGTGTCGATTTTATCCTGGCGAGCGATAGCGAGCCTGTAATATAAGAGGAACCAGCTTTCAGCTGGGACATTTTTCTACCGAAAAATGTACAAATTTATCTTGAAAGGGGGTCTAGGGGGAGTAATTTTAAGCTTGATGGAAGTCTAGGGAACAAACTAAAAACCTCCCCTTAAACAAATATGAGGTACACGATTGTTTTTGAGTGCCTGTACAAGCACTCAAAAAATCGTGGACCACACCTATTGATAACTATTATGCGAGAGTAATCCTGGAAACGAATTTGTGAATATAATTTTCGATGCATTAATTACAGAACATAATTATATACTAGTTATTGGAAAGCACGGTCAATATTTACGAGTCGCACCACAGCTGGGATCTCATTTATAATGGTAGTTTTGGGTTCCTATCATTCTATGCTTCATTGCTATATCCTTTTTATCCACCGGAATTTTTTTTTTTTTTGCATTAACCTAACCAAAAAACCTAACCTAACCTAACCTAACCTAAATGTATTTGGGGGCTATTAGGTTAGGTTAGGTTAATGCTAAACAAAACAAAATCCCGTGGATAAAAAGTATATAGCAATGAAGCATAGAATGATAGGAACCCAAAACTACCATTAGAAATGAGATCCCAGCTGTGGTGCGACTCGTAAATATTGACCGAAAGGAAGTTCCGCCCAAAAATCCAACTAGATACCTATAATTTCATACAAAAGCTAAGGAGGTCCTCGAATGTTTGTAAGTGGCTGTACTTATGTTAGCAGTGTGTGTGTGTGGTAGTCCTTGTAAGGTAAGCTGGGGGTAGGTTAGGGGGTTACCCCTCATGCAACTTTTACACACAAACACCCAATCAACACTTAGTACTCATACCTGCAGGACTCACTAGGGCTTTATTATCTTTGTTATTTATAGTTTTTGATGTAGTTTGTGTTCGTTTTGCTTTTCGTTCGTATTTTACGTGATATATTATTTTCGTTGGTTTGGTTCGTTTCATGTTATTATTATTATTATTATTATTAATATTATTATTTTTATTTAGAGTTCGTACGTGGAACTTTTAGATAAACAAGCAACCCACCTCTGCTTAGCCTTAGTGACAAGAGGTCGACTGGCCAGTGCTGCGTCTTATTGTTTACTTGGTGTATGTATTAGTTTCCCTTTCGTTCATAATGCATTCGTTGATTTACCCAAGATATATAGACTATATATCTTGGATTTACCATGCCCTAGTTTAGTAAAGGGGTCGGAGGAGCGCATTTTACGGCAATTATCGATGAGCAAGATTTTTATCTTACTATTTTAAGGCTCTACAGTATCTCAATGGCGTCGGAAATTTGATCGAAGGCAGAATATGCTAGGTAGTTTAATTCTTATGGCACTTAAATTATGAAGCTACCAGAGTACAATTGCAAGTAAAAAATGACTTCGCAAATCGCTCGTGTGACACCGCTTTAGTGTCGTGAGGAACCCTCGTCTTATTTTTACCGAGTTTAGTTTCCCTTTCGTTCATAATGCATGCGTTGATTTGTTTTGTCTTGGTGTTTCCTTTCTCTATTCATTGTCTCTTAAAAAACAGCCCTTGTTTAGCTAGGATATACCGTAGTTTGTGCGTATTAGCTACTTTTTCGTTTATACATTACGTCATAGTTTATTTACGTTGACTACATTCACTTCAGGAGTTTTTAGAGTTAGTATATCCCTGGTTTTACGTAAAACAAAAACCTTCCCACTGTTGCCAACACTATGCAATCCATGGCACTTTGCTGTTTAGCCTTGTTTGGTTGGATTTCTTGTTTGATTGTACTGTAATTAATGATGTGGTGGTGATTGTGAAAGTAGTTGTGGCTATATGGTGAAGATTGTAGTAATTGTAGGAACGATGGTGATAGTAGTAATGATGGAGGTGGTGATTGTGAAGTAGTTGTGGATATATGGTGAAGATTGTAGTAGTGATAATGGTGGTATTAGTAAATATAATGATAGTAGTAATGATGGAGGTGGTGATTGTGAAGTAGTTGTGGATATATGGTGAAGATTGTAGTAGTGATAATGGTGGTATTAGTAAATATAATGATAGTAGTAATGATGGAGGTGGTGATTGTGAAGTAGTTGTGGATATATGGTGAAGATTGTAGTAGTGATAATGGTGGTATTAGTAAATATAATGATAGTAGTAATGATGGAGGTGGTGATTGTGAAGTAGTTGTGGATATATGGTGAAGATTGTAGTAGTGATAATGGTGGTATTAGTAGTAAATATAGTGATAGTAGTAGCGATGGAGGTGGTGATTGTGAAGTAGTTGTGGATATATGGTGAAGATTGTAGTAGTGATAATGGTGGTATTAGTAGTAGTAATGATGGAGGTGGTGATGATGGTGGTGGTGATTGTGATTAAACCGGTTCCCCTTGTATTGATAGTGCATACAGCATAGTGTATGTGATTAACACAGTAAAGTATATTTAATTTAGTTTTCTAGTTTTAGTTTTCATTCTAGGTTGGGGCAGAAATCGTAACCCCTATATTGACAGCTCATTTGCTCTAGCCCTGTTTGAGTTAGAGTTTAGAGGTTACGATTTCTGCCCAAACTAGAATGAACGGACTATAGTATAATATTTATAGATTTTTATTTTGTAAATAGCGTTTTCCTTTAGTAATGAATGTATTTGTAGGATTATTTCTGTTTTGTTTGCGTCTAATCCTTGTTATGTTATCCACACATCTGACTTGAAGTTTTTTGTTTGTAAAACCAGTCGGGTAGGTTTGATATAATTGACGTCGTTTCCCTTTCGTTGTTGTTTACCCAGTACCCTGCTATGGTGGTTGTGGTTGTTTGTGGCTTATGTTATCCTTGTAGTTGTGTGTATTCCTTGTAGTTTTGTATTCCTTACCGTATGTTATTGTCGTAGTTGTGTATTCCTTGTAGTTTTGTATTCCTTACCGTATGTTATTGTCGTAGTTGTGTATTCCTTGTAGTTTTGTATTCCTTACCGTATGTTATTGTCGTAGTTGTGTATTCCTTGTAGTTTTGTATTCCTTACCGTATGTTATTGTCGTAGTTGTGTATTCCTTGTAGTTTTGTATTCCTTACCGTATGTTATTGTCGTAGTTGTGTATTCCTTGTAGTTTTGTATTCCTTACCGTATGTTATTGTCGTAGTTGTGTATTCCTTGTAGTTTTGTATTCCTTACCGTATGTTATTGTCGTAGTTGTGTATTCCTTGTAGTTTTGTATTCCTTACCGTATGTTATTGTCGTAGTTGTGTATTCCTTGTAGTTTTGTATTCCTTACCGTATGTTATTGTTGTATTTGTGTATTCCTTGTAGTTTTGTATTCCTTGTGCTATTGTTGTACGTGTGTGTTCCTTGTAGTTTTGTGGGTATTGTTGTAGTTGTTTGGTGTAGTTTTGTATCCCTTGTTGATTGTTTTAGTTGTATGTTTGTTGTGGTATTGTATGGTGTTGTAGTTTATATAATCCTTGTGGTATTGTAGTTGTATGGGGGAGAGAAAAACTGGCCCATCCCCTCTTATTAGATGGGATAATATAATACCAAAATACTTTTATAAGGGTATGTTATAGGCAGTCATTATCCTTTTATGTTATAGGCAGTCATTATCCTTTTATGTTATAGGCAGTCCTTATCCTTTTATGTTATAGGCAGTCCTTATCCTTTTATGTTATAGGCAGTCATTATCCTTTTATGTTATAGGCAGTCCTTATCCTTTTATGTTATAGGCAGTTATTATCCTTTTATGTTATAGGCAGTTATTATCCTTTTATGTTATAGGCAGTCATCATTTTATGTTATAGGCAGTCATTATCCTTTATGTTATAGGCAGTCCTTATCCTTTTATGTTATAGGCAGTCATTATCCTTTTATGTTATAGGCAGTCCTTATCCTTTTATGTTATAGGCAGTCATTATCCTTTTATGTTATAGGCAGTCATCATTTTATGTTATAGGCAGTCATTATCCTTTTATGTTATAGGCAGTCATTATCCTTTATGTTATAGGCAGTCCTTATCCTTTATGTTATAGGCAGTCATTATCCTTTTATGTTATAGGCAGTCATTATCCTTTTATGTTATAGGCAGTCCTTATCCTTTTATGTTATAGGCAGTCCTTATCCTTTTATGTTATAGGCAGTCATTATCCTTTTATGTTATAGGCAGTCATTATCCTTTTATGTTATAGGCAGTCCTTATCCTTTATGTTATAGGCAGTCATTATCCTTTATGTTATAGGCAGTCCTTATCCTTTATGTTATAGGCAGTCATTATCCTTTTATGTTATAGGCAGTCCTTATCCTTTTATGTTATAGGCAGTCATCATTTTATGTTATAGGCAGTCATTATCCTTTATGTTATAGGCAGTCATTATCCTTTATGTTATAGGCAGTCCTTATCCTTTATGTTATAGGCAGTCATTATCCTTTATGTTATAGGCAGTCCTTATCCTTTATGTTATAGGCAGTCATTATCCTTTTATGTTATAGGCAGTCATTATCCTTTATGTTATAGGCAGTCATTATCCTTTTATGTTATAGGCAGTCCTTATCCTTTATGTTATAGGCAGTCATTATCCTTTATGTTATAGGCAGTCATTATCCTTTGTTATAGGCAGTCATTATCCTTTATGTTATAGGCAGTCATTATCCTTTTATGTTATAGGCAGTCATTATCCTTTATGTTATAGGCAGTCATTATCCTTTTATGCAGTGCTGCAATTATAACGCAATATAGTTAAGGGTGGATGGACGGATTTATTTGCTCATTTATATATATATATACAGTATATATATATATATATATATATATATAGGCCTATATATATTTATTTTTTATTTTTTATTTTTTTAGTGTGTGTGTGTATTCGAGTGTGTCTGTCTGTGTACTCTTATGTGCGTATGTAGTTGTGTGTCTGTCTGCTTGTGTACTAGTGTGCGTGTTTTAAGTGTGTATATTCGTAATTAGCAATGACCAGTCGTATGGGAACAGCTGCGAAGAGAATAGACCGTAATTACTTCACATGAGTGTACAATTTTGATTTGATTAATTACTGAATGAACTGTGTGTAATTCGTATTTCCGGACGATGTTTTTGTTATTGTTCTATCTATATCTATCTATCTACTCAGGCCCATTCCCCACTGTTTTTTCTTTTTTTACCAGCTAATTATTTTTATTATCAGTTATTTTTATATATTATTATTGCTGATATGACGGTATTATTGTAGGCTATACTGGTATCGTACATGAGAGAGAAAGAGAGAGAGAATTTGTTTGTCTCTAGCCTACATTGATTCAACATAAGAAAATGGGAGTCTGCAGAAAGCGGATTGGCCCACACAAGGCAGATCCCGCAGTGCCGTGAGGGGGGTGGCCTTGGGGTATGAATTACGCAAGCACAAGGGTGTTTACCTTTATGGCTTATTGATTAAAAGGGAAGGGGTTCATAGTTTGTAGGCTGTATATTGTTTTGCTCACACACTCTCTCTCTCTCTCTCTCTCACACACACACACACACACACACTCACACACACTATGTATCTCATTTTCTTGCTCTTTCTCTTTCCCTCTTTCCAAACTAATTGTTACAGATTTCTCGTGATTACCGGTAGTGGACGAAATTATGTGTATGAAACTTTTCATTAGCTTCCTTTATATTTATGAAAGACTTGCATAGATTTTACATACATAGATCTTACGAGCCAGACGAGGAGGTCAGGTCTTAATTCTGGTAGAGATAGCAGAATCTCTAATAATGGAAAGTGGAAGACAAGGATAGTATGAGAGAGAGAGAGAAAACAGCTGATAATTATTAGAACAATCTTATGCAGCATTAATAATGTTAATTTATATACTTTCTAAAGGCTATTTAATGACTGTGTTGTTGTTATTATTGTTGATATGTTTTGTTTTGTGTTTACTAGTTATTTGACCTCCAGACTAAGTTTTTTTTCTGCCAAAGTCTGGTCATCGAATCTGGGTCAGAGTCCCAGAAGAGGTCACTCGACAGCATTCTGGTGGGTGATTCAAATGACCCAAGATCGATTCCACCACGAAAACATCTCTCTCTCTCTCTCTCTCTCTCTCTCTCTCTCTCTCTCTCTCTCTCTCTCTCTCTCTCTCTCTCTCTCTCTCTCTTTGAGCTATGAGGACCGGTTGAGAGCTCTTGATCTCTTCATCTCTTCCCGCTGGAGACCCGCAGACTACGAGGTCAGCTCATTGAAGTTTCTTAAAATACTTGATGGGTTTGACAATGTGGATTATAGCAAAACAAATTAGACTCAATATGAATACAACACGCAACCATGGCTGGAAATTAGAATTGAAAAGGTTCAGCACTAGTATCTGTGGACACTTTTTCACATATAAGATCTGTTGTACCTGGAACAAACTTCCCTCCGAAGTTGTAAATAGCTCTTCAGTAGAGCAGTTCAAGAAGAGAGTAGATAGTATTTTGCACACTCTGTAAAGAGTGCAGTGCACTAAACAGTCTCTCTCCTTACACTTTGAGTATCTCCTCGGAATGGACCGCAAGGTCTGAGATACTAACTATGCCTTGTAACTGTAACTCTCTATCTGCACTTGGTGATAGCCTAATGACAAGGTTGCTTATCATAAAGTCTTCATCTCGTTGCTAAAGCAAGTGAAATCAGACCACAATGTTGTAATTAGGCCTATCAGAGCTTAAGCGGAGAGTGACTATGCAGGATTGGCACTATATTATTAGACACTATACCATGTTCCGAATGGTTGGTCAGACATCGTCAACCCTAACCTCTGTAACTAATCAGAGGCTGGAGTAAATGGGACGTAATTCTCCAAGCCTATTATTCCCTGGCTGACCCTTCCCTAATGGTAGAAATATTAGCTGGATGACTCTAGTCGTTTGTGAGGTATAGAGGTTAAGGGTAGGTTTTTAGTGTGTTCCCTATATTTCCATCAAGCTTACGATTACACCCCCTAGACCCCCTTTCAAGATAAATTTGTACATTTTTCGGTAGAAAAATTTCCCGGCCGAAGGCCGTTTCCTCTTAAATTACTGGCTCGCTATCGCTCGCCAGGAAAAAATCGACACCTAATTGGCACGAAAGGTCTTAAAATTGACAGACATGGGGCGAAAGGTCTTAAAATCGCCAAACTAGTGGGGCGAAAGTCTTAAAATCGCATAAGCAATGGGGCTAACCATGAGGGAGAAAGGGGCCAAGAAAAAAATCCCTCAAGTCGAGACCTGCCCTTAATGTTCAAGAGTTTTGGCCTAGTTTTCGGGAACAGGGTATAGCTACGAAAATCGATATATTTGGCTTTTATGTTTTATTGCTGCCATCCGCCTCAGTACGAAGTTGGACGGAGGTTAGGTTTTCCCCTCCGTTTGTTAGTCTCTGTCTGTAAACTAGATATCTCTGTTATGAACATATTTTCACGAAATTTGGTGGGCAGATATGATGTGCGCCAAGAAAGAAGCGATTCAGTTTAGGAGGCGATCCGGATCATATGTCATCCTGGTGTATTCAGTACTTTAATTGATCTCATTAATTAGGTCTATTTGTAAGTTAATTGGTGGGTTGGTGAAAACTATTATAAATATAAAAATATTTCAATATCAAAATGATACGTACACTCAAGGAAAAAACAATCTTTACACTGGTGAGCTGAATATAATTATAATTGTATGAACGGAATGAACCAGGTGAAACATACGTCTGTAGTGGAATATCCCAAGATTTCGACCCACTTCCAGAATGTTTAGAGTGTTATTGTAAAGATTGTTGTTTCCTCGAGTGTTCATGCCGTATATAGGTACGGTATTTCACTGTAATTAACTACCTGTATATAATTATATACATATATGGTTTTCTAGCGAGGGCTAAATATAAACGTTCGTTCTACTTCTGTGTCTCATCCAACATTTTCTCCCGATACCGATTTGCACTTTCATTTCTATTATTCATCATTATTTGTGTTATTATCTATTATTTCTATTATTATTTGTGTTATTATCTATATTATTTCTATTATTATTTGTGTTTTATTTTTATTTATTTATTTATTTATTTATGTGTTGAGGTGAAGGGCAGTGGACTCTCCCCCCCCCCCACCCCTTCAGTAAATCCAGCACAAGGTTATATTTTTACCTCTCTAGTAGGAGGTGGGGAGCTAGTTGGGGCAAGTGTTTAGTAGCTGGGGGGGGGGGCGGGGGGGGGGGGGGGGGGCAAAAAGTGGTCCGCTGAAGAAAGGTGGGAGGAGAGAGAGAGAGAGAGGGGATCCGGGGGAGGGGGGTGTTAGCAAAGTATATATACTTTGGGTGTTAGTGGGGTATGGAGGAGGAGGAGGAGGAGGGTTTGATTCAGTGGGCGTGTGTTATGGATGTGATATGAAGGAGGGAGGGGGGTTGAGGTAAGAGTGGATCGGGGAGGGAGGGGAGGGCTGATTTAGTGTGGGTGAGCAGGATGTGAGGGGGGGGGGGGAGGATTTGATGTGTGTGCTATGGATGTGATGTGACTGAATGGGTAGGGGGAGTAGATCTTGGATGTGGGGGGGGTCGAATTAGTGTGGAGGTTATGGGTGTGAGAAGGAGAGAGAGGGGGGGGGGGGGGGGGGGGGGGGGGGGGGGGGGGGGGGGGGTGGGGGGGGGGGGTGGGGGGGGGGGGGGGGGGGGGGGGGGGCGAGTGGATGAGAGAGGGAGTGAGAATGGATCCGGGAGGGGGGTGATAGTGGTGGAGGTAGTTTCTTGTGTAGGCTGCAGGTCGTAGTAGGGAAAGTGGTGTCTCGGGTTCGACTGTCTAGGATCGTTGTTTTTTATGTAGCTAACTTTATTCGTTTATATTCGTTTTAGGAGAGATGGGTCGTTTTTATGGTCCTTCCCCACTTTCTCCCTCATGTTTAGCCCCATTAGTTTTCATATTTTAATACGTTCGGTCCCCTTATTTCGTGTCATTTAGGTGTCAATTTTTTCCTGGCGAGCGATAGCGAGCCTGTAATTTAAGAGGAACCGGCCTTCGGCCGTGACATATTTCTATCGAAAAATGTACAAGTTTATGTTCTAGGAGGGGTTTTGGGCGGGTGTTTTCATTCATTCCTCTCTCTCTCTCTCTCTCTCTCTCTCTCTCTCTCTCTCTCTCTCTCTCTCTCTCTCTCTCTCTCTCTCTCTCTCTCTCTCTCTCTCTCTCTCTCTCTCTCTCTCTCTCTCTCTCTCTCTCTCACCTACTTACATTTCCTGGAACTGAAACGTTTTAAACAAGAGGGTGGAGGAGGTGCTGTCGTAATGATTATACCTCCAGGATGTTAGTAGCCTCGGTCGGTATTTACATTTCAACAAATATATTAACCCCTTCTGTACCGGCGTCGTCCTTTCCATTATATTCTGACAACCATTAGAAGATTTTGTACAGCTTAGGACGTCTACCCATTAAAATGCTACATACTATCTCAAGTAATCCTTTTAGCTACCATATATCCTTCCTAAGCTTTATGAAATCGTCTAAATGCAACTGAAATCAAATAAAAAAGACGTCGTCGGTACAGAAGGGGTTAAGAGTCTTCAGATCATGGGTGTGAGTAATACTGTAAACAAGATAGGGCCCAATATATACTGACTGTTACTTTAGTATTATATAAAGTGTGTAATTACGATAGATTATTGTTTACATAATTTAAGAGCACACCGGTATGCCAGAGTCCCACTAGTAATATCCACCTTTTATACAGATTTAGGTTTTCATCATCACTATAGATCTATCTTCATATCTACCAGCCAAAAGTCCTTCTACCATAACAACATGCCACATCCAACATGTTCTTACCACCACCATCACCACTCCTCCAGTCTCACCACTTTCACTATCACTCAGCTACCACCACCACCACCACTACTACACCACCACCACCACAACAACATACCACAATCCACATGTTCTTACCACCACCACCACTCCTCCAGTCTCTTCACTTTCACTCAGCCACCACCTCCACCATTACTGCAGCACCACCATAACATCCCACAATCCAGATGTTATTACCACCACCACCATAACATCCTACAATCCACATGTTCTTACCACCACCACCACCACTCCTCCAGTCTCTTCACTTTCACTCAGCCACCACCTCCACCATTACTGCAGCACCACCATAACATCCCACAATCCAGATGTTATTACCACCACCACCATAACATCCTACAATCCACATGTTCTTACCACCACCACTCCTACAATCTCTTCACTTTCACTATCACTCAGCCACCACCTCCACCACTACTGCAGCACCACCATAACATCCTACAATCCACATGTTCTTACCACCACCACTCCTACAGTCTCTTCACTTTCACTATCACTTAGACACCACCACCTACCACAAATCACATGCCTCTTGCACTACGGTATCGTTATAACTACTGTCACCATCACCACTACCACATTGCTACCTCCATCACCACAACCATCACCACAACATACCACAAGATACATGTTCTTAGCACCACCACCACTCCTCCACTCTCTTCACTTTCACTATCACTCAGCCAGCCACCGCCACTACCTCTACGACCACCAAATCCACCAAACCTAAGACTACTTCAACGTCACCATGTGTACCATCACCATAATTAGCAAACATTCACTCTCCCTATTCTAATTATCACCCATCACCACCACTATCACCACCACTATCATCACCACCAAACTGCCACCACCACTATCACCGCCACCACTATCACCACCACCACTATCACCACCAATCCACCACCACCTTCCTGTCCACTGTGTCCATCTTGTAATCTGTATTGCAAATTCAATCGTTCACATCGCTACCAATCAACCACCACCAGCTTTTACCCCTTCCTCACCACAACCACTCACCCCCACGACCAACCTACCCCACTACCCTTCAGCACCCCCCCCCCCCTGCCCTCTCCCTTTTAATCCCCCCCCCATTCCCTCTCCCCTTCAATCCCCCATGTCCTCTCCCCTTTATTCCCCTCTCTCCATGCCCTCCCTCTTCAGCTCCCCCCCCCCCTCTACCCTCTCCCCTTCAGCCCCCCCCCCCTCTCCCATCCAGCCAGCCCCCATATGCCGTTTCACCTTCATCCCCCCCTTTTTTCTAACCTTCCCTACCCCTATCAACTCCATCTCAACCTTACCCATATTTCAAGGGTATATTTAAGCAGTTGACCCTCAGAGTGGAGAGATTTCGGTGGAAGGGTTGAACACGACTCGCTAATAATGACCTATATACGTGGTCCGCTTTTTCTATAGTTTTTTTTTATTTGCTGTAAGGTTCATAGTTTTTTATTTGCTGTAAGGTTCATAGTGTTTTATTTGCTGTAAGGTTCATAGTTTTGTATTTGCTGTAAGGTTCATAGTTTTTTATTTGCTGTAAGGTTCATAGTGTTTTATTTGCTGTAAGGTTCATAGTTTTTTATTTGCTGTAAGGTTCATAGTTTTGTATTTGCTGTAAGGTTCATAGTTTTTTATTTGCTGTAAGGTTCATAGTGTTTTATTTGCTGTAAGGTTCATAGTTTTTTATTTGCTGTAAGGTTCATAGTTTTTTATTTGCTGTAAGGTTCATAGTTTTTTATTTGCTGTAAGGTTCATAGTTTTTTATTTGCTGTAAGGTTCATAGTTTTTTTATTTGCTGTAAGGTTCATAGTTTTTTATTTGCTGTAAGGTTCATAGTTTTTTATTTGCTGTAAGGTTCATAGTGTTTTATTTGCTGTAAGGTTCATAGTTTTTTATTTGCTGTAAGGTTCATAGTTTTTTATTTGCTGTAAGGTTCATAGTGTTTTATTTGCTGTAAGGTTCATAGTTTTGTATTTGCTGTAAGGTTCATAGTTTTCTTTAACCCCTTTTGTACCGGCGACATCTTTTTCAATGTATTCTGGCTACTATTAGACGATTGTATTAAGTTTGAAAAAGCCCCCAGCAATTAACAGGCTTGGAACTATCTCATCTAGGCTAACCCTTATTACGATATCCTGAAACACTCCAAATTATTTTGAAATATTAGCCACATTTTTTGTCTTGTTCTGTTTTTGTTTTTTTACCAGTTCCCCCCCCCCCCCCCCCACACACAAAAACACCCAAGCTAAAAGGTCAAGGTCAAGAATGGAGGTTGTGAATAGGGTCAGATTTAGGGTGGCTTTACACGGGAGAGTTTTTCGGACATTTTTCAACCCCCCTGTATTCTGGCAGCGTTCTGGGGCTACTTGTAAGGAGAGGTTTTTAGTTTGTTCCCTGGACTTCCACCAAGCTTAAAATTACAGCCCCTTGACCTTTCAGGATAAATTTGTAAACATTTTGGTAGAATAATGTTCCGGCCGAAGGCCGGTTCCTCTTAGATTACAGGCTTGCTATCGCTCGCCATGAAAATATCGACACCTAAATGGCACAAAAGGTCATAAAATTGAGAGAAATGAGGCGATAGTTCTTAATATCGCCAAACTAATGAATGGGCCGATCGTCTTAAAATCTTAAAAGTAATGGGGCTAAACATGAGGTGGAAAGGGGTCAAGAAAGAAAAAATTGTGGAAATCTCCCCTTAACCTCTTCATCACTATGGTTTAATGTTCATCCTATTCTGGTTACCATTAGACGATATTTTTCTCGTTTATTATCTATCTTCAAGGCTCAAAGGGTAAATACTATCTACATAAACCCGCTGAATGATATAGGTCCTTCTTAAACCGCATAAAATCGTCTGTTTTTCATCATATTCTGGTTACCATTAGACGATTGTCTTCAGTTTATAATCTACCTTCAGGGCTCAAAGGGTAAATACTATCTCCATAAACCCGCTGAATGATTAGGGCCTTCTTAAGAGGAGGTATTTAGTTTGTTCCCTAGACCTCCAGCAAGCTTAAAATTACACCCCCTAGAGTCCCTTTCAAGATAAATTTGTACATTTTTCGGTAGAAAAATGTCCCGGCCATAGGCCGGTTCCTCTTAAATTACAGGCTCGCTATCGCTCGCCAGGATAAAATCGACACCTGAATTGCACGAAAGGTCTTAATATGGGGTGAAAGTTCTTAAAATCGCTAAACTAATGGGGCAAACGTTTTATAATATCAAAAGCAATGGGGCTAAACATGAGGGAGAAAGGGGTCAAGAAAACAATCCCTCAAGTGGAGACCTCCCCTTAAAATAGGGTCTGTATAAAAAAAAAATCCAGCTGATCGTAAATTGAATCTCTTATTAGCTGATTTCTCGATACTTAAGGGCAGATATCGACTTGAGGGATTTTTGGGGGGGACCCCTTTCTCCCTCATGTTTAGCCCCATTGCTTTTGATATTATAAAATGTTCGCCCCATTAATTTAGCGATTTTAAGAACTTTCACCCCATATTAAGACCTTTCGTGCCATTCAGGTGTCGATTTTATCCTGGCGAGCGATAGCGAGCCTGTAATTTAAGAGGAACCGGCCTATGGCCGGGACATTTTTCTACCGAAAAATGTACACATTTATCTTGAAA
>CM064545.1:36625761-36663590 GCA_032716605.1 Paralithodes platypus | reverse complement strand
CCACTAGTTTTGAGATTATAAGACGTTCGGCCCAATTGGTTTTGGGGCGCGGATTTTAAACAACCCGCTTTTCTGCCTCATTTTCGGGTTTGTCAATTTTAAGGAACCGTTTCGTTCGCGGCGCTTGTGCCGGGTTTTTCGGTCTTGCCATTGTAGGATAGGAGGTGTCTATTATGTTCCCGGGGTTGCGATGGCGGAGCGAGGAGCGAGGCCCTGCAATTTTTAAGAGGAAATCGGCCTTCGGCCGGTAAATTTTTCTAACCCGAAAAATGATCACATCTTATCTTGAAATGTGGAGGGTGGTCCTAGGGGTGTTCCTTTCTATGCTAAGCTTGAAAGATGGAAGTCTGTAGGGGATGAACACGTACGCAAAACATAATATGAAGTAAAATGAATTAATACACCAAACAAACGGCCAGTCTCTCCTTAAATTACAGTATATGGTCTAATAGTTGCCAGAATAAAGTTAAAATGACGTCGCCGGTAGAGAAGGGGTTAACACGCTTACGGTGAAGAGGTACGAGTCTGTTAAGGGAGCCCACCTCGCTTTTTTGCTCTTTCTCTCCCTCTCTTTGGCTTGTATCCATTCGGCCCCACTCAGCCTACTGTTTTAAGACGTTTGCCCCATCCAGGTGTCAATATTTTCCTGGTGAGCGGTAGCGAGCCAGCATATATAGTATATATATTTTTTTGTTTTGAGAACAAGCTAAATTTGTACATTTTTCGATAGAAAAATGTCTCTTCAATTCTCCTCCCCTCCTGTCCTCTCCCTCTCCTCTCTTCGTCTCTCGTCCTGTCTCTTCTCCTCCGCGGCGAAGCCGGATTTCTCCATACAATTCTGGCTCGCTATCGCTCGCCAGGAACATATCGACACCTGGATGGGGATAAACGTCTTAAAACAGTAGGCTGAAAGGGGCCGAATGGATACAAGCCAGAGAAAGAGAGAAAAGAAGAGAAAGATAAAACAAAAAAACGGTGACTCTCCTTAAAACGCTTACGGTAAAGAGGTAGGCTTCTGTGTATGTGTGTGAGTGACCTCTAGGGTAATGAATACTGAACAATAACAGGTAGCGGTATTGGTGGTGGTGGTGGTGGAAGGTATAGCTTAGGCCTAGGGTTTCAAACTAGAGACCTATCCCCTTATTTAGTCACCATCATTAAGGGGAGGTTTTTAGTATGTTCTCTAGACCTTCATCAAACTTAAAATTACACCCCCTAGACCTCCTTTCAAGATAAATTTGTACATTTTTCGGTAGAAAAATGTCCCGGCCGAAGGCCGCTTACTCTTAAATTACAGGCTCGCTATCGCTCGCCAGGAAAAAATCGACCCCTAAATGGCACGAAAAGTCTTAAAATTGACAGAAATGGGGCGAAAGTTCTTAAAATCGCCAAACTAATAAGGCGAATGTCTTAAAATCTCAAAAGCAATGGGGCTAAACATGAGGGAGAAAGGGGTCATGAAAAAAATCCCTCGAGTGGAGATCTCTCCTTAAATATACACAGTTACATTTCTGCTTCACAGTTCTTATGATGGGTTTTTTTTATGTGTTATGCCTTCTCATATTTAATGTTTTATGCCTTCTCATATAGTGCGTTGTTATGTGTGCGATTAGTTTGCTTGGGAAACAGATTAACTTGCTCATGTAGTAATGTACACCCTATGTGGTGGATTGTGTTCTTTTATTTAATAATTTTCATTATAGTAAGCGTTGTTTCCACATAGCGATTTTGATAATTTAATTTGACTTTATATTGTCCTTGTCCCAATTTTGGTTTGTTTAGTTTGCAAGTTTTACATTTTAATTCATTCAAGTTTTCAAACAAAATTGCCCCGGTTAGACACCCTGCTTGACCTCGGAAGGGGTAGGCCTAAGTTTTCTGTGTGTGGTGGGGTGACCTAAATACATATGCTCCTATAGTTATCTTGGGATGACCCTTAACTGAGAGAGAGAGAGAGAGAGAGAGAGAGAGAGAGAGAGAGAGAGAGAGAGAGAGAGAGAGAGAGAGAGAGAGAGAGAGAGAGAGAGAGAGAGAGAGAGAGAGAGAGAGAGAGAGAGAGAGAGAGAGAGAGAGAGAGAGAGAGAAAAAAAGCGAACGAGGGAATGTAAGGAGAATAAGAATAGAGAATTAGAGAAGAGAGAGAGAGATGAGAAGAACAATGGAATGAGATAAATTAAGGAGAGTAAGAGTAAGAATGAGAGTGGGACAGAGAGAGAGAGAGAGCGAGAGTGAGAGAGAAGCCGAGACGAGAAGAAAAACGAACGAGAGAATGTAAGGAGAATCAGAATAAAGAATTAGAAGAGAGAGAGAGAGAGAGAGAGATGAGAAGAACAATGGAATGAGATAAATTAAAGAGAGTAAGAATGAGAGAGGGACACAGAGAGAGAGAGAGATGAGAAGAACAATGGAATGAGATAAATTAAAGAGAGTAAGAGTAAGAATGAGAGAGGGACACAGAGAGAGAGATGACGAGAAGAAAAACGAACGAGAGAATGTAAGGAGAATAAGAATAAAGAATTAGAGGAGAGAGAGAGAGAGAGAGAGAGAGAGAGAGAGAAGGGGGGGGGGGGATTTCTGGTGTGAACTCAAAGGTCAAGGATCTTCCCCTGGAGTCAGTGGGCCGAGGGCAGAGGTCACGCGACTCAGTACAGGTGCTTGGAAAATACACGGTTAGGTGGTTAAAAGCATGTGTGTGTGTGTGTGTGTGTGTGTGTGTGAAAGAGAGTGAGAGACAGTAATATGTGTGTTGTGTTGTCTGAGTAAAAGTGATAGAATAAGTGAGAGAGAGATGTGTTGCGTTGCGTTGTCCGATTAAAAGAGAAAGAGCGAGTGAAAGAGTATTGTGCCTTGAGTGTGTGTGAAAGAAACCGATAGTAGTGTTTGTTGTTTTCCTACCAAGTTCAGGCGACTTACCAAGAGTTTTATTTCATTAGCCTTAACTTATATGCAAACCTTTTCTATCACGTGGAATATATTTTTGTTTTATTTTCTGAGTTTTACTTAGTCGTCTACGCCACGCTTTTTGTATTTTTCGTAATAGCTTATTAATTATATATATATGTTGTCTTTTGTCGCCTTCATACACACAGGGGAAAATAAACCCTAAATCAAGTTAGCGGTACCTTGTAATCATTTAGTAATACAATATCATAGCAGTAATAAAATAACCTATAAAACACACCGTGAGAATGAATGCGATAACAACGCCTCAACATGTTATCCAGTTATCATGCGTGTGGCAGAGTAAAGCCGGTATCACACGAGAGCTTTTATAGTCAACATTCGATGATCAACATTTTTCTGGCAACATTTCTTGAATATTTTACACTGGCACCGGAAACTAGACTGATGATAGATGATTTTAGGCTACCGAAATATTTTACATGTTGACCACATAAGCTGCCAGACCAGTATTGAGGATAAATGTTGAGTGAAGAACCGCTCGTGTGATACCGACTTAATGATGAGCAATACATTTATTTTACTTCCCGAAACCTGTTCCTTCTCCGGTGCGCACGAACGGATGATATGTTAAGGGGAGATCTCCACTTGAGGGATTTTTTTCTTGACCCCTTTCTCCCTCACGTTTAGCCCCATTGCTTTTGATATTATAAAACGTTTGCCCCATTAGTTTAGCGATTTTAAGAACTTTCACCCCATATTAAGACCTTTCGAGCAATCCAGGTGTCGATTTTATCCTGGCGAGCGATAGCGAGCCTGTAATTTAAGAGGAAGCGGCCTTCGGCCGGGACATTTTTCTACCGAAAAATGTACAAATTTATCTTGAAAGGTACTCACGGGGGTGTAATTTTAAGCTTGATGGAGGTCTAGGGAACAAACTATATACCTCCCCTTAACAAAACAGATTTTAGTTATATCTGATTTTTTTATCACTAGGTTAAAATGAAAATATTTAACCTTCTAACAGTATATACAGTATATACAGTATATACAGTATATACTGTATATACAGTATATACAGTATATACAGTATATACAGTATATACTAGATACAGTATATACAGTATATACAGTATATACAGCTATAGTATATACAGTATATACAGTATATCTACAGTACAGTATATACAGTATATACAGTATATACAGTATATACAGTATATACAGTATATACAGTATATTAGTATATACAGTATATACAGTATATACAGTATATATAGTATATACAGTATATACAGTATATACAGTATATATACAGTATATACAGTATATACAGTATATACAGATATATAGTATACAGTATATACAGTATATACGTATATACAGTATATATAGTATATACAGTATATACAGTATATACAGTATATATAGTATATACAGTATATATAGTATATATAGTATATACAGTATATACAGTATATACAGTATATATAGTAGATACAGTATATACAGTATCTATCGTATATACAGTTTACAGTATATATAGTATATACAGTATATACAGTATATACAGTATATACAGTATATACAGTATATACAGTATATACATATATATATATACAGTATATACAGTATATACAGTATATACAGTATATACTGTATATACAGTATATATAGTATATACAGTATATATAGTATATACAGTATATATAGTATATATACAGTATATATACAGTATATATAGTATATACTGTATATACATATATACAGTATATACAGTATATACAGTATATACAGTATATACAGTATATACAGTATATATAGAATATACAGTATATACAGTATATATAGTATATACAGTATATACAGTATATATAGTAGATACAGTATATACAGTATATATATATATACTGTATATACAGTATATACAGTATATACAGTATATACAGTATATATAGTATATACAGTATATACAGTATATATAGTATATACAGTATATACAGTATATATAGTATATACAGTATATACAGTATATACAGTATATACAGTATATATATATACAGTATATATATATATACAGTATATACAGTATATAGTATATACAGTATATAATGTATATACAGTATATACAGTAGGCTATAATGTATATACAGTATATACAGTAGGATATAATGTATATACAGTATATACAGTAGGCTATAATGTATATACAGTATAATACAGTATATACAGTAGGCTATAATGTATATACAGTATATACAGTAGGCTATAATGTATATACAGTATATACAGTATATAACGTATATACAGTATATATAGTATATATACAGTATATACCAGTATATATAGTATATATACAGTATATACAGTATATATAGTATATACAGTATATACAGTATATACAGTATATACAGTATATACAGTATATATAGTATATACAGTATATATAGTATATATAGTATATACAGTATATACAGTATATATAGTATATACAGTATACAGTATATATAGTATATACAGTATATACAGTATATATAGTATATACAGTATATACAGTATATACAGTATATACAGTATTTACAGTATATACAGTATATATAGTATATACAGTATATATCGTATATACAGTATATACAGTATATACAGTATATATAGTATATACAGTATATATACAGTATATATACAGTATATATATATACAGTATATATATATACAGTATATACAGTATATACAGTATATACAGTATATACAGTATATACAGTATATACAGTATATACAGTATATACAGTATATACAGTATATACAGTATATATAGTATATACAGTATATACAGTATATACAGTATATACAGTATATACAGTATATATAGTATATACAGTATATACAGTATATACGGTATATACAGTATATACGATATATACGGTATATACGGTATATACAGTATATACGGTGTATACAGTATATACGGTATATACCGTATATACAGTATATACGGTATATACGGTATATACGGTATATATATATACAGTATATACAGTATATACAGTATATACAGTATATACAGTATATACAGTATATATAGTATATACAGTATATACAGTATATATAGTATATACAGTATATACAGTATATACAGTATATACAGTATATACAGTATACAGTATATACAGTATATACTGTATATACAGTATATACAGTATATACAGTATACACAGTATATATATTATATACAGTATATATAGTATACAGTATATACTGTATATACAGTATATACAGTATATACAGTATATACAGTATATACAGTATATACAGTATATATAGTATATACAGTATCTATTAGTATATACAGTAATTACAGTATATACAGTATATACAGTATATATAGTATATACAGAGTATTACAGTATATATAGTATATACAGTATATACGTATATATATATATACAGTATATATGTATACAGTATATACAGTATATAATACAGTATATACAGTTTACAGTATAGAGTATATACAGTATATACAGTATATTAGTATACAGTATATACAGTACATATATATATATAGTAGATACAGTATTATATACAGTATATACAGTATATAGTATATATACAGTATATATAGTATATACAGTATATACAGTATATACAGTATATACAGTATATATAGTATATACAGTATATACAGTATATACAGTATATATAGTATATACAGTATATACAGTATATACAGTATATTGTTTTCCTCTTTTCTTAATTGGAGTAGACTAGTTTGATTTTAGGTGAACGTACTGTATGTGTCGTTTCGTAATAAAGCCGGAGTCACCCGAGCCGTTTTTCGAGCAATTATGGTCTGGCAGCTTCAAAAATGACACTTTTATCAGAATTCAGCCGTGTAACCTAATCTACCTTCAGGCTAGTTATCGATACCAGTGCAAAAAAAAATCCCGAAATATAACGAGAAAAAGCTTGCTCATGGAAAATTGACGGGAAAATTGCTCGTGTGACACTGGCTTAACTAAATCAAATAGTTTCTTATTGATATACCATAATATGACATCGAGTTATTTGTTTTATTCCGAGTTGGATCGTTTGATTTAAGGTAAACATGGTGTTATATCTAAACGCATTCAATTTTATTTTGTAGGTCTACAAAGTCAGATGTCGTAGAGGGTACGGAAGTTTGGGAAGAAGGGTAAGGAGGGATATTTATATACAAATAGGTCCTTCCTTATATTCTTAAAAATGTAACTAGATCAAATAATTCATGCGATTGAATAACTATACAATCTTTCCTATAACTCCCTCGATACTTACTCCTTTCGGCCTTCGTCACCGTCATTGATCACTTGCGAGTTTCGTTCTATAAGGAAGCTGGAGCCGTAAACTTCGGTATAACATAAATTGCAATAATAATGTAAGTTTCTGATGGATACAAAGTATGTTGAATTTGCTTGTATGTATTTATATACAGTAAGTACTACGGTTCCATTTCAGTTGAACCAGTGCCACTTTAACCAGTGCTAACTCAACCAGTGGCCACTTCAACCAGTGACCATTTCAACCAGTAAACTAACCTAACCTAACCTACTGGTTAAAATGGTCACTGATTGAAATGGTCACTGGTTGAAGTGGCCACTGGTTGAGTTAGCACTGGTTGAAATGGCACTGGTTCAACTGACCTGTCACCATGTACTACAGCCATATTTTGCCTGTTAAATATCGATGTCTACAGCTCCAAATTCCTTATAGCCTGAAACTCGCAAGTGGTCAATTGACAACTTGCGAGTTTCATGCTATAAGGAAGTTGGAGCTGTAGACATCGATATTAAGCAGAATTAGCGGCTACATTACGATCTTGTAAACAATATAAAACCAAATATATTATACTTCTATTATCTATCCATCAGAAACCTGCATTATTATTGCATTTCTGTATCATGTCGATGACGCTTACGGCTCCAACTTTCTTACAGCATGAAACTCGCAAGTGGTCAATTGTCACCTCGGGTTGATATTAGTGGTGAAGTTATTGCTCTGACATCACCATCACATTCACCACTAGCTGTATCATCATTTCTTACACCAACACCCACTTCTTTCCTTGTAATATCCACCATCACCACCCCCACCATCAATGTTCATATCCATCATCACCACCACGAACATCACCATTACCCAGTTGTTCCCTTGTCTAAACCACCATCATCACCACAAAACGTGTGTTGCTTTTAACATTTGGTAAGAATTCAAGTGTCCACTAGGGAGTTACTGCTCAACAGACTATGCTAATTTAAGAACTATGTACCCTTTGTATTTTGATGGCAATAAACCGTATTAAACTGTAAAAACTACTGCCCTTGTCAAAACCCCCATCACCACCACCACCACTATACTCGATTTATTATATTTTGGCCAACAATATTGACTATTAACCTCTATAACTCCAAAGAGGACGAGAGTAATCCAACTAACATTTCTACCATTTGGGAAGAGTCAGACGGGGAATAGGTGTGAAAGTTTATAACCTTTTTACTCTAGCCCTTATTGAGTTACAGAGGTTAAGGGGGGAGGGGGGGGTGGATGGTAAATTTTGTAGTAAACTTTTGCATTTATTTAATATTTTTCTAGATTCCTCCCTAGACCTCCATCAAACTTTAAACAAACAAAACAAAACAGGATCCCCCTTCAAGATATATTTGTACATTTTTCGGTAGAATAATGCAATCATCACCACTGTCCTTGTCACCACCACCAGTAAACTACTATCATTATTGTCACCACCATATCCAGCACCTAGCAGTGTCGTCATATAGGCTACATCACTTTAGTATCACCACCACCACCACTTTAGATATCCACCACCCGGCACTGTGATCACCACTTTCCTTGTCACCACCCACATATGATCCTCCAGCAGCAGTATCGTGACATCGTATATTTCCTCCACCATCACCACCACCACCACCACCAACACCACTACCACTTCAGATATCCACCAGCAGACACTGTAATCATCACCACTTTCCTTGTCACGACCATCATATGATCCTCCAGCAGCAGTATCGTGACATGGTATATTTCGTCCACCTCCACTACTTTCTTTTCCACCATCATATCCACCACCACCACCACCACCCTGCACCGTCATCACCACCTCAACAACCACCAGTACTCCTAACATCACTTTCATTTTCAGATAGGTCAGGTAGGATATGCACCAAGGAAAAAGTGGTTACATTTAGGGCAAGTAGGATATACGCCAAGGAAGAAGTTATTCCATTTAGGGAAGACTGAAGGGATGCAATTTAGGAGATCCAGCTCATATCCTGGAACCCAGATTCAGATTTTTGTTTAGGCCTATTATATTAATGGTAAAGAACCAGCCAGCGAAGGCGAAGGTATGCGCTCTGCCGAGTGCTCCTTTTGTTTTAGACAGTATTAGCCCCATTGTGTCCTAGAGGTAGATTATAAACTACAGATAATCGCCTAACGGTAACCAGAATTAAATGAAAACGTCATTATGCTGAATGGGGTAAAAGTCAGACACAATTACAGCGTAACTTCTCCATTTCCTTCCTTCTCTTCCGCTTCCTCCTATTTATCCTCCTCCTCCTCCTCCTCCTTTACTTCCTTTTCCTCCTCCACCTGTTTATCACCCTCCATCCTCCACCGCCACTCTCTTCCTCCTCCATCTGCTTCTTATCTTCCACAACCACCTACCATTTCCGCCACCACCACCACCTCCACCTACCACCTCCACTTTCCACCACCACCACCCTCCACTTCCACCAACACCACCCTCCACTTCCACCAACACCACCACCAACCACCACCACCCTCCACCGTCCACCTACCACTACCACCCTCCACCTTGCCCTCCACCACCACCCACCCTCCACCTTGCCCTCTACCACCACCCATCCTCCACCACCACCACCTTCCACCAACACCATCACCACCACCACCACCACCAATTCTATAACTACTTTCACTACCAAACCAGCATCGCCATTTTTATCCAGCCTACCACAACCTCCCCTACTATAACATCCTAACTACCAATACTACTACAACTACTACAACCTCCTCTACTACCACAACTACAACTACATCCCCTATTACCACCGTAACTACCACAACTACTACCACAACCACAACCTACCCCTACTAACATCCTAACTACCACAACTACTACAACCTCCCCTATTACCACAACTACTACCACAACCTCCCCTACTAACATCCTAACTACCACAAACTCCCCTACTACCATCCTAACTACCACAGCTACTACCACAACCTCCCCTACCACCATCCTAACTACAACTACTACCACAACCTCCACTACTACCATTCCCATCCACCACCCTAACTACCACTACTACCACAACCTCCACTACTACCATTCCCATCCACCATCCTAACTACCACAACCTACCCTACTACCATTCGTAACTCACTATCCTAACTACCACTACTACCACAATCACCACAACCTCCCCTACAACATTCCTTGATACAAATCATAACTACCACAATTACCACTATCATTTTATACCAACCCCACCACAATAGTCATAACTATTATTACCATGTTACTACTACTACTACTACCACCATTATTACAACCACAACTATACCTACCACTACCACAACAACAACAACAACAACAACAACAACCATAATTACCACAACCTACAACATCTACCACTACTACAACAACCACAACTACTACTACTACCACCACTACCACAACCATGGTGTCAGTATTGCTGTCACACTGGGTGCTTTGGCCACTTTCTCCTTCAGCTTGGTTGTGGTACCTCCCTCCCCCCCCTTCCTTCCCCTCCTCCCTTCCCCTTCCTCACTCCTTCCTCTCCTTCCTTCTCCTGTACCTCCTATCCCTCTCCTCCCTCCTTCCCTCTCCTCCCTCCTTCCCTCCCCTCCCTCCTTCCTTCTCCTCCTGCTGTACCTCCTATCCCTCCTTCCGTCCCCTCCCCTCCTTCTGTCCCTCCCCTCCTACCTTCCCTCCCCTCCCCTCCCTCACTCCTTCCTCTCTTCCTTCTCTCCCTACCCCCCCCCTTCCTTCTTTCCCCTCCCCCCGTCCTTATCTCCCCTCCCCTCCCTCCTTCCCTCCCCTCACCACCTCACTCCTTCCCTCCCCTCCCCACCTCACTCCTTCGCCCCGTCCCTCCTTCCTTCCCCCCTCCTTCTCTCCTTTCCCCCTCCTTCTCTCCTTTCCCCTCCCTCCTTCCCTACCTCCCCCTTATCTCTCCTTCTGTCCCTCCCCTCATGCCTTCACTCCCTCTCCTCATTCCTTCCCTTCCCTCCCGCACTCCTCCTTCTCTTCCTCCCCCCTTCCCTCCTTTTTTTTTTTTTTTTTTTTTTTCTATGTGATTGAGGGAGGCAAAAGGCATAACTGCCTATAGCGAGTGCCTCCCCCATAGTTGAAAGAGTGACAGGGCCAAAATCAAGGGACGTTCGAGCCAAAATGCCTGGACACACGGAGTTTGAAGCAATTTAAGTCATAGGAAGAGGGAAAGACTGATTCTGGGAGAGAGTTCCAGAGCTCAGCTGTTGAGTAGAAGAAAGTTTGAGAGTAACGTTTCACTCTTGGGTTGGAGAGTTGCACAGAGTAGGGGTGGGATTGAGTTGCAAGACGGGTACCACGTGCCCTACGTAAAGGAGGTGGTATGCACTGGGATAGCTCTGAGGAACACTGATTATTATAGTACGATAGAATAGCGAGAGAGATGCAACATTGCGGCGGAGAGAGAGAGATTGCAGAGAGTTGGTGAGTGGACGGGAGTTAATGATACGAAAGGCCTTCCTTTCAACTTTGTCTAGGAGAGCAGTGTGAGAGGAACCTCCCCACACATGTGAACAATACTCATTACAAGGGCGCACTATGCCCCTGTACAGAGCAAGAAGCTGTGCAGGGGAAAAGAACCCCCTAAGGCGGTTGAGCCCACCCAGCTTCTGGGATGCTGCCTTAGCAAGACTGGTAATATGGTCCTTCCAAATGAGAGCAGAAGAAAAGAGACACCAAGAATATTGAGAGAAGATGAAGGGTTGATTTTTGTATTGTTGAAGAATAAGGGATAGTCCGCTGGGAGATCCTGACGGGTAGATAGATGGAGAAATTGGGTTTTGGAAGCATTAAAGTTAACAAGGTTTTCTCTGCCCCAATTGGAAATAGTATTTAGATCAGAATTTAAGAGTTCTATGGCTTCATTACGTTTGTCGTTGAGGGATTGCTGGCTGGGGCGTTCTGAAAAACTAATGGAGTAGTGCAAGGTTGAGTCGTCTGCGTATGAATGGATGGGAATTAAGGTACAGTTAAGGAGATCATTTATAAAAATTAGAAAGAGAATAGGAGATAGGACAGAGCCCTGAGGAACACCGGAGTTTATAGAGTGAGGAAGTGAACAATGGCCGTCCACAACCGCGGCTATGGAACGGCCGGAAAGGAAATTAGAGACAAAGGCACAGATGGAGGGATAGAAACCGAAGGAGGGTAGTTTAGAAATTAAAGATTTATGCCAGACTCTATCGAAGGCTTTCGATATGTCTAGTGCAATAGAAAAAAAAAAAGTCCTTAATACATTACCTCTTTACCTTTTAATCTACCTCTACCTACATTCCTCTACCCCCTTCTACCCCTTCTAATCAACATATCTACCTCCCCTCCCTCCCTTCTACTTCCCATCCCTCCCCTCTTCCCATTTATCTACCTTCCCTTCTACCTCCCTCCTCCCCTTCCTTCCCCTTCCCTTCATCTACTACTCCTACCTTAGCTCATCTACCCCTCCCTTCTACACCCCTCCCCTTAACTCTCAACCCTCCTCTATCTACCCTTTACTGTAAATATCCTCTTAAAATACACACCCACATAAAGTATTAGTGTGTGTGTGATTGTGTGTGTGTGTGTGTGTTTATCAATCTGTGTATGTATATGTACGTCTGTATCTTATCTGTCATCTTTGAGTCTCATTCTTGTAAGTCTTTTTTTTTTTTTTTTTTTGCTCCCCTCTCCCCATTCGCCATTCTCAACCCCCCCCCCCCCCCCCCCGGCACATACCCCATTTTTGTTTCATCCCTTCTTTACCCCTCTGTATTTACCTCCTCCCTACATCCCCCTCCATCCCTATCCCTACACCCCCTCCCCTCCTCCCTACACCCCCCTCTCCCCCTCCACTGTCCAGACGTCACCAGCTGATGTGATGGTCCTGCCTCCAGCTCCATGTGCCAGCTGACCTACATTATGCTGCCCTCCCTTCCCCCTCCCCCCCCTTCTTTCCCCCTCGCCTCCCCTCCCTTTCCCCCCTCCCCTCCTTGCCCCCCCCCCTCCCCTGCCACTACGCTCCCCTCCTTGCAACTACACTCCCACGCTCTCTCCTTCCCCCTCGGTTGCCGTCTCCCCTCCCTCTCCACTCTCCCCTCCCTTGCAACTACACCATCTCCTTGCTTCCTCCCCTCTTGCAACTTAAACCCCCCTCCCCGTCCCCCTTCTTGCCCCCTCCCCTCCCTCTCCACTCTCTCTTCCCCTCCCTTGCAACTATGCTCCCCTCCCCCTTTGCGAGTTCCCTCTCTCGCTCTCCCCCCCCCCCCATACCTCTCCCTCCCTCCTCCCCCTTCCTACCCCTCCCTCCATTTCCAGTGTTCCCTTACCCACTCTAAGCCACTGTTTGGACACTTGATCCTCAGTGTTTTGGAGGACAAGCAGCCTAGAAGAGACCTGTTGTTGCTTGATTTCCTTTGTACTCCCTCTTCCTCTCCTTCCCTCCCCTTCTTCTTCTTCCCTCCCCCTTCCCCTTCCTTTCCCCTTACTCGCTACCTACCTACCCCTCCTCTCTCTCTCACATACTTTTTTTTTTATAACCTAGGCCATCAGCACTCAATCTTAACCTTTTACTAAATTAGTGCATACTTTCCACATCCGGTAGGCTAGCTCTCTCTATCTCTCTCTCTCTCTCTCTCTCTCTCTCTCTCTCTCTCTCTCTCTCTCTCTCTCTCTCTCTCTCTCTCTCTCTCTCTCTCTCTCTCTCTCTCTCAAGTGTTTGGACACTTGATCCTCAGTGTTTTGGAGGACAAGCAGCCTAGAAGGGTCACTAGACCTGTTGTTGCTTGATTTCCTTTGTACTCTCTCTCTCTCTCTCTCTCTCTCTCTCTCTGGCCGCCTGGTTGACCTTAAAGAGAAGGGCCGTAAGAAAGATGAAACTGGTGTATGTGGAGCGGGCTGGGCGGGCTGGTTCGAGTTGACAGGAGCAGGAGTCACTTGTAGTACCTTTTTAAAATACACTTTATTCACGAACACATTATTGGGATATGCAGTGGAGGTGTGTGTGTGTGTGTGTGTGTGTGTGTGTGTGTGTGTGTGTGTGTATTCATATATTAATACGTACAAATTTGTTTTCCTTTTTTGTTAGTTTCCTCCCTAGACCTCCATCAAACTTACAAAACACAAGACCCCCCCATCCAGATAAAGCTGTGCATTTTTTTCGGAGAGAGAGAGAGAGAGAGCGAGTTTGTGTGCCAGCCAACCGGATGTGAAAAAGGTTAAGTGCCTATGGCCTAGGGTCATAATAAAAATACTATGTAACCATGATCAGGCAGTCACACATGCTCCCCAGACTAAAAATAGACATATTATCCAGACTAAATCCTAAAATCCAGCGAAATGACCATTGTACCGAAAGTGTTAAACCGGCCCCCATAAGGTCACTCCGGCCTTGGTACCGTGGCTGAATGACAAAGACCGGCGTAGCTAGGTGGGTGGCTGGGTTGGTAAGGGCTCCGGTGAAAGGGAAGGTCCTGTTCGTCTATACCTCGGCTGGGAATAGAAAAGTGAGGTGCAATTAACTGGAATAGGGTGTGTTGTGGTTGATGTGTGTTGTGCTGTTGTTTTGTATGGTTGTGTAATAAGTGAAAGGTCCTATCCATCTATTATGTTGTTTTTTTACACCTATACCTCTGCTGGAAATAAAGAAAAGTGAGATGCGATGAACTGGAATGGAGAGAGAGAGAGAGAGAGTGTGTGTGTGTGTGTGTGTGTGTGACCGTGACCGTCTTGAGCAAATACAATCAATCTATCATCACCACATTTGACGAGAGCCCGAACATATATATTTAACCTCAAAACACATAAATCACCAAATGTCAAGGTTCAAGGTCAATAAGGCTCATAAACATAATTATGTATAACAAGGTTAGAAGTAAGAGGCCGCACACATTGGATACACTAACATATTAAATAATATGAAATGGTATATTGCTACGGATTAGAATTGTTTATGCTGTGGAGAAAGATTTAATTACTAAGTTGAGTATTGTTATTTTTCCAAAGGTGGAAAATTGTATCCATTAGCATTTGTTGTCGATATTGTGGATTCTTTGTTTTATTATGCTTGTTGATACTATAGTCTGTTCATGTTCTGCTGACGGTAAATTGAATCCCTTAGCAGCCGATTTCTTGATATATAATGGAAAATGGGAAACATGTCTCATCAGCATGTTAAATATCTCTCTCTCTCTCTCTCTCTCTCTCTCTCTCTCTCTCTCTCTCTCTCTCTCTCTCTCTCTCTCTCTCTCTCTCTCTCTCTCTCTCTCTCTCTCTCTCTCCTTTTGACACCCACAGCTACTTCCTAAACTTCTCAAACTCGTCCAATAAAACCGGCCTCCAATTAATGAGAGCTTGATGATGGTGTTTATTATAACTACGTATCATAGCCCATCTTCACATGAGGGGGTAAGGTTGATTTTTTGGTTTTTATATATATATATATAATCTATGTTTTGGTTTCCTCACTAGACCTCCATCAAGCATAGATAGAATAGTGAGAGAGAGAGAGAGAGAGCGCGAGAGCGTGGGTGTGCGTGTCACAAGGAAATACCAGGCCGAAATGTAACACTAATCCCGATTGGTACTTCAAGGATTTTATCAGTGTGGTGAAAGTAAGAGAGAGAGAGAGAGAGAGAGTGAGAGTGAGTGGAGTTAAAGAGATGGGTGAGAGAGTTAAGTGGGTGTGTGTGTGTGTTTGAGAGAGAGGAAGAGGTTGCATTTGAGAGAAAAGAGCGTGTATGTTTGGGTGTGTGTTTGAGAGAAATAAGAAGTATGTGGGGTTAAGAGAGAGAGAAGAGGGGGGGGGGGGGTCAAGAAGAGGGGACACAGAAGGATATGTGGGGGCGGGGGGATGTGTGTGTAATTTATCAAGGTTACAGTAGTTCCGGATAGCTTCTTGACAATTACCTTTTATGATCATGAGAAGGTATGGTGGTGAGGGGTTATAATGGTGGTAATGTTTAAAGGTGTTATGATTAAGACTGATTTGTTGTGGTGGTGGTGATTTAAAGGTGTTATGATGGTGGTTGAGGTATTGTGATGCTCGGATTTATGATGTTTATGGTGGTGATATGGTGTTGTTCATGGTGCTCTGTGGTGATGCGAATTGTTATGGTGATGAGGGTGTGGTGGTCATTGTATTCTCTCCAGTAATATTGGGAGAATTACATGCTTTCATTCATTTCATGTGGGGGATATTGATGTTAAGAACGATGTTAACAATTAAATAATATCGAAGTGTCACATATATCGTAACATATTCAGTCTATTAATTATCTTAGTCTGGCCACTTGTCCAGGATATTCAGCTTATCAGAGAGTGAAAGTCACCCCAAGGCATACGGAGAGTGATATTACGCGTGTAACGAAGACTTTGGGGTGTAGTGCTTTGGGGGGGTAGTGCTTCTGGGGGGTAGTGCTTTGGGGGGGTAGTGCTTTGGGGGGTACTGCTTGTTTTTTGCTGTATGTATTTATTAATTTATTTATTTTTGAGTTTCCTCGCTAGATCTCCATCAAGCTTAAAATGGCACCCCCTAGACCCCCTTTCAAGATAAATGTGTACATTTTTCGGTAGAAAAATTTCCCGGCCGAAGGCCGGTTCCTTCTAAAATTATAGGCTCGCTATCGCTCGCCAGGAAAACATCGACAGCTAAATGGCACGAAAGGTCTTAACATTGACGAAGAAATGGGGCGAAAGATCTTAAAATCGACAAACTAAAGGAACGGACGTCTTAAATCCAATATGCTAAACATGAGGGAGAAGGGGGTCCAGAAAAAGCGAGTACTATTCAGCTTATCAGAGAGTGAAAAGTCACCCCAAGGTCATCATAGAAAGGCATATACGGAGAGTGACATTACGCGTGTTACGAAGACTGGAATGTTTGGGGAAAGTAATCGCTGTCAAGGATAGTCCACCCATTACGATATTAAGGGGGGAATGTTCACTTTTTGGTCGATTTTTTTTCATATATTCATTTTTGTTTTAGTTTCCTCTCTAGACCTCCATCAAACTTAAAAAACACATCCATTAGATCCCCCTTGTAGATTAATTTGTACATTTTTCGTTAGTTCGGTCGGGTTTTTTTTGTTTTCTTCAAAATTACAGGTTCACTATCGTTCGCCAGGAAAAAAATCGACACCGAAATAATACGAAAGGTCTTAATATTGACAAAGAAATGGGGCAAAAGGTATTCAAATAATCGTAGTCAAGGATAGTCCCACCCATTAGAAAATTAACCCCTTCAGTACCGGTTATAGTCTGGCTAGTAATAGATGATTTGATTCAGTTCAGGAAGGACCTCTAACAATGAAAAGGCTACAGGAACTTGAAGGGACACATTAAGGGGAGATTTCCACTTGAGGGACTTTTTTCTGGACCCGTTTCTCCCTCATGTTTAGCCCCATTGCTTTTGAGATTATAAGACGTTCGCCCTAGTATTTTTGACATTTTACGAAATTTTGCCCCATTTCTGTAAATTTTAAGACCTTTCGTGCCATTAAGGTGTCGATTTTTTCCTGGCGAGCGATAGCGAGCCTGTAATTTAAGAGCAACCGGCCTCCGGCCGGGAAATTTTTCTACCGAAAAATGTACAAATTTATCTTGAAAGGGAGTCTAGGGGGTGTAATTTTAAGCTTGATGAAAAAGTAGGGAACAAACCAAATACCTCCCCTTAAAGGGAAAGGAAAACAAAAGGATGAATAAATTATGTCTATACCCTCTCGTGGGGGGGGGGGGGGGGGAATTTGTTTTGTTTATATATTTGTTAATTTATATTTGTTCCTTGGTGGAGGTCTTGGGAGGAAAGTAAAGTCAATATTAAATAAAGAAATCATTACACATCTCTCCTTAAGACTATCCTTGACCTCATTTACTTTCCCCAACATCCCAAGGTCTTCACCACATCATGTCACTTTCTCTGTACGCCTTTCTATTTCAATATAACCCTTTCACGCATTTATGACGCAGAGGTTGCCAGATTAGCAATAAGAAATAGAGTTCTCTCACTCTTATAATGATCTCTCCAAAATTAGTTTTCTCCCCACAGCTAACTCAAAGACAACTGCAGAGGTTGAAGTAACTAAACTAAAGGTTTCTAAATACCCCTGATGGTAACAAAGGCTTTAAAGTATCCCCAATAGGCTCACAATCGCGTCATATGCGTGAAAGGGTTTAGATAAACCCAGGAAGGTAATATAATCTAATTAAACTTATTGAGTAACACGAACAGAGCTCTGGAACTCTCTCCCAGAATCAGTCTTTCCCTCTTCCTATGACTTAAATTGCTTCAAACTCCGTGTGTCCAGGCATTTTGGCTCGAACGTCCCTTGATTTTGGCCCTGTCACTCTTTCAACTATGGGGGAGGCACTCGCTATAGGCAGTTATGCCTTTTGCCTCCCTCAATCACATAGAAAAAAAAAAAAAATATATAACAAACACCAAGAACAATATACAGGTATATAGTGTTCCCCTTTATTCAAATACAGTCATTTCTCCCAGTATCCTTGACCTCATTTACTTTACCCCCCAAACAGTCCAATGTCTTGACCACATACTTTCACACCCCCTCACGGCTTTCTATAATCTCAACTTTAATTAGTCCCTTAATTGGAAGAAAAGAGAAAGCGAATTAGTGAATTAATTTGTGTTCATAGTTATTTATATATGACACCGTGTATTTGCATTTACCATGGTGAATTCGACTCTATTAGGTTACTGAGTTTGGGATATAAAGTGAATTAACACATCATTATTTTTAACATCGTTCTTAACACCAATAACCACCCAATTACATTAATGAAAGCATGTGATTCTCCCAGGATTCGAACCTTTGAGACATTGATTTGAAATTTAGAACGGATTAAAGGGTGAAAGTGAAATTATTAAGAATTTGGAATGTTCCGAGGAAAGTAATTTGGGTCCAGGATTGGTGGAATGAGGACGTTACAATATTGGAGATAAAAGGAACAATCAAATTAGTTAGGTTTGGACTGTAGCTATCAGTATAGTTAATGTTTTCTGACTAATTAGACGGTATTAATTCATGATCTTGCACTTTTAAAGGCCTTCTTGCATTGGTCAAGATTATAGAAATGGATTAGGAGAGCGTTAAAATGTATGGTAATGAAGAAATAAAGTGGAGGGGTAATTATATACATAGCTATTTATATATTAATGAAGGGGTGGCCAAGAATGAATCGCCCCCAAGCACCTCTAGATCCCCTATCATCCAGCCAACACGGCTTTCTCTCATATACCTCCCAACTCCATCCTTCCACCTCACTCTTGGTCTGCCTCTCCCTTTCTGTCCCTCCACCTCACTATCGTACCCTGTCTGTCATTCTCTCGCTTCCCGTAAGTTCCACATGACCGAACCATCTCAAGGTGTTAATTTAAAAAGCTAAGATCCTAGAATTTGAAAGGCGTGGTTGTAAGGATTGGAATGTTAGGGGAAAGAAATGTGGGTCAAGGATAGGGCGAGTGGAGAAATGATACTATTGGATGAAGAGGGGAAAGTTAATGAGTGATTTGAATGTTACGTACCGGTATGGATTTGAATGTTACGTACCGGTATGGATTTGAATGTTACGTACCGGTATGGATTTGAATGTTACGTACCGGTATGGATTTGAATGTTACGTACCGGTATGGATTTGAATGTTACGTACCGGTATGGATTTGAATGTTACGTACCGGTATGGATTTGAATGTTACGTACCGGTATGGATTTGAATGTTACGTACCGGTATGGATTTGAATGTTACGTACCGGTATGGATTTGAATGTTACGTACCGGTATGGATTTGAATGTTACGTACCGGAATGGATTTGAATGTTACGTACCGGTATGGATTTGAATGTTACGTACCGGTATGGATTTGAATGTTACGTACCGGTATGGATTTGAATGTTACGTACCGGTATGGATTTGAATGTTTACGTACCGGTATGGATTTGAATGTTACGTACCGGTATGGATTTGAATGTTACGTACCGGTATGGATTTGAATGTTACGTACCGGTATGGATTTGAATGTTACGTACCGGTATGGATTTGAATGTTACGTACCGGTATGGATTTGAATGTTACGTACCGGTATGGATTTATTGTACTGTTTAAGGGGAGGTTTTTAGTTGATTCCCTAGACTTCCATCAAGCTTAAAATTACTCCCCCTTGACCCCCTTTCAAGATGAATTTGTACATTTTTCGGTAGAAAAATGTCCCGGCCGAAGGCCAGTTCCCCTTAAATTACAGGCTCGCTATCGCTCGCCAGGAAAAAATCGACACCTAAATGGCACGAATGGTCTTAAAATTGACAGAAATGGGGCGAGGGTTCTTAAAATCGCCAAACTAATGGGGCAAGCGTCTTTAAATCTCACAAGCAATGGGGCTAAACATGAAGGAGAAAGGAGTCAAGAAAAAAAATCCTCCAGTGGATATCTCCCCTTAAGGGGATATTGTTTGTATGTTACTTCCAAGTTTTTATAATTAATAACATATTTCACAACATATATGTACTGTATATACTGTACACAGGCACATACCCCATAGCTGGGGGTGGCCGACTCAAGACAGAGTCCGAACAGGGACAACAAATAATAATAATAATAAATAATAATAATAATAATAATATTTATAATAAACAAAATAAAAAATCAATACAAATTTCACTACATAATCTTTATTGCTAACTAATCAAGATGGACATGCCAATTTACCTTCAGTCGGAAAAAAAAGAGTATAGTGAAATGGTACACTTAGCTAAGTGTACGGTAAGGTGCAAAAAATGTAGGTCAGAATGTGTTTTTTTGGTTGAATAACCATGAATGAACTAAATGGCAGAAGGACCCCAGTGGGAAAGTGAAAGCTACGGTAGAGAGAGAGAGAGAGAGAGAGAGAGAGAGAGAGAGAGAGAGAGAGAGAGAGAGAGAGAGGTAATAGAAGAATGTAAATAATGGGACTATCGGAAGTGACTATGGAGAAGTGAGAGTCGAGTTAGGTCATTTTACGTAGGTAGGTCAGAGAGAGAGAGAGAGATTTACATAGATTTAAGCTGACCACACATAGCTGACGATTCAAACAAGGTGGTAAAGACTTGATATTCTACAAACGATTGTAGAACCTCAGATAAAGAATAGTGGAGAGAGAGAGAGAGAGAGAGAGAGGGAGGGAGTGAGACAGATACATTCAGAGAGGGAGAGTTTTTTCAAATCGGATTTAAACTGAGGTAATTGCATCAAGACATTTATGTTTAGCCCCTTTAGTTTTGAAATTTTAAGACGTTCGCCTCTTTAGTTTCCCGATTTTAAGACCTTTCGTTCCACTTCTTTATCGGTATCAAGACCTCGTGACATTTAAGTGTCAATTTTTTTCCTGGCGAGCGATAGAAAGAACCAGCCTTTGGCCAGGAAATTTGTCTACAGAAGAAATGTATACATTTATATCTAAGGGGTGTTCTTCTAAGCTTGATGGTGGTCTAGCGAGGAAACTAAAATTAAAATTATTAATCAATGAATAAATAGGCCAAAATATACCCCCTACCCCCTTGAAACTTTAGAGTGAGAGTTAAAGTGAGATTATAGATAAGATTACGAAGGTATTTCCGTGAGTAAGATCCGTCTGTCTGTCTGGGTGTACAGGAAGTATGGGGTGGGGGGGGGGGGGGATGTTTGGAGGAGTGAAAGTGGGGGGATGAGAGTCTGGGTTACACGGATACACTGGCTGCACAGGACTGGCGATTCATACTATATAGGCCATTCCTTATACTATATAGGCCAAGCGAAAGCAGAGGCACTTTTTGGTAGATTTTTTTTTTTTTTTTAGTTTTTTTTTTTTATATACCGTACTAATTTTTTTGTTTTTGTTTTTCCTTCCTAGACCTCCATCAAACTTTAAAAAAACATCCATTAGATCCCCCTTCTAGATTAATTTGTACATTTTTCGACCGTTTTTATTCCAAAACTACAGGCTCACTATCGTTCGCCAGGAAAAAAAATCGACACCTAAATAGCACGAAAGGTCTTAATATTGACGAAGAAATGGGGCGAAAGGTCTTAAAATAAGCGAACTAATGGGGCAAACATCTTAAAATCTGAAAACTAATGGGGCTAAACATGAGATAGAAGGGGGTCTAGAAAAACAACCCATCTCCCCTTAAGTCTTTATTGTTTAATATGCAAAGATACAGCATTGTGGTTTATACTTCAAATTATGACTTTGGAAGTGACAAAATGGCCAAAGCAATATTAGTTCACACACACACACACACACACACACACACACACACACACACACACACACACACACAGAGGCAGACAATCACCAGCCAAACACACAGAAAATACAACTCGGTCAGAAGATCACTACTTATCTGGACGTTGAAATCACTAAAAGCGATTCAGTTTACATTTAAGTGGCACTCTAACCATGACCTTTAAACACTGAATACTGACTCATTGTTTTCAATATTAAATAGAACTCTTATCACGCCCAATTAAATCCAATGAACTTATCTTATTCACTTTCTTTTTAGTGTATATATCTTTCTAGTTGTCTTTTTATTGTTCGATATCTTTCTTTATTTCATTGGTATTTTCCTGTTAGTCCCAATCGACCACTTGCGAGTTTCAAGCTATAAGGAAGTTGGAGTTTTTACATCGATATTTAGCGGAATTGCCAGCGAAATTAGTACATGCATAAATACATAAAACCAAATTCAACATTCTTTTTATCCATCAGAAACCTAGATTATTATTATTATTGCATTTAAGTTTTATATCGATGTCTTCGGTTTCAACTTCCTTATAGCCTGAAACTCGCAAGTGGTCAATTGCACACTTTGTTTTATTATGTTCCTCCTTGGTGTTCTTCCTCCTACATCCCCCCCCCACCCCCACCTCTACTCTTATACTCCCTCCCCTACCCCCTCCTTCCCTCCATCTCCCTCACCTCTCCTCCTTCGCTCCCCTTCTACTCTACCACCCCTCCCATCCTCTCCTCCCCTCCTTTCCCACCCCTCCCCACCCTTCTACTCTGTCATCCACCCCTCCCTCCCACATCTCTCATCCCTCCCCTCCTCTCCCCATCCCTCCCACCTGCTCCTCTCCTTTCTAGTCTGTCACCCACCCTTTCCTCCCTCCCACATCTCTCCTCCCTCCCACCCCCTCCTCTCGTCCTCCTTCTCTCCTTACCCCCTCCCTCCCCCTCCTTCCCATTACCCCCCTCCCTCCCTCTCCTTCCCATTAACCCCCTCCCTTTCCTCGTCCTCCTTCTCCTTCCCCCCTCCCTCCCCCCCCCCTCCTTCCCCATTACCCCCTCCCTCCCCTCGTCCTCCTTCTCCTTCCCCCCCTCCCTCCCCCTCCTTCCCATTACCCCCTCCCTCCCATTACCCCCTCGCTTCCCTCGTCCTCCTTCTCCTTCCCCCCTCCCTCCCCCTCCTTCCCATTACCCCCGCCCTCCCCATACCCCCTCCCTTCCCTCGTCCTCCTTCTCCTTCCCCCCTCCCTCCCCCCTCCTTCCCATTACCCCCTCCCTCCCATTACCCCCCCTCCCTTCCCTCGTCCTCCTTCTCCTTCCCCCCTCCCTCCCCCTCCTTCCCATTACCCCCTCCTTTCCCTCGTCCTCCTTCTCCTTCCCCCCTCCCTCCCCCTCCTTCCCATTACCCCCTCCCTCCCCCTCCTTCCCATTACCCCCTCCCTCCCCTCTCCTCCTCCTCCTCCCCCCCTCCTCCCCTCCTTCCGACAACTTTCCCTAACTTGGGTTGTTTGCGAATGACGCACATGAATGCAGGTTTACACAGCACACACACACACACCCACCCACGCGTACATATGCTCGCGCAATAACCACCCGCACATAATCCCCCCCCACCCCACCCCTTCTCTCTCTCTCTCTCTCTCTCTCTCTCTCTCTCTCTCTCTCTCTCTCTCTCCACCTTTTCTCTCTCTCTCTCTCTCTCTACACCTCTTTTCTCTCTCTCTCTCCACCTCTTCTCTCTCTCTCTCTCTCTCTCTCTCTCTCTCTCTCTCTCTCTCTCTCTCTCTTTTTCTATCTATCCATCTATCTCTCTATATATCTATCTCACACGTACACACACACACACACACACACACATGCACTTCCATGCATAAACACTGTCCTGCATACGTAACATACTATATAATCAACACACACACACACACACACACACACACACACACACACACACACACACACACACACACACGCGAGTATGGACTTACCAAACCTTATACACATGCATTCCCAAGAATTCGAGTTACTGTGACTAAAAATGCTTACTAACAAACTCATAACTCGTCCTGAAATTAAGTAGGTAACCGCATCCAAGCTAACCTAATGACCGCGCTTCCGTAATGGTGAAACTATAGCCTTACCACATTTACCCTATTATTACCACAATTACCTACATTATCAGCCCATTACTACCAAAATTACCTACATTATTACCCTATTACTAAAATTACCTAGATTACCCTATTACTACCACAATTACCTAAAATATTACCACAATTACCTACATTATCAGCCCATTACTACCAAAATTACCTACATTATTACCCTATTACTAAAATTACCTACATTATTACCCCATTACTATCACAATTACCCCATTAATCACCCAATATTACCCTATTACTACCACAATTACTAACATTATTACCACAATTACCTACATTACAACCATTATAAACTCAATTATGGTTGAGAGCTACTGGTTTAAATGGTCTACTGGTTGAGATGTCTGGTTGATGTATTTTTATTACCTCTATTTCTGGCTATCATTAGACGATTGTATGAGCTACCATTTAAGACGAGCCGTGTTAACCCTTTCACGCACATATGACGCAGATGTTGCCAGATTAGCAATAAGAAATAGAGTTCTCTCACTCTTATAATTACCTCTCCAAAATTAGTTTTCTGCCCACAGCTAACTCAAAGACAACTGCAGAGGTTAAAGTAAACAAACTAAAGGTTTATAGATATCCCTAATGGTAACAAAGGCTTTAAAGTATCCCCAATAGGCTCAAAATCGCGTCATATGTCTGAGAGGGTTAATCAGATGGTATATGGAGATAGTACTAACCCCCTTTGAGTCCTAGAGGCAGATTATAAGCTATAGAAAATCGTCTATTGGTAACCAGAGTAGGATGAAAATAACGTCACTGTAGAATGGGTTAAATTTATAGCTGATACTCGACAATTATTACCGATTTTTATTATTATATTTAGTTTTGGATTCTATTTATTAATATATGTATTTTATTTTTATTTATTTTTATTATTTTTTTATTTTTATTTTTTATATAGAGTAGCATGTATCCTTTGACTGGGCCGCGAGTTTTTTGTAAGGTACTACACATTCTGTGTAACTCCTTGTAGCCCTCGACAACCACTTTCACTGGTAGCTACCTGTACCTGTGCTACCACAACCACCTACCATTACTACTACTACTACTACTATTAGCCTTTACCACTACCTACAACTACTACTACTACCTGTACCTTTACCTGTACTACCACCACTACCTACCATTATTACTACTACCCTTTGCTATTACTACCTAACATTACTACTACTACTACAACCACTACCTACACACATTATCATTACTACTACTAAAACTACCTACCATTACAACTACTACCACCTATCTACCATTACTACTACAACTATGAGTACCTTTACTTCTACCACCATTACCTAACACTACTACTACTACTACTACTACTACTACTACTATTGCTAAAGTACACAAACATAATTAGAGAGAGAGAGAGAGAGAGAGTGTAATTTATTCTCAAGATAAAAACAATTTGGCCTCGTTCCTTTCAAGCCAATTCGGATGTTGTGTATGGTATTTTTGTTAAAGACTTCCGTTTGCGTATTGTGAAATTTGTAAGAAGTAAGTAAAGTGACACAGAGTAAGTTATTATGATGGATATATGCTTTTCATAATGCGTGTTGCAAGCCCCCAAACGTGGGAACAACTGTGGCTTTCAGTCTTATTTTTATTTCTACTGTGGCTTTCAACCATCCGACATATCTCCATAATCTTCTCATCCATTTAGAACCATTATTTTAAATGTTCTGTTGTCATAATGACTTAAGGGGAGGTTTTTAGTGTGTTTCTCAGACTTCCATCAAGCTTGAAATTACACCCCCTTGACTCCCTTTCAAGATAAATTTGTACATTTTTCGGTAGAAAAATCTCCCGGCCGAAGGCCGGTTCCTCTTAAACTACAGGCTCGCTATCGCTCGCCAGGATAAAATCGACACCTGAATTGCACGAAAGGTCTTAATATAGGGTGAAAGCTCTTAAAATCGCTAAACTAATGGGGCAAACGTTTCATAATATCAAAAGCAATGGGGCTAAACATGAGGGAGAAAGGGGTCAAGAAAAAAATCCCTCGAGTGGAGATCTCCCCTTAAGAATTTGAGAGCTTTAAGGTCAACGTATATGAAGAGAGCTTGGAGTTTCCAAGCTCCACCCCGTGGTTTAAATAGTTTCCAAGCTCCACCCCGTGGTTTAAATAGTTTCCAAGCTCCACCCCGTGGTTTAAATAGTTTAGATTATTATTTTAAAGGGTTCGAGCCCTGCCACGTGTTGATAACCCCGTGTTAATGAACCCTCGACCTTGTCCTTAACCCTCTCACTGTTTGCGTGAGAGAATCTTGTGGTTCCCAACAACAAAAACATGTGGTTTAGGCCTCATTTCAGTTAGGCCTACCCTAAATTGCTCTGGAGTCGAGATTTGAGGCTTTAATTTTGTTTATGTGTTTATTTGTTTTCGTAATATATAATGTTTCTTCTACAACACGGAGGGTGCCATTCCTGGGATGTTTAGAAACTATTATTTATTTGCATTTATTTAATGAAGTGTGTGTTTGCTTAGTATTTAATATTTTGGACATAAATGTTCTAAATATAATTGAGTTATATCCATTCATTCCTAGATATTCAATGGTGGATTGATTCGTTTATCCTACCATACTCATATTTTAGGCCCCATTTGACTTAGGCCTATCGGAAATTGTCTAGTCTGCTCTACATAATCATCATCATAGGCATTGTTGTTTGTTGTTTTTTGTTGTTTTTCTTGGAACTCTCATGCGGGATTGGGACTTTAAATTCTTCGAATACCGGTACTTTAAATTCTTCGATTTTGATCGCTTGGAAAACCTGTGAAACTAAGTAATGGAAACAGTTTTCACGGATATAATTTCCAAAGATCCATCTTAATTTGATTGAACTAGATATTAGTATATATATATATATATATATATATATATATATATATATATATATATATATATATGTATATATATATATATACATAGTTAGTTAGTTATGTAGAGCAGATTAACCAGACCACTGAGCTCTATACGGAACATTCATAGGTATATATAGAGAGAGAGATTGACAGGCGTTACCGTGTTAGGGCATAGAACTGTAGATGGTTGAGTGTGTAGCCTATGTATAGCGGTGTTCTAGCGGTGTTCACCCATGTTATCACTGTGTAATGTCCTGTTCTACCACACCTTGGAATGTCGTCCAGAATGAGGAAGGAGGGGTGAGAGTTTATCATATATAAGTCTGCTATATATTAAGGGGGTACACTACTCGCTTTTTCTGGACCCCCTTCTCTCTCATGTTTAGCATATTAGTTTTGAGGTTTTGTGACGTTCGGCTCATTAGTTCGGCTCATTAGTTTGGCGATTTAGCGACCTTTCGCCTCATTTTCTTGTCTATATTAAGACCTCTCGTGCTCTTTAGGTGTCGATTTGTTACTGGCGAGCGATAGCAAGCCTCAAATTTTAGAAGGAACCGGCCTTTGACCGGTGTTTTTCTAAGCTTGATGGAGGTCTAGCGAGGAAACTCAAAAATATATCAAGAAATACATATACCTGTATATACCAAAAACCAAGCACTACCCCCTTAAGGGGAGGTATTTAGTTTGTTCCCTAGACCTCCATCAAGCTTAAAATTACACCCCCTTGAGTCCCTTTCAAGATAAATTTGTAAATTTTTCGGTAGAAAAATTTCCCGGCCGAAGGCCAGTTCCTCTTAACTTACAGGCTCGCTATCGCTCGCCAAGATAAAATCGACACCTGAATTGCACGAAAGGTCTTAATATGGGGTGAAAGTTCTTAAAATCGCTAAACTAATGGAGCAAACGTTTTATAATATCAAAAGCAATGGGGCTAAACATGAGGGAGAAAGGGGTCAAGAAAAAAAATCCTCAAGTGGAGATCTCCCCTTAATTAGTATTTGGTGTAATTATAATCTGGTAGGGTTATTGTGATGATTGTGGCGTTATTAATTGGTTGTGTGTGTAATTTGTGTTGTTTTAGTAGCATTGTAGTGTTATTAACCCCTTTAGTACCGGTGATATTCTTTTTCATTATATTCGATCAACTAGAAGACGATTTTGTATTCAGCTTAGGAAGGACGTCTACCAATTAAAAGGCCACAGGCATTTTCAATTAAAAGGCCACAGGTATTTTCAATTAAAAGGCCACAGGCATTTTCAATTAAAAGGCCACAGACATTTTCAATTAAAAGGCCACAGGCATTTTCAATTAAAAGGCCACAGGCATTTTCAATTAAAAGGCCACAGGCATTTTCAATTAAAAGGCCACAGGTATTTTCAATTAAAAGGCCACAGGCACTCTCAATTAATTCTTTTAGCTACCATAGATCCTTCCTGGGTTCCATAGAAACGTCTTAACGTAGCTGAAATCAAATGAAAAAGACGACAATGGTACTGATGGAGTTAATGTTGCTCTGGAACTCTCTCCCAGAATCAGTCTTTCCCTCTTCCTATGACTTGAATTGCTTCAAACTCCGTGTGTCCAGGCATTTTGGCTCGAACGTCCCTTGATTTTGGCCCTGTCACTTTCAATTCTGGGGGAGGCACTCGCTACAGGCAGTTCTGCCTTTTGTCTCTCTCACATAAGAAAACAAAAAAGGCGGTTCACCACATCTCGGAATGCCATACAAGGAAGGAATGAGGAAGGAAGGGGGAAATGCTATAAAATACAAGTCCCGTGTATGAAAAACTGGGAATGTCGTTTGTGATTCTAGTCTAGCAGTCCTGTTAGATGTGTGGCATTCTTGATACGGATTTCTCTCTATCCATTGGTATCTATATTCATCTTTTTTCTAGTGTTCTAGTGTTCTACTCCTCTTTAAGTTTCTATCTATGTTTGTAATTCTAGTCGGGCAGTCCTGTTACCTGTGTTGAATTCTCTATACTGATTTCTCTCCTTCGATTTGCTCTTGTTTCCATCTACCTATTTGTACTAATCTATTTGTTTCCATCTACCTATTTGTACTAATCTATTTGTTTCCATCTACCTATTTGTACTAATCTATTTGTTTCCATCTACCTATTTGTACTAATCTATTTGTTTCCATCTACCTATTTGTATTAATCTATTTGTTTCCATCTACCTATTTGTACTAATCTATGTGTTTTCCTTTCTTTTATTTTATTTGTTGCTAGTCCTCTTTAAGGGGAGATCTCCACTAGAGGGTTTTTTTCTTGACCCCTTTCTCCCTCATCTTTAGCCCCATTGCTTTTGATATTATAAAACGTTCGGCCCATTAGTTTGGCGATTTTAAGAACTTTCACCCCATTTTAAGACCTTTCGTGCCATTCAGGTGTCGATTTTATCCTGGCGAGCGATAGCGAGCCTGTAATTTAGGAAGAAACGGCCTTCGGCCGGGAAATTTTTCTACCGAAAAATTTACAAATTAATCTTGAAAGGGACTCAAGGGGGTGTAATTTTAAGCTTGCTGGAGGTCTAGGGAACAAACTAAATACCTCCCCTTAAGTTTCTATCTACAGTATGTCGTTTGTAATTCCAGTCGGGCAGTCCTGTTAGATGCGTGGAATTATCTATACTGATATCTCTCTCTCCCATGTATTTGTCTATATCTAAGCTTATTAAAATGTATCTTAAATGTCTCTATTATCTCCCAAGTTTCTATGTCGTTGGTGGTTATAGTCTCGTGGTCTTGTTAGGTGTGTAGAATTATTTATACTAATTTATTTGTATTTATCTATCTATATATCGTATCTATCTTTGGTTTATACTAATTTATTTGTATTTATCTATCTATATATCGTATCTATCTTTGGTTTATACTAATTTATTTGTATTTATCTATGCATATATCGCATCTATCTTTGGTTTATACTAATTTATTTGTATTTATCTATCTATATATCGTATCTGTCTTTGGTTTTGTCCATCTCTCGTTTTTAATTTGTCTCTGCTTTAATCTGTCTATTGATATTTTTCTTTGTGTGTGTTCATCGTTTCTTTGTTTACCTTTTTACATTTACCTATCATCCCTTATTTCTAACAATACCTTTGTATGTCTTCTATTTGTCTGTTTGTTTGTCTATCGGTCTATTATTCTATTTTGTTTACCTCTCTATTGGTTTGTCATTGTCATCTTTACACTTACCTATCTGTTCATATTAAAACTATAATAAAGTGTGCTGTGTGTCTGTCTATATGCCTACAAAAAAAAAATATCTTTCTATTCGTCTTTTTTATCTTTAACTATTACATTTATCCATCTTTCTTTCCTTATTTCTAACTTTATGTATATATTTTGTATACTTGTTTGTAATCTGCCAATAAATCCTTGTTTTCTTCATCTCTTTGTCTGTCTGTTGATGTAAATTTATGTGAACACTGAGGATGTCGTTTGTGATTCTAGTCTGAGAGTCCAGTCCGATGTGTAGAGAATCCTTTACACAGATTTCTCTCCACCTATCTAGACAGAGTGAGTGAGTGAGTGAGTGAGTGAGTGTGTGTGTGTGTGTTTGTGTGTGTAATAATAAATAATAATCGGTGTGTGTGTGTGTACCTGTGTGTGTGTGTGTACAGTTACCCACATATTTTCCTACTCACTGCAATTTTATGTAGGGAAGTAAATATAGAACAATTTGTCTAGAATTTATCATAAGAAGTATCTAGACACCTAAGTATCATACTGCTTTCCTTCTCTCTCTCTCTCTCTCTCTCTCTCTCTCTCTCTCTCTCTCTCTCTCTCTCTCTCTCTCTCTCTCTCTCTCTCTCTCTCTCTCTCTCTCTCTCTCTCTCTCTCTCTCTCTCTCTCTCTCTCTCTCTCTCTGACCGGATATAAACTTATAGGCCTACATACCTTCGTAATACGGGAGTCATCAAGAGCGAGAGAGAGAGAGAGAGAGAGAGAGAGAGAGAGAGAGAGAGAGAGAGAGAGAGAGAGAGAGAGAAGTATTTTATCCCCTAGATCAGAAGGACATTAACAAACCCTATCTGACACTTACTTCTTCACTTGTATAGTTTCCTCTCTGTATGTTGAAAATATAGAGTTGTTTATATAAATGTATTTATATATGTTGTCGTATATACAAATAGATACCTGTGATAGAATAATTATTTAAATATTACAGTATATAATAATTACACGTAGGTTACTGATAAACGTAAATGGTCTCCGATTAATGTTTATTTCTTTACATATTTGGATTTATTATTTATTTATATTATGTATTAAGTCCGTATGCTTAGTGACCCATCTGGAAATAATGTAGGCTATAATTATATTAAACAAATAAAGAATAAATAAAAAAATTAAAATAAAGAAAAAGTACCCGGATGAGCAGTGTGTTGACCACTGGATGATTCATGACCCTCCTTTGGGAAATATACGAGGTGTCAAGGTCAACCTAAACTACTAGCTATATGGTAGATATATTATATACATTATACACAGTTGGTGTATGAAGAGTGTAGGTACAGTCTGTTACAGAAGTTATGTTGTTTTATGTATGAAAATAAATGTTAAGTAGCATTTCTTTCATAATGTATATATATATATATATATATATATATGAGAGAGAGCGAAACAAAACACAGAGAGATGGGGGAGGGGGGGGGGGGGGAGGCTTAGTGTAACACTCCATTTTAATATATATCTGTTTGCGGTCTACTGTCTGCTTGTATTATGTACTGTTTGCATGTGTGTATTAGTATTTGCGGTCTACTGTCTGCTTGTATTATGTACTGTTTGCATGTGTGTATTAGTATTTGCGGTCTACTGTCTGCTTGTATTATGTACTGTTTGCATGTGTGTATTAGTATTTGCGGTCTACTGTCTGCTTGTATTATGTACTGTTTGCATGTGTGTATTAGTATTTGCGGTCTACTGTCTGCTTGTATTATGTACTGTTTGCATGTGTGTATTAGTATTTGCGGTCTACTGTCTGCTTGTATTATGTACTGTTTGCATGTGTGTATTAGTGTTTGCGGTCTACTGTCTGCTTGTATTATGTACTGTTTGCATGTGTGTATTAGTGTTTCCGGTCTACTGTCTGCTTGTATTATGTACTGTTTGCATGTGTGTATTAGTATTTGCGGTCTACTGTCTGCTTGTATTATGTACTGTTTGCATGTGTGTATTAGTGTTTGCGGTCTACTGTCTGTTTGTATTATGTACTGTTTGCATGTGTGTATTAGTGTTTGCGGTCTACTGTCTGCTTGTATTATGTACTGTTTGCATGTGTGTATTAGTGTTTGCGGTCTACTGTCTGCTTGTACTATGTACTGTTTGCATGTGTGTATTAGTATTTGCGGTCTACTGTCTGCTTGTATTATGTACTGTTTGCATGTGTGTATTAGTATTTGCGGTCTACTGTCTGCTTGTATTATGTACTGTTTGCATGTATGTATTACTATTTGCGGTCTACTGTCTGCATGTGTGTATTAGTATTTGCGGTCTACTGTCTGCTTGTATTATGTACTGTTTGCATGTGTGTATTAGTGTTTGCGGTCTACTGTCTGCTTGTATTATGTCCTGTTTGCATGTGTGTATTAGTATTTGCGGTCTACTGTCTGCTTGTATTATGTACTGTTTGCATGTGTGTATTAGTATGTGTACAGTCTACGACAGAACTGTTGTCATGGCCTGAGGCAGTGTGGTAGTTCACTTATCTTTTAATAGATGGCTCTTTAATGCTTCTAATCAAAGGGGCGGGGTTAATACAGAGGTTTGAAGGAGGAGGAGACAAACGTGTGTGTGTTGGAGACCAGCACACATAATATGTTTAAGGGGAGATATCCACTTGAGGGATTTTTTTCTTGACCCCTTTCTCCCTCATGTTTAGCCCCATTGCTTTTGATATTATAAAACGTTTGCCCCATTAGTTTAGCGATTTTAAGAACTTTCACCCCATATTAAGAGCTTTCGTGCAATTCAGGTGTCAATGTTATCCTGGCGAGCGATAGCGAGCCTGTAATATAAGAGGAACCGGCCTTCGGCCAGGACATTTTTCTACCGAAAAAGGTACAAATTTATCTTGAAAGGGACTCAAGGGGGTGTAAGTTTAAGCTTGATGGAGGTCTAGGGAACTAACTAAATACCTCCCCTTAATGCTACACAACACACAGGCTATATTATATGACAAGCCCATGTTGGAAGCCTAGATCACAAATACGTAATGCACATCAGGTGTTGGGTTATTTATAGAGTTAAATATACCGACGATCAAGATTCCGTCCATCGCACTTCTCATATGTAGTGAGGGCCTTTTTCATGTTTACAGTATATATAATTTCAACAATAATAGTCTTAGCCAAGATATAGGCATCCTTATATAATTTCAAGGTTAGATTTTAGCATTGTGGTTCAGGATATTTTTCTTTTTTACACTTATATAGTGTGTGTGTGTGTGTGTGTGTGTGTGTGTGTGTGTGTGTGTGTGTGTGTGTGTGTGTGTGTGTGTGTGTGTTTCCCATTAAACCAAAGGAAGAGAAACGAATTATCAGTACTAAATGTGGGACTATACTCTTGTCCGAGGTTGTACATGAGTATAGTGAGTTAGTTGAGACAGGGTGTATGTAGTTATCTTAAGGGGAGATTTCCACTTGAGGGATTTTTGTCTTGACTCCTTTCTCCCTCGTGTTTATCCCCATTGCTTTTCTAGTTTTAAGACGTTCGCCCCATTATTTTGACGATTTTAAAAACTTTCGCCCCATTTCTGTCAATTTTAGACCTTTCGTGCCATTTAGGGATCGATTTTATCCTGGCGAGCGATAGCGAGCCTGTAATTTAAGAGGAACCGGCTTTCAGCTGGGACATTTTTCTACCGAAAAATGTACAAATCTATCTTGAAAGGGGGTCTAGGGGGTGTAATTTTAAGCTTGATGGAGGTCTAGGGAAGAAACTAAATACCTCCCCTTAATGCACTATACTGGCCGATCATGGTGACTTTCAAATATTCTGCCCCGCTCCCCCCCCCCTTTGCCCCCCCCCCCCTCTTTACTTTGCCCTGTTCTAACCCATGCTTATTCCCTTCCCTCTATCTATTTCCTTCCCTCTATCTATTCCCTTCCCTCTATCTATTCCCTTCCCTCTATCTATTTCCTTCCCTCTATCTATTCCCTTCCCTCTATCTATTCCCTTCCCTCTATCTATTCCCTTCCCTCTATCTATTCCCTTCCCTCTATCTATTTTCTTTCCTCTATCTATCATTCCCTTCCCTCTATCTATTCCTTCCCTCTATCTATTCCTTCCCTCTTCTCTCTCCTTTTATTCCCTTCCCTTTCTCCGTTCCTTCCCTCTATCTATCCTCTCTTCCCTTTTTTAATTCCTCTTTTCCCTTCTCCGTTTCCCTCTTCTCTCTCCTTTTAATTCCTTCTTCCCTTCTCCTTTTCCCTCTTCTCTCTCCTTTTAATTCCTTCTTCCCTTCTCCGTTTCCCTCTTCTCTCTCCTTTTAATTCCTTCTTCCCTTCTCCTTTTCCCTCTTCTCTCTCCTTTTAATTCCTCCTTTTCCCTTCTCCTTTTCCCTCTTCTCTCTCCTTTTAATTCCTTCTTCCCTTCTCCTTTTCCCTCTTCTCTCTCCTTTTAATTCCGTCTTCCCTTCTTCTTTTCCGTCTTCTCTCTCCTTTTAATTCCGTCTTCCCTTCTCCTCTTCCCTCTCCCCTTCTCCTTTTCCCTCTTCTCTCTCCTTTTAATTCCGTCTTCCCTTCTCCTTTTCCCTCTTCTCTCTCCTTTTAATTCCTTCTTCCCTTCTCCTTTTCCCTCTCCTTTTAATTCCGTTTTCCCTTCTTCTTTTCCCTCTTCTCTCTCCTTTTAATTCCTTCTTCCCTTCTCCTTTCCCCTCTTCTATTCTTCCTTTTCCCCTCCCGCCACCCCTTCAACGTCTGTGTTATCCCCTTGTCACATTTAAGTAGCCTTATAGACAGTATCTCAAGGCGGATACGTAACCGGGTAGGCTCGGGTTTTCCACCGTATGTCTGTCTCGGCAATCTGGGTCTGACAGCTCCTGAATTAAGGGGAGATCTCCACTTGAGGGAGTTTTTTTCTTGACCCCTTTCTCCCTCATGTTTAGCCCCATTGCTTTTGATATTATAAAATGTTTGCCCCATTAGTTTAGCGATTTTAAGAACTTTCACCCCATATTAAGACCTTTCGTGCAATTCAGGTGTTGATTTTATCCTGGCGAGCGATAGCGAGCCTGTAATTTAAGAGGAACCGGCCTTCGGCCGGGAAATTTTTCTACCGAAAAATGTACAAATTTATCTTGAAAGGGACTCAAGGGGGTGTAATGTTAAGCTTGATGGAGGTCTAGGGAACAAACTAAATACCTCCCCTTAAAGTTTGGTAAGCGTACGTTTGCCCAAGTTAATCGACCTACAGTCCGGTGCAAAATAGTCATAATGTTAAAATATAGTCCACAGTTTGTATTCTATGAGTATGGAAGAAGACAAAACGCTGGTTGCCTGTAACGAGTGTCTCCCCCAAAGCCAAAAGAGTGACTGGGCCGAATTCAAGGGACGTTGGTTGATGATCAGAAGGTGCCATACATAATGCATATGCCTCTCTTTAGCTTCTTATACTGTATATGTGTTTTATTTCTTTATCTGACCTTCCTTTGCCCTTCTGTTTCGGTGCATGCTCTATTTTTATATTTTTTTACATACCCCTTTTTCACATATATATTTTTTTACATAGCCTTTTTCACATATATATTTTTTTACATACCCTTTTTCACATATATATATTTTTTTACATACCCTTTTTCACATATGTATATTTTTTACATACCCTTTTTCATATATATTTTTTTTTACATACCCTTTTTCACATATATATATATATATTTTACATACCCTTTTTCACATATATATATATATATTTTACATACCCTTTTTCACATATATATATATATATTTTACATACCCTTTTTCACATATATATATATTTTACATACCCTTTTTCACATATATATATATTTTACATACCCTCTTTCACACATATATATTTTTGTTTCCATTTCTTTAGCTCATCCCAGGTCTCAACCCTTATCATTCGCGGTTCTTGCCATCTTAATTACTGTCTTTTGTTATAGAAGATCTGTATATTATGGTCTCAGGCCTCTTGATTAGTTTGGTGATTTGATTATGTATTTATTATTTTGATTATTGAGTTTCTTTTAATGCCTTTATTATTGTTTTATACCTTCTAGTTTCTGTTCCCATGTTTCTCAGATATATATATTTTTTTTTTATATACAGTTCCGCCCTTTTCACCTAAGCTCTTTGGAATTATTTTGTCTCTATCTATCTATCTATCTATCTATCTACCTATCTATCTACCTATCTACCTATCTATTATTTATTTGACCTTCGTATATCCTGTTTCTGCGCATGCGTTCGTTATTTTTAGCCTTGCATTCCTGTTTGTGTCGCCTCTCCCAGCTCCATTTGTCACCATTCCCGCCTCTCAGGTCATTCTCGATTATCCAGTCATTTTTTTATCGCCCTCTCTTTATCCCTTTCATTATTGTTTTGACCTTCAGTTTTCTTATTTATTATGCTTTAGTTTATGTATTTATGTATTTATGTATTACTCTTTGTTCTCTGCATTCATTTGTATTCCCTTTTTGCCTGTGTTTTCCTTTCCATTTTTCATATCACTCTCATTCCACATCCTTCGTTTCACTTGTTTTCTTTTCTTTTCGCCTGGCATTATTTATCGCTCTCTTTATGGCTTTTTCTTCTTTATTGACCTTCATTCGCCCTTCTGTTCCTGTGCAGACTTTATTTATATTTTGTGCATACCTTTATTGCTGGTTTCATATTCCCCTGTCTTTAGCTCATCCCAGATCTCCTTTTCCATCATTCTGGTCTCCTGCCTTCTGAATTGATGTCGTTTGTTAAGAAAGTTGTTTATAATTTTAGCTTTCTACTTAGGTTTACTATTATCTTGACCCTTCATATATATATTATAATGTAAAACTTGCAAAATAAACAAACTAAGACTGGGACGACACAAGATAAATGCAAAAGAACTAATCAAAATCGCTATGTGGAAACAACGCTTGATAAAATAAATCTTGAAATAAAAGAACACAATAGTAGAATTATTAGTATTTATTTATATGTATAATTTGTTTTTTCCCTGTGCATGACTCTCCCCATCTCTGCTCCATTACTCTCCCCATCTCTGCTCCATTACTCTCCCCATCTCTGCTCCATTACTCTCCCTATCTCTGCTCCATA
>CM064545.1:36603261-36620761 GCA_032716605.1 Paralithodes platypus | reverse complement strand
TCTCGTGTCGGCCACCCTTAGCAATGGGGTACGGTATGTGCCCGAGCTTTATACATACATACAATACATCATTGATAGGTTAGTTTAAGTTTTGGTTTAATTAGTGGAGTTACGGTGGTGGAGACGGTGTTAGTGTGATGGTGGAGGTAATGTTGGAGAAGATCTTGTGGTTGTGATGGAGGTTTGGAGAAGATCTTGTGGTGGTGATGGTGGAGTTATAGTGGTGGAGACGGTGTTGGTGACTTGGTGGAGGTAATGTTGGTTATCTTATGTTGGAGAAGATCTTGTGGTGGTGATGATGGTGGAGGTAATGTTGGAGAAGATCTTGTGGTGGTGATGGTGGAGTTATAGTGGTGGAGACAGTGTTAGTGTGATGGTGGAGAATATCTTGTGGTGGTGATGGTGGAGTTATAGTGGTGGAGACGGTGTTGGTGACTTGGTGGAGGTAATGTTGGATATCTTATGGTGGAGGTAATGTTGGAGAAGATCTTGTGGCGATGATGATGATTGAGTTAGTGTTGGAGATCTTGTGGTGATGGAGTTATAGTGGTGGTGGTGGAGGTATGTTGGTGGAGGATATGCAGGCCTGAGGGTGGAAGGAATGACTAAGGAGAAGAACAACACAAAGCACCTTGACTCTTCTTCTTCTTCTTGACCCCTACCCCCCCCCCCCCCCTCCATCTCTTTCTCTCTATCCTCTTTCCCCCTCCTTTCCTTTTCTTTCTCTTTTTTCATTAATTTTTTTCTACTTTCACCCTTCTCTCTTTTCTCCTATCCTTTTCTCTTTTCTCCTTCTATCCTTCTTTCTTTCTCTTCTCCATCTAACCTTCTCTTTGTTTCTCTTTTCTCCTTCTATCCTTCTCTTTCTCTGGTATATCCCTCTTTATTTGTTATCCTCTTTCTCCTTTCATCCTTTTTTCTGTTTTGTCCCTCTCTCCTTTATCCTTATATTCTTCTCTTTATGCTTGGCTTCCTTCTTTCCTTTCGTTTTCTGTATGTATTGTTCTGTCTGTTCAATCTGTGCGTATACATGTGCTGTAAATGTGTATTGTGAAAGGTACACTCGAATACCCTAATCTGTAAATCCTACTCCTAAAATTTCATGTACCCCCCCCCCTCCCCTTATGTGTTATGTACCCCCCCCCCCCCTCCTATGTTTTATGTACCCCCCTCCTATGTTTTATGTACCCCCCCCCACTCCTATGTTTTATGTACCCCCCCTCCTATGTTTTATGTACCCCCCCCCCTCCTATGTTTTATGTACCCCTCCCCCCATGTTTTTCTTTGTACAATTATTAGTATCTCCATTGATTTTTGGATAGCACTTGTTTTTTAATAAATAGTATGTGTAGTTCTGTAGTAGATATAATATTATAATAAATTGTATTAATAAAATAGTTTTGTTGTAGATATATATAGTAAATTTTATTCATACATTAGTTTCCAGAGATATACTTCCATAATTCGAAATAGGTGGGGTCTACGAATATTTATGAGTGGGTTAGAGACTATGGTATCCGAGTGTACCACGTCAAGATATTTACGTAAATATTTTTTTTAAGATTGTTTTAATCCACAAAGATTGCAGAACGTTCGAAAAATAAATCGTCAACAAATGAGTCACTATTTCCATAATTGCCTCATTAGCCAATGTAAATATGAGGATAATTACAGTTCGATTCCTTGATAATTGGAGTTTAATCCTTTGATAATTACAGTTTGACACCTTAATAATTACAGGGTGATGCCTTAATAATTACCCTCTTCCTCTAGACGTTTCCCCTGGGCCAACCTTGGTAATGGCTTGGCTTGAAGCTATTAGGATTGTGTCACATTACCTGTTAATGATCTGCGGGCCATTTATTCAGGTATTGTGGAAGTTAATAATATAAACACTGTCCCAGACCACCATCAATCTTTGAAAAACAAATAATAATAAATATAAACAATAAAAGAAAACACACACATTCCCAGAAGACTCCCTTCAATCTAAATTTGTATATTTTTCGCTAAAACAAAATGTGTCCATCGAAGTTGGAGGTATCTCAGTATTGTATGCTCGTTATCGCTCTTCAAGAAATCGACACCTGAATGGGACTAAATGGATATGGGATTTGTATACAGGTCTTCAATGATGTTTACGAAGCATATGCGTTAACATTTCAGTACTGGCTTCCTAAATACATCTTTATAATAAAACAAAGATGACAATAATAATAGTAACAATAATACAAAAAATCATATTATAATACTAACAATAGGATAAATATAGCTGCCGACCTTGATAATGGGTTTGTGTGACGGTGTAATTACTGTTACCGGTGTTATAATAAGTGTTAATGATCTGTGAGTCAGTCGCTCCTACAGGAATTTATAGTTCAGGGTCGTTGGGCTAAGATGCCAGTTTCGTTCCCCTCAAGGATTATACCTACTTTACTCCACTGTATACACATATAAACACCATATGAGGAGGAGTACTTTATTATACCTACTCTACTCTACTGTATACACATATAAACACCATATGAGGAGGAGTACTTTATTATACCTACTCTACTCTACTGTATACACATATAAACACCATATGAGGAGGAGTACTTTATTATACCTACTCTACTCTACTGTATACACATATAAACACCATATGAGGAGGAGTACTTTATTATACCTACTCTACTCTACTGTATACACATATAAACACCATATGAGGAGGAGTACTTTATTATACCTACTCTACTCTACTGTATACACATATAAACACCATATGAGGAGGAGGCTACACATATAAACACCATATGAGGAGGAGTACTTTATTGACAACGTTTCGCAGTGACCTGAAAAAGCTATCTGGGAAACGTCAATAAAGTGCTCCTCCTCATGTGGTGTTTATATTCATTCTGTACACTTTTCTAAGTTATTTCAACACTATATATATATAGAGAGAGAGAGGTGTGTGTGTGTGTGTGTGTGTGTGTGTGTGTGTGTGTGTGTGTGTGTGTGTGTGTGTGTGTGTGTGTGTGTGTGTGTGTGTGTGTGTGTGTGTGTGTGTGTGTGTGTGTGTGTGTGTGTGTGTGTGTGTGTGTGTGTGTGTGTGTGTGTGTGTGTGTGTGTGTGTGTGTGTGTGTGTGTGTGTGTGTGTAATATTGTTGTTCTATGCTATATCTCACATGTGATTTATTTTGTTTGTTGTATTATAATTTTGTGTTAAGTAATGCGAAATCCGAAGTAGTTTTTCTGTGAATAGTAGCGAGTGTAGTTGAAGGTGTCGGCTGTAAGTTGATTTTCTCAATAGCCCAGGTGGAGGTAATTGTAATAGATAGATCAATAGCCCAGGTGGAGGTAATTGTAATAGATAGATCAATAGCCCAGGTGGAGGTAATTGTAATAGATAGATCAATAGCCCAGGTGGAGGTAATTGTAATAGATAGATCAATAGCCCAGGTGGAGGTAATTGTAATAGATAGATCAATAGCCCAGGTGGAGGTAATTGTAATAGATAGATCAATGGTGGTAAATAATGCACTACAATAATAGTTACTGGGTTAGAGGTCCTAACCTGAAAATAATTGAGTGGGAAATTACCGATACAAACGAAACCTAGCCTTGTCCAACCTTACTTGACCTAGAGTGTTTAAAATATGTGTGTGGCAACCCAGATTCGAATCCCGGTGAATCACATGCTTTTATTAATTTCATTGGGAGGTGGTTGGTGTTGGAGTGAAATTAATACAATAGATTAAGCTAGTATCAACTAATTTTCAAACTTATTCTGTATCCATAATATGCAACTCAGACTATCGGTGGTACAGTACAGTATGTATGTGTGTGTGTGTTTGTGAGAGAGAGAGAGAGAGAGAGAGAGAGAGAGTGAGAGTAGTTTAATGCCTGTGTGTGCTAAAAAGTGTCCCAAAATGGTTCGCCTTCGTCTGTGTATCGTAATTGTCACTCCCAAGAATTGTCCATGAATTACTGTCCACAACTATACTGTGTGCAAAAATTGTGTAGGTTACAACAAATGTCCAGTTAATAGAGTCCACGACTGTACTAAGTGCCTGGACTGGGTAGGTTACAAAACATGTCCAGTTATTACAGTCCACAGCTGTACTAAGTGCCTGAACTGGGTAGGTTACAAAAGATGTCCCGATATTAGAGTCCACAGGTGTACTAAGTGCCTGGACTGGGTAGGTTACAAAACATGTCCAGTTATTATAGTCCACAGGTGTACTAAGTGCCTGGACTGGGTAGGTTACAAAATGTTACCACCAGCCTTGACCTCAAACACGTAAGTGAAGGGGAGAGGGTGAAGAGGGGAAGGACAGTGTGTGTGGCTGGCTGTAGGTAGGTAGGTAGGTAGATTGAGGGAAGGGGAGAGGGGAAGGACAGCGTGTGTGGCTGGCGATAGGTAGGTAGGTAGGTAGATTGAGGGAAGGGGAGAGGGGAAGGACAGCGTGTGTGGCTGGCTGTAGGTAGGTAGGTAGGTAGGTTGAGGGAAGGGGAGAGGGGAAGGACAGCGTGTGTGGCTGGCTGTAGGTAGGTAGGTAGATTGAGGGAAGGGGAGAGGGGAAGGACAGCGTGTGTGGCTGGCGATAGGTAGGTAGGTAGGTAGATTGAGGGAAGGGGAGAGGGGAAGGACAGCGTGTGTGGCTGGCTGTAGGTAGGTAGGTAGGTAGGTTGAGGGAAGGGGAGAGGGGAAGGACAGCGTGTGTGGCTGGCTGTAGGTAGGTAGGTAGGTAGATTGAGGGAAGGGGAGAGGGGAAGGACAGCGTGTGTGGCTGGCGATAGGTAGGTAGGTAGGTAGATTGAGGGAAGGGGAGAGGGGAAGGACAGTGTGTGTGGCTGGCTGTAGGTAGGTAGGTAGGTAGATTGAGGGAAGGGGAGAGGGGAAGGACAGCGTGTGTGGCTGGCTGTAGGTAGATAATAGGTAGGTAGGTAGATAGAGTAGGTGAGGGGAGAGAGGGAAGGGGAGAGGGTGCAGAGGGGAATGACAGTGGGTGGGTGTAGTTGGCTGTAGGTAGATTGGTTGGTAGGTAGATAAGTAGGTAGGTAGGTAGAGGGATTGAGGGAAGGGGAGAGGGTGCCGAGGGGAAGGACAGTATAGGTAGGTAGGTAGATAGGTTGGTCAAATACTGTAGTTATAAGTATAATCCTTGAAGGTTATGTAATCGTATAAAGGGATTTACAGAGAGTTCTTAAGATAAAGATAGATACTTACATACATACCGCCCCTATGTCGTGTTCTTATAAATGCCTTAAAGTTTATCTTGAAAAGTAGCATTCATTGTTTCAAGATAATGTTATAAGGAGCCGGAGTTATTTATATCCTGCCAGGTGTAGGTGTAGGAATGTTGACAGGGAGAAGTTGAGGCAAGTAACAAGGGGAGGCGAAGGAAGATCAGGCGGTGATGGAGATATAATTATGAGGGAGGAAGAATAGATTAAGATGAAGAGACTATAGATAATTTTGATAATGGGAGGAGTAGATAGAGGAAGATATGATATAGGAGGGAGAGTTTGAAGAGAGAGAGTGAGGGGGGTAGGGTAGGATAGGGAGAATAATAGAAGGAAAAAGATAAGAGAAGATTGGAAGGTCACGGGGGGGGGGGGGTCATGTCCGGCTCTCCCTCTCAACCGTTACAACCACCTTCCCTCTTATTCATTCGTTTTCCTACTTTTTATGCGTATATTCAATTGACCTCTTGCGAGTTTCAGGCTATAAGGAAGTTGGAGCCTTAAACATCGATATTAAACAGAAATACAATAATTATGTACGTTTCTGATGGCTAAAGGGTATGTTAAATTGGGTTTTATGTATTTATGAATGTACTACGACCGTATTTTAGCTGGTAATTCTGTTAAATATCGATATCTACAGCTCCAACTTCCTTATAGAACGAAACTCGCAAGTCGGCAATCATGTTTTACTTTACTGCTACTATTCTTGTATTACTTCCTATCTCTCGTGTCTCACCATCTCTTTTATACTTTATTACTTTCCCACTCCCGTTCTTTTGTTTTGTGTTTAGTTTTCCTCTCCCATATATTTATTTATGTATTTAGTTAGGCCTACGTAAAATTAGTTGCAATTATCCATGTTCTTATTTTGTTTATCAGATGGACACTCGACCACAAAACTATCTTTACACTGGTGAGCTGTAAATAATCTAGTGTGAACGGAATGAATCGGGTGAAACATACGTCTGTGAGGTAGTATCATACGATTTCGACCCACTTCCAGAATGTTTAGAGCGTTAGTGTAAAGAATGTTTTTTGGTCGAGTGTACACATTCTCCATTTGCATCTACCTTTTCATCATCTTTCTCCACATTTCACTTCTTATTAATCGTTCTCCTCTGCCATCCTTATTATCGACAGTCCACCTGCCGAGCATTTATCATGTTCCTTAAGGGGAGGTATTTAGTTTGTACCCTAGACCTCCATCAAGCTTAAAATTACACCCCCTTGAGTCCCTTTCAAGATAAATTTGTACATTTTTCGGTAGAAAAATGTCCCGGCCGAAGGCCGGTTCCTCTTAAATTACAGGCTCGCTATCGCTCGCCAGGATAAAATCTACACCTGAATGGCACGAATGGTCTTAATATGGGGTGAAATTTCTTAAAATCTTTAAACTAATGGGGCAAACGTTTAAAATCTCAAAAGCAATGGGGCTAAACATGAGGGAGAAAGGGGTCAAGAAAAAAATCCCTCAAGTGGAGATCCCCCCTTAAGCCGGTATCACACGAGCGCTTTTTCACTCAACATTTATCCTCAACACTGGCCTGGCAGCTTATGAGGTAAACATTTATTATTTGTCTGTTACCTAAATTCTTCTATCACCAGTCTAGTTTCCTATACCAGTGCAAAATACTCCAGAAATGTTGCCAGAAAAATGTTGATCATTGAAAGTTGAGTGAAAAAGTGTTCGTGTGATACCGGCTGTATCCCTCCTCTTCCGATGTGTCCTCTCTCTTCTTCTTCCTCCTCATTTTCTTCCTTTTTTTCTTCCTTCTCCCACCTCCTCCTTCCCCTTCTCCTCCTCCTCCTCCTCCTTGAACTGTTGAGATCCTAAGCAACAGTGTATTGACTTGTTGTCTGAGTGGGTGTCTGCATACTTTGAGCTCTGGAATTCCCTCTCCCCTTCCACCCCATTCCCTCTCCTCTATCCGTTCCCGACACCCCATCAGGCGACAATCCTTCACACCCTCGCCTCTGTTCCTCTCTAAATCTCTACTCTCCACCCCCCATTCTCTCTCCCTATCTCCCTCTTTCCTCTCTCTCCTCCTCCACCCCATTCCCTCTCCCCTTCCACCCCATTCTCTCTCCCTATCTCCCTCTTTCCTCTCTCTCCTCCTCCACCCCATTCCCTCTCTCTCTCTCTTCCCTCTCCCTCCTCTTCCTCTTCCTTTCTATTTATATTCTCACCTATCTTACTCCCTTCCACTCTCTCTCCCTGTCTCCCTTCCCTCTCCCTCTCCCTGTTTCACCTATCTTACTCCCTTCCACTCTCTCTCTCTCCCTGTCTCCCTTCCCTCTCCCTCCACTCCCTCTCCCCCTCTTCTTCTCTCCTCACTCCCTCTCCCTGTCTCCTTTCCCTCTCCCTGTCTCACCTATCCTACTCCCTTCCCCTCCCTCTCCCCCTCTTCTTCTCTCTCTCCTCACTCTCTCTCCCTGTCTACCTTCCCTCTTCCTCCACTCCCTCTCGCCCTTCCCTCTCCCTCCACTCCCTCTCCCCCCCTCTTCTCTCCTCACTCCCTCTCCCTGTCTACCTTCCCTCTTCCTCCACTCCCTCTCCCTTCCCTCTCCCTCCACTCCCTCTCCCCCTCTTCTTCTCTCCTCACTCCCTCTCCCTGTCTCCCTTCCCTCTCCCTGTCTCACCTATCCTACTCCCTTCCCCTCCCTCTCCCCCTCTTCTTCTCTCTCTCCTCACTCTCTCTCCCTGTCTACCTTCCCTCTTCCTCCACTCCCTCTCCCTTCCCTCTCCCTCAACTCCCTCTCCCTGTCTCACCTATTTTACTCACTTCCCCTCCCTTTTTCCCTCTTCTTCTCCCCCCTCCTACCCACTCCCTCTCTTCATCCATTCATTCGACACTCCTTCCTTCCCTCCCTCCCTCCCTCCCTCTTCTTCTTCTTCCTTTCTCCCTCACTTTCCTCTCTCCATCTATTCAATTGACCCTCTATCCTTCCATCGCACTCCCTTCCTGCATCCCTTAATCAATCTATATACCCATTCAATCTCTCTCTCTCTCTCTCTCTCTCTCTCTCTCTCTCTCTCTCTCTCTCTCTCTCTCACCACTACCGTGTTTCCCCAAATAGCCGAGGCAGCACAAAAACAGCGAGACTGGTTGTGAATACTTTGCAAGGGGGTAGGCAGAGGGAGGGTGGGAGGATGGGGAGAGTGAGAGTGAATGGGCGTGGGGGAGGGGGAGAGCGAGAGGGCGTGGGGGAGAGGGAGGGAGGAGGAGGAGGAGAGAGGGCGTGGATAGGCGTTGGGTGTGGGTGGGGAGGATGAGAGAGGAGAGGGGGAGGTGGGGGTGATAGGAGAGGGCGAGTGAGGGTGGATAGGCGTGAGGTTGTGGGTGGGGAGGAAGGGGATGAGAGAGAGGTCGGGGGATTTAGGGTGGATAGGTGTGGGTGAGAGTGAGGTTGTGGGTGGGGAGGAAGGGGGTGGGAGTGAGGTTTTGAGTGGGGAGGAGTGGGGGAGGATGTAGGAGGGGAAGGGATGCAGGGAGGGAGGGGGTGAGATGTGGGCAGATAGGAAGGGAGGATAGGAATTTAAGGGAGGGGACGTATGTAAGAGTAGTTGAGAGACTGGAAGGGAGGCAAGTGTATGTTGGGGGTGGGGGGCGGGGAGTGTAGGAAGGATTGGGGTTTGATGGGGGAGAGGGATAGTCAGATAAATGAGGAGACAGGGATAGTATGTGAAGGAAGTAGGGAGGGAAAGGAAAAGGAGGAGGAGGAGGAACGAAATGCAAGGGATGGAATGGGAGGATGGAGATCGGAGGTGTAAGATGAATATATGAGGGAGGGAGGGAGGGAGATTAATGATACAAGGGAGGGAGAGGGGAGGATAGACAGGAGGGGGGAGGATAGAGATATAAAGGAAGGAAAGGGGAGGATGAACATTGGAGGGAATGGAGAGGATGGAGATACAAGGGAGGGGGGGGGGGGGGAGTAATGTGTGGTAATTGTGAAAGAGGTATTTAGAGAAAGTGGAGTTATTTACCTGTACCATGAATACATAATGAGGTACACACACACACACACACACACACACACACACACACACACACACACACACACACACACACACACACAATCACACTCACACGCACACAGTCTTCCCATAATTTTTAATCCTCAACTATTGCAAATATATAATGTATCTATGATCTTTTACAATGTAGAGAAAGAGAGAGAGAGAGAGAGAGAGAGAGAGCTGTTGTCTGTCACGGTATGGTTGCAATCCTCTTTCTTTTCTTCGGTCTACATGTGTATGTTTTTTAACTACATGACCGTTTTTCATCAGCTGGTGAGACTAATTAGTTGTTGTGTGTACTCGTGTGTGTATTATTGGGTTGATTATGTGTACCTTGGTTGTGTGTCGTTATGGCTTAGCTGAGGAATACTAAAGACAAAATACACACACACACTCACACATAACAGACACACTCACGTAATGGTATATTTTCACTATTATTATTATTATTATTATTATTATTATTATTATTATTATTATTATTATTACTGTATTAGCATTATTGCACATGTAAGTTAAGGGGAGGTATTTAGTTTGTTCCCTAGACCTCCATCAAGCTTAAAATTACACCCCCTGGAGTCCCTTTCAAGATAAATTTGTACATTTTTCGGTAGAAAAATTTCCCGGCCGAAGGCCGGTTCCTCTTAAATTACAGGATCGCTATCGCTCGCCAGGATAAAATCGACACCTGAATGGCACGAATGGTCTTAATATGGGGTGAAAGTTCTTAAAATCGCTAAACTAATGGGGCAAACGTCTTAAAATCTCAAAAGCAATGTGGCTAAACATGAGGGAGAAAGGGGTCAAGAAAAAAATCCCTCAAGTGGAGATCCCCCCTTAACAAGCACACAAACAGTTAATAAATGTACAGTAATGTGTATAGGCCTATTATAAATTAATATAATTATAACAATCCAATCAATACAGAGAAGATCCCGTGTTCGAATCCCAATACGGTTAGATATATTTGTCGGTAGCATTTATATATTTATATATATATATATATATTTATTTATGTATTGACTTATTTGTTTTATTTTATTTATATTTGTTTTACCCCCTTTCTAAGAAGATCCCGTGTTCGAATCCCACTATCGTTCGGTATATTTGTCGTTACCTTTTGTTTTGTTTAGCCCCGCTCAACTGTTGCATTACGTTCCCTGTGTGTGTCTGTTCATGGTCCACTGTACCACTTTCGGTAATTTCTACTAATAATGGCAAGGTTTCCATCCCCCCTTCCCTTCTCTTGCGGCTTCTCTTGCACTCGATTCCCCCCCCCCCCCTCTCTCTCTCTCTCTTTCGCTCTCGCTCTCAATCTTTCCTATTATTCTATCTATCTATATACTCAGGCACATACCCCATATATATATATATATATATATATATATATATATATATATATATATATATATATATTATATATATAATATTATACTGTATATATATATATTTTATAGGGTGGCCGACTCGAGACTATCTTAGCTAGACCTTAGACCTTAGCTACTACAGATAATTCATTTTGTTTGACTAATATCGTGTATTCTGAGCCAGACTGGTATATACGATGATAAAACCCCACCATGGTACCGAAATATATCCCTCTACCACCACTCCCCTATTTTGTTATTGTTGGTATGGATGGCCCAGCTGATTAGCCCAGGTGGTCAGGGAATAATAGCCAGATTGGGCGATAAAAGATATATGGGTGCGGACAAAAACATACCCGAAAAATAACGAAAAACAAGTATTATATATATATATTAACCGTATAGATAGAGATATATATATATATATATATAGAGTATATAGTATAAGATATAAATATATATATATATATATATATATATATACAGTATATAATATATAATATATATATATGATACAGTATATATATATGGATATATATATATATATATATAACAGTATTATATATATACATTATCGTCTATATATTCGATATATATATATATTATATATATATATAATATTATATATCTATATATATATTTATATATATATATATATATATATTATATATTTATTTAATCCTATATATATATATATTTTATTATTTTATCCGTATATATATATATATTATATATATATATATCTATAGATATATATTATATATATATATATATATATATATATATATATATTTATATATATATTTATTATATATATATATATATATAGATATATATATATATTTATATATATCTTTATTATACTATATATTTATATTATATATATATATATATATATATATATCAATATATCTATATATATATATATATATATATGTTGGGTCCGGTGGGCTTGCGACCCCCACCCGGAAAAAAATATCTAAGCAAGGAAAAAACGAACGAACAGCCTCGGATGCGGACGGAACCAACGTTGACGAACCACGACCGACTAAGGACATGCCTTCGGACATTCTGAGAATGGCTACGTGCAATGTTAGTGGCATGAATGATGGCACAAAAGAGAGAGAGGTTCTGGAAGTGTTAGTGAATGCCAGGCTGGATGTATGTGGAATGACAGAGACCAAATGGCAAGGTTCAGATGTGAGAGAGTGGGAGTGTGGAATGGGTGTGTGTGCTGGAGTGCGTGAAGGAACAGCGAGAGAAGGTGCATGTTTGTTTGTAAGTAGCAAATGGAAGGAATGTGTAAGAGAGTATGGGTCTGTGGGTTCAAGGATTGTGTGGGTGAGAATGAAAGTAGGAATACAAACGTGGGTGATTGTATGCGTGTATGCCCCGACAGAGGATATACTTGAAAGAAAGAAAGAGGAGTTCTGGATGAATGTGGAGGCGTGCCTGGAGAAGTTTGACAAGAACGAAAGAATATTTCTGATTGGGGATATGAATGGTAAGGTGGGTGATAGGAAAGTTGAGGGAGTGGTTGGGAGGGTGGGGGGTACCATCAGAGGTGAATGGAAATGGTAGTGCACTTGTGGACGTATGTGTGGGGAGGAGGATGTGGATAGCCAACACCTTCTTCCGACACAGAATGATCCACAGGTACACGTGGAAACGGATGTTGACGATGAAGGATTAAGACATTGGTGGAACGAAAGTCAATTGATTGAGTATGTATGTGTGGATGAACGAAATGAAGAAATCTGTGATGGATGCTAGGGTGTATAGGGGTATTGGAGGGGGTCTGTCTGATCATTATGTCGTGGTAGCTAAGGTTAGGATAACAAAAGAAGTGGGTGAGGAGAGCGGGAGGGAGGCGAGAGGAGGGTGGAATGGTGAGGAGGGTGGAGAGGTTGCAGGAGGAGGAAGTCAGGGAGGAGTACAGGAGGGCAGTGGAAAGACGACTAGGTGGGTTCGACCTGGAAGTTATGGAGGAAGTGGAGGAGATGAGCAAGGTGTTTAAGGATGAGATTGTGCAGCATGTGAGGAGGTGTGTGGCGTGAGGAGAAGAGGGAGGGGAGTGAAAGGTACAGCATGGGGGACAGAGGAGGTACGAATAGCTGTGGAAGAAAAGAAGAAGAAAGCATATAGAGAGTGGTTGGGTAGTAGAGGGAATGAAGATTCCGAGAGCAGAAACGAGCGAGGTACGTGGAGAGTAAGAGGGTGGTGAAGAGAGTAGTGAAGGAAAGTAAGAGAAGAGTAGATGAGGAATTTTGGAAGGAATCTGGAGTGTAAAATGGAGGGAGAGTAAGAAAACACTGTTCTGGAAATAAGTCCAAGAAAGTTAGGGAAGGTAGCAAGGGAAACAGTAAGGGTGTGAAAGATAAGAATGGGAGGAGAATGCTAGCCGATGAAGCAAGAGAGAGTCGAAAGATGGAGGGAAGTACTTCCAGTGAGGTGACTAAATGAAAGGAATGAAGAGCCAGCAAACATAGCTGGGATATGGTATGGGAGGGAGAAGAAGAGAAGTAGTGGAGGAGGAGGTGGGGATGCAGGAGGTCAGACAGTGTGGGAAGCCATGAAAAAGACAGTGAAGTTGGGAAAGCACCAGGAACAGATTTTTGGAGTGCTGTGGGTGAAATGTTGAGGTATGGTGGTGAGATAGTGATAGAACTGGGTATGGACAATGTGACAAACTATCAGGGAGAGAAGGGGAGTGCACCCGGGGGGATGACGGGAAGACTGGCATAATAGTCCCCCTATATTCCGGGCAAAGGGGAAAGAGGCGTGCTGTGGTAACCACCGAGGAAGATGTCTTCTAAGCGTCGTCGGGAAGTGTATCTCAGTAGGGTAGTGATTGAGGGAGTGAGAGTGCAGAACGGAGAAATTGATAGGCGACGAGCAGGCTGAGGTTGTCGGAAGGGTAAGAGAAGGGATGTGTAGATCAGCTTTTACCCCTGAATTGTGTTTGTGGAGAAGTATCTGGAGAAGCAAACCAAAAAGGTGTATGTTGCCTTTATGGACTTAGAGAAGGCCCTGATAGAGTGGATTTAGAGAAGGGTGTGGAAAGTACGTTAGATATACGGAGTAGAGGGCTGTTGCTGAAAGCAGTGAAGGAGCATGTCATGAGGCCCCCCAGTGGCCAAAGGCAGGCAGAGTACGTGTGGATGAGTGAGGCAGAGCGATTTCTTGGACCGGAAAGTTGGTTTGAAACAGGGGTGGTTGATGTGTCCGCCGTGGTTGTTTACTGTATATATGGATGGAGTTATGAACGGAATAATATCAAGAGCAGTGGATGTTGGTGTATCGCTGAAAAGGGGAGGGAATTGAGTGGAAGCTACCTATACTGCTGTTTGCAGAGGATACAGTTCTGATGAGTGATAATGACATGGGAGTAGGTGCCGGGTTTGGTTAATGAGTTTGGAACCGTGTGCGAGAAAAACGGAATTTGAAGGTAAATACGGGGAAGCGCAAAGGTTAGGGTATTCGAAAGGGGTGAAGTCACAGAGTGTGAGGTGAAGCTGAGACGGTCAGGCTATGGAGATCGTTTCAACTCTTTTAAGTATCTGGGCAGTGTGTTGCGTAAAGATGGGACCTATGGATGAAGAGGGTGCGGGAGAGGGTACAACAGGGGAAGGAGGGTTGTAGGAAACGCTAAAAAGCAGAAACAAGAAATACGGTGGTCAGTATGGGAGGGAAGAAGCCCTTGCATGATAGTGTGGTAATCCCGACACTGCCTTACGGAAGCGAAGCATGGACGTTGGTTGAGAGACTCAGACCAAGAGTGAGAGCAGTGGAAATGAATTACTTAGGGAGTGCGTGCCCCGGAGAAGTTACATGGAGGGATAGACAGACTAATGAGGAAGTCAGAAGGAGGTGTGGTGTGGAGGTAGATGGTGCTGGAAAGTGTGAAAAGGACCAAAGTGAGATGGCTTCGGCCATGATGGCACGTATGGCAAGCCGGAGAGAATGACTATAGCGGGTGCCGATGAGCGAGGTGGGAGGGACAGAGGGGGAGAGGTAGACCGAATATGAGGTGGAAGGATGGAGTGAGGAAGTACATGAACAACGGCGGTGCTGGTTGGGGGGAGGGGCGTCGAGGCTGGGGACAGAAGGTGCATGGGGGCGGTTCGCTTCGTGGCCACCCCGTCGGGGATCACGGCGGTAAGGCAATAGATAGATAGGATATATATATTCATATATATATATATCTATAGTATTTTATTATATAGATATATATGTATCTATATATTATATATATATATTTATTATAATCTATATATATATTATATTATTAGATATTAGATATATATTATTATTATATATATATATAGATATCATATATATTATATATATAGTTATATATCTATATATATATATATAATATCTTTAGTATTATATATATATATATTTATTATAGATATTTACATATATATATTGTATATTATATTATTTATTATATATAATATTAGGTTTATATATATATATTATTTATATATATATATATATCTAATGATTATATATATCTCTATATTACTATATATATTAGATTAGATATATATATATATAATGAGATATATATATATTATATATATCTCTAATGTAAATATATTACATAGATAATATATATATCTTAATTATTAATGTTAATATATATATATATATCGATATATTATATCTAGATTATTTGCTATATATATATATTATATATTATTATATATATAGTGTAGTATCTAATTTGTATATATATAGATATTAGAAATGATGATGATATAGATATAATCTATATATAGAATATAGAGGTATTGATCTCTTTTATACATATATATATATATATATATATAATATAGATATATTTATTTTATATTTATATATATAAAATTATTATTACATATGTATATATATATTTATTATTATTATATCAATATATTATATATATATATTATAGATATATAATCTATATATATATTATATATCTATTATATATAAATATATCTTCTGTATATTATATATATATATACATATAGAGATATATATATTATTGATATATATATAATCTATATATAAAGAGAATATTAATATATAACATTTATTATATAAGATATAATTTGTTTATATATTTTATTTATCTATATATAATAATATATTCTATAATATATCTTCTATATATATATATATATATATAATATATTTCTTCTTATAAATCTATATATATGTATATAAATATATATAATATTATATATATATATATTATAATATTATTATCTATATAATAGTATATAATATTTTAATATTTACTAATACATACTATTTTAAGATATATTTATTATTAGTAGAAGATATGGTTATTATATATCTCATTTTATAAATATAATATATAGAAATATTTATATATATATATTTAATCATATAATATCTGATATATTTCTATGTATTATATATTATATATATATATATCATATATAATATAATTATATATAATATATAGGAATTAATTATATTATATATAATATATATATCTATATGTATTTATACTTATATTATTGGGTATATATATTATATATTTATATATATATATAATCTATATTATATTATGGGGTTTTGTGGTTATTTATGTCTTATTTATATTTTACTATATTGTGTTGTGTATAATTTGTTGGCCTGGTATCGAAAATAGTGAAATGTTTACGATATGGGCGTTAAAGTCATGTGTGATACGTGTTGAATGCTATGTGCTGTATTAATGTCTGTGGCTAAAAAGGGTGGGTAAATGTAGGAAACAGGATATCTCACTCCGAAGTACATAAGTTTAGACATTGCCGTCTTATTGTGTCAATATAGTTGTGCCGGATCACTATAGTGTGTGTGTACCGTTCTTTTACACAGGAGTATAAGGTGGAGGGTGTGCAATTTCAGTGTTGTCATGGTGCTTTGTTGCACTGTTGGATAGTGTACATAAGGACTGGCGTAGTGTTTCCATGGTCCTTGTGTGATTGGGGGGAATGGGGTGTAATGTGTGTGTGTCAGATATTAGGGTGTTATTTGCGTGGGGGGTAGTTTAAGTCATGTTATCAGTTTGGGTTGTAGGCATTTCAGTTTGGTTTGTTTTCTTTGGGTGGTTTTATTGTTTCTCGCAGGGGTTTTCAGGTATTATTCCTTCCTGAAGAGTGTGGTTCTTTTTCACGGACTGACTGGGTGGTGCGCGGGGAGCAGGAATGGTACCCATAGAGGCTTCTCGGGATTACAAAAAAGAATCCGCAAGGGTTTACTATGATTTGAGATTGTAATTAAGACTCTGGGAGGCCGTCATAGGAAGGAAAGGGAGGCAGTGAGCCATTTTGTTTGGCCCCGCAGAGAGCATCTGTGACTGGAAGTTGTTCCTGAGCCCTGTACTGGGTCCGAGTAGCATGAAAATATTTTATATGAATGTATTGTGCAAACAGATGTTGGCACCAGAGAGAAATAGGAGTCAAAGCCATGATAATCCGTAGTTGCATCGTGTGTTAGGCGGATATTCCATTGGTGGTTGGAGGATTACGTTTCGGGGGTACTGGGAGGATAGAATGAAATTAGCAGTTTAGAGACAAGGATTTACAGGGGGTTTGTTTAAGTACCTTACATCCAGAAAATTATCAGTCTCACACTGTTTCCCATTTTGAACTTTGTGTTCGTTTGTAAAGTGAGCGGCAATACTGGTTTTTCCTGAAACCTTTGGGGCGCTGGATAAGCAGGTCGCGGTGACGTACATTTCTACTAATTAGTTTGTCAAGTTTAGGAAATAAATGATGTGTTGCTTAGGAAATTTGACGGACTTGATTTCTCAGTAATATCAGTCACATTGGGGTAAAAGATATATATGGATATGATAGGCATATCTATTATTTTT
>CM064545.1:36443242-36603161 GCA_032716605.1 Paralithodes platypus | reverse complement strand
AGGGTCATGGTAGGTCAGGTCAGGTCAGGGGTAGCTGGGTGGGGGGTAGTTTAGGGTAGGTATTGGGGGTTTGGGTGTACGGAATTTTAAGTTTTTATGGTTTTCTTTTGGGTGGATTAGGGTCACTTTCAATGGGGTTTTAATGGTTATTTATGTCCTTCACTGAGAGTGTGTGTGCTTTTGTGTGTGTGTATGAGTGTGTGTGTGCGCGCGCGCGCTCACCACAGGAACAAATCGACACCTAAATGATACGAAAAGTCTTAATATGGGCAAAAAACAAAAAAATAAGGGGGCGCAAGGTGTTAAAATCGCCAAACTAATGATGCAAACTTCTTAAAATCTCAAAACTAGTGAGGCTAAACATGAGGAAGAAAGGGGACCAGAAAAATGACCCATCTCCCTTTAAACACCTTCCGCAATATTTATCCTCACTCGGACCTGGCGTACCGTACCGTACCGTACCGTACCGTACCGTACCGTACCGTACCGTATAATAATAATAATAATAATAACAATAATAATATTTATTCAGTTAGCAATTTACAGAGTTGGTACCACATAGTATGTTACAAATATGACATGTACCAGCCTTGCAATAATTCCAACTACAGGATAGCCTAGCCAATAAGGCCGTTTAGGCGTATTTCCATTGGGGTCCCTTGTGGGATTAGGTTAGCTGGGGAAATGGTGTAGATAAAGAAATAGATACTTTAGAGAAAGTATTTCTAGGGGGTTATTTTAAACTTTATTTTAAAGATACCCTTACATCCTATAGTAAATATCAGCAATCCATAATCAGTAATCATTTCAGTTTGGTTTGTCTCATCTCTTATGTCGTATTTAGTAGTAGACATAAGCTTGGTTGCTCACCTTCTCGCACCCTGTCCGGTTCAGGTGTTCCTTCAGAGCTACGTCCTGAAGGAATACAGTTGTGTCTCGTTTTCACGGACTGACTTGGGGTATGTCGTTCCAGTCTTTGATGGGCAGTGAAGAAGAATGTATCTTTACCCTGTCCTTGGATTCTCGGGACCTTAAAATTAAACAATCCTGTGGTCTTGTATTATGTCCACTACTCCTCATTTGCTTTAACAAAATCATTCTTTAGATACTCTGGAGCTCTGTCATAGAAAATTTTGAAGGGGCATTAGATGAGCCTGATTTGTTTTTGGCGGCCCTGTCGAGAGACATTGATGCATACCTAGTGACTGAAGTTGTTCCATGGCCACCATGTGATTCTGGGGTCCTAGGTTCAGCATGAACCTAACGCATTTTAATTTTGAGTGACCCTGAAGTGTGTGCTGTGCTGATTTAGATGATGCAGAGCACCAGGATGACACAGAATATTCCAAAATGACATTGAACAAGCGTTTGGCAGAGGGTGCTTTTTGGTCGACCGCGGGCTAAGCCATCCCACCTGTCTATACAGGTATTTTCTATACGTGCTCTACAACCTACTCAGGATAGATTCCAAACTTTGTTTTCACCCACTGACAAACTCGCGGTCCAGTTTTCAGTCCCGATGCTATTTAACTTGTGACACTGTTGTTATAGGAATGCATTAACAGTTGACCGAGTAAGCCGGCACAATGTCTTTCAGTTTTGCGTTTTGGTTCCACATAAGATGGCTTTCCGTCCCCTTTGCCCATGTGAAGAGATAGTAGTCTATTTGTCCACTAGCCATTGCACTACATGATGCTAAGTTTCTTTGGAAGTGGAAGCGCCAATACTTCTTGTGGATCTTTTTGTTCCTGAAACCTTTTGTGGGCGCTTGGATACGCTGAGTCGCGGTGACGTACATTTCTAATTTCTACGAATTAGTTTGTCAAGTTTAGGAAATAAATGATGTGTTGCTTAGGAAATTTGACGGACTTGATTTCTCAGTAATATCAGTCACATTGGGATATACAATATATATATATATATATATAGGCTATATAATATTATTATTCAGCTAATGGTAACTTCCTACTCTTACATTCTATAATAGAATTCTTGAGAACCTATATGTGACTTCATCGATACTTAAATGTATAATTGCCTTCAAATAAATTGATAAAACTAAGCGAAACTGTACGTAATGGTTGAGGGAGAATACCATTACTCGTGTGTTAATAGTGGATATATTCGTTCTTGTGAGGGATGATTTTTACAACGTAATATTATTCGATAAAGAAGAGCAGGCAAAGAAAAATATATTGTGAAATAACGCAGAGGTAAACGTAAGTGTAATAGATGGCGACAACAAATTTACAGCAGTCTTGTATGAAATTTAATATAAATCTTGTTCCCCGTGTCCGATAAATGATTGGTGTGAGTTATATAATGGGTGTGAGGCAAGCTGAGCTGTAATGGTGGGCCAATAATAGACTCCTGTGTGTGTGTTATGTATGTGTGTGTGCGTGTGTGTGTTATAAGATGTGTTATGTATGTGTGTGTGCGTGTGTGTGTTGTGTGTGTGTGTTATGTATGTGTGTGTGTGTTGTGTGTGTGTGTTATGCGTGTGTGTGTTTGTGTGTGTGCGTTATGTATGTATGTATATATATTATGTGTGTGTATATACAGTATATATGTGTGTTATGTATATATGTATGTATATATGTGTGTTATGTATGTATATATGTGTGTGTGGTGTTTGTTATGATATGCTATGTATCTAGTGTGGATTGTGTGGGGTGGTGTTATGTATGTATGTATATATGTGGATGTGTGGGTGTTATGTATGTATGAATTACATGTATGTGTGTGTGAGAGAGAGAGTGTGTTTTGACATGTATTATAGTGTGTGTGTGTATTTGTTAGTGTCTCAAATGTTGGAGTGTCATGTTTGCAAGCCGAGTATACTGTATATGTTTGCCTATGTTTGTATTACTATATATGTGTGATGTTGACGATATAATAGTGATGTCAGAACTATATATACATTGTGGTGAATCCCTATCTGATATAGAGGTATACTGGAGCCCTAAAGAGGATGTGTGGCTATCCTGTTAGACCAGTTATGTCCTACTGTCAACAATGATTCACACTGCTGCTCCATACACACCTGGCAAACCAACCATTTTTGTTTTTCCAGACCTCCATCAAGCTTAACAAAATTACCTTCATGACCTTCCTTTGAGATAAATGTGTACATTTTTCTACCGAAAAATGTACAAATATATCTTGAAGGGGGATCTTGGAGTTGTTTTATTAAGTTTGATAGAAGTCTAGGGACGAAACTAGAAAAATTGCATGTAAATGAACAAATCTAGCAAAAAGTGAACCCTCCCTCCTTAACTTGGTCATGTCCTACTGTATAAACAATGATTCACACTTCTCCTTCCACACCTGGCAAATTCATTAATATTTATAGCTAGGCATACAACAGATTTCCTTCTTTTGACATTATTATTGTAGCTGACAATTCTGCTAACTATCGAGGTATACAGCTCCAACTTCCATGTAACCCGGAGCTTGCAAGTCGTTGAGGATATGTGACATCAAAGGTGTTAACGTACTCTGGGTAAATCCCCTCCGCCGCCCATGACGTAACTTTATTGAGGTCTGGGTCAGCGGATATGTGTGCCTTCTGTTAGCTTGTCCCTACTTGGTCACATAGTCTATACACCAGTTGGCCTTCCTATACCTAACCTAGAATAATATCCTTTATGCCTGACCTAAGTTTGAAAGAACCCAGTCCCCAATGCACTAATGATTACTCTTGCCTATGCCTAACTACACCTCACCCTCCATACACACACACACACACACTCACACACACACACACACACACACACAACCGGATACAATGACTGGTATATCTCTCTCTCTCTCTCTACCTCTGGCCCTGACCTGTATGTAGGGAACCCCCAAAGTAGAATCAACATGGGTATCAGACGCGTGGGGTAAGGTTATGTAATGCCCCCCCCCCCCCCCCTCTCTCTCTCTCATTCTTACGCTCACTCTCACTTACACTCACTCACTCTCACTTACACTCACTCACTCTCACTTACTCACTCTCTCTCTCTGTATATAAGTCAACAGACACAGACACACCCACCCACACCCACACCCACACCCACACACAGGAAATCCCCCAAACACTCAGTCAACACAGCCATGGATGCTAAACACTCGGGAAGGACAATTTGGGTAGGCTCATTCACCTCTTGTGGGGGGGGCTCTAACATCGTCTGGAGGTTGTTGTTGGGATTATGGAGATGAGACATTAATTTTGGTCTTTGCTTGCTTTTCCGGTTCTTCTTCTTCCTTGTAATCTTAATGCCCTTCCTTCTCTTACTCTTCCCCCTTTCTTCCTCTGTTTCCTTGTTATTTTCCTTCTCTTCCTCATCTTTTCCCTCCTGTTGTTTACTCTTCCCCTCTCCTCCTCCTTCTCTTCTTCCATTTTCTTCTTTATCTTGACCACCTCCCCCTCCTATTTCTCGTCGGGGTCTTATGACGACTCCTCCTCCTCCTCCCTTTTCCATTCTCACCCTCTTCGTATTCCTCCCGCCTCCTATTTCTTCTCTTCCTCTCCTTCTTCCTCACCCTCACACCCTCCTTCTTATGTTCTTATGTAAAAATATAATACTGTATTAAAGAGAACGTTACTGTATTTAGATAGGCTATATGAAGGTGTCCTACCCTGAGCCAGGTGCAAGGGCTAACTTAATAATCCACAGGCTTATCTGCCCTCTTAATCTACATAGATCTGAGCTGACCTACTTGGTGTATTTGTAATTACAGCTTAGGAATTGTGGTCCGTCACACCTGGTCTGAATACACAACTAACAACTGTATGTCTACTGTATGTAACACTAAATTATGTATTATGTATTAGTATTGTAACTACTTTGAACACTAAACCCCCAACTGTATATAATTATATTTGTAAATACTATGTAACAAGAATAACCACTGTCGGTGGAATGAAACTTTATTATTATTATTATTCTCTCCCCCTCCTTGTCCTCCTTATATTCCTCCTCTTCTCTCATCACCTTCCTCCCCCTCCAACACTTCTACACCCTCTTCCTTCTCTTCTTATCCCTCTCTCTTCTTCCTTCGTCTCCTCCTTCCCCTCTTTCTTCCTCCTCCTCCTATTATTCCTCCCCCCCTTCCCCCCCCCCCCTCCCACACCCCCACAGAGAAGTCAACAGAAGCGGTCATTGGTTACACAAGAAGTATAATAACAGCAGGTGTAGGGTCTGACGCGGCTCTCACCTCAGCAAATACGTGGAGGGGGATGAGGGGGGGTGGGGCGGTATGCAAGCTGGAACAATGCAAGTCTAGGGATATATACAGTATATATAATTGTTTTCCCTCCCTAGACCTCCAAACTGCGAGATGAATAGAGTTTTGTTGTTTACATCCCTTGCATTTACCGCTCTTGTTTACATTTGGGCCCTATTGTTCTGGGGTGTATTGACTGGTTGGGGAGCAGGCGCGAAGGAGATAATACAAAGTAATACAAAGGACTTACAAACTGGAACAGACCTGTTGGTCCTTACGGGGCAGTTTGTATATTTACACTGCTTGGCTACTAACTAGTAGGTAGAGAAAAGAATAGTAAAGCAGAAGACTCTTTATAATAATAGTGGATGAACAGGTGGAGACATGGGAAGATAGATAGAAAGAAGAGAGAGATGGTAGCCTGTTACACCTTGCATTGCTCGCTCTTGTTTACATTTAGGCCCTATTGTTCTGGGATGGGCTGGTTCGTTGAGGCGCAGGTGGTGGTTGTGGTGAAGGTGGTAATAATCATGGATAAACAGGAGAGAATAGCAGGAAATGAGAGATGGTAGGCTGTTACACCTTGCATTGCTCGGTATTGTTTACATTTAGGCCCTATTGTTCTGGGATGGGCTGGTTCGTTGAGGCGCAGGTGGTGGTTGTGGTGAAGGTGGTAATAATCATGGATAAACAGGAGAGAATAGCAGGAAATGAGAGATGGTAGGCTGTTACACCTTGCATTGCTCGCTCTTGTTTACATTTAGGCCCTATTGTTCTGGGGTGGACTGACTGGGGGGGAGGAAGCAGAGGAGGATGTAATAGTTGTGGATGAACAGGAAAAGAAATGGGAAGATCGATAGGAAGAAGAGAGAGATGGTAGCCTGTTACAGCTCTTGCATTGCTCGCTCTTGTTTACATTTAGCCTCTATTGTTCTGGGGTGGGCTGGTTCGTTGGGGCGCAGGTGGTGGTGAAGGTGGTAATAATCATAGATAAACAAACGGAGAAAAGGGAAGATTGATAGGAGGAAGAGGAGATAGATGGTAGCCTGTTACACCTGGCATTGCTCGCTCTTGTTTACATTTACATTTCCCTGTTATTGTTCTGAGGGTATAGAATCGTGAGGTTCAGAGTCGTAAAGATTCCAGGACGAGCTCCATAGAAACTGAAACTGAAACTGAACTGGTACAGACTGGGTGGGGACCAGGAGAAGGAAGAGTTAATAATCGTGGATGAACAGGAGGAGGAGGGGAAATGGTAAGCAGGAGTTGATGAAAATGAAAGAGGAGGCAAAATAAAAAGAAAAGGCGATGTTTTGGGCAGAAGAGGAAAAATATACGAGGAAGGGGTAGGTTTGGGAGGCGTGGGAGAAATGTTAATATTGTTTCTATGACAACCATGAATTTGTTTTGCTTGGTGTGTTTGGAATTGTTTGTTAAGGGGAGATGGGTCGTTCTTCGGGACCCCTTTCTCCCTTATGTTTAGCCCTATTGCTTTTGAGATTTTAACATTTTCGACCCATTAGTTTGGCGATTTTAGGAACTTTCGCCCCATTTGTATCAATTTTAAGACCTTTCGTGCCATTTAGATGTCGATTTTTTTTCCCTGGGGAGCGATAGCGAGCCTGTAATTTAAGAGGAACCGACCTTCGACCGGGACATTTTTCTATCGACAAATTTACAAATTTATCTTGAAAGGGGGTATAAGTGGGTGTAATTTTAAGCTTGAGGAAACTAAAACAAATATAAAAGATACAAAAATTAGCATATACCCCCCTCCCCCCCCCCCCCACCTTAATATTGTTTATAGGACAACCATGAGTTTTTTATTACTGGGATGTTTGGATTATTATATTCTGTCATGTTTGTTAATTAATGAAGGTGTTCGTGGGCGAGAGACAGACATAGATACACTGACCACACAGTTCATGCGGTCCAAGAGAGGGGGTCAGGAATCAAGGGGATGAAAGGTATCAATAAGGGGGATATTAATAAGGTATTAAAGCTGAATAACTGGGAGATAACCCGTTCAAATGGCTTCAAATTGTATAAGTTGCGCGTAGGGTAGTAATTGGTAGGGGTCACTTGAGACATGCTTTGCTAACAGGTACCTACCCGATAGCACTATCGTTAGTGAATGTTGTTTGTAGTTTGTACTATTGTTGATATTAATTGTAGTTTATTTATATTGTATGTGTTTTTAGGTGTGTGTTTGTGTGTGTCTGAGTGATATGCGTGTGTGTGTGTGTCTGTCTGAGTAATGTATGTGTGTATATGTGTGTGTGTCTGAGTGATATGTGTGTGTGTGTGTGTCTGTCTGAGTGATATATGTGTGTATGTGTGTGTGTGTGTGTAGGAGAGGATAATGTGATTGTGTGCTGTTGTTGTTGTTTTTCCCCAAGCTGCCTGGCCGAACAGCCCCAAGGCCCCGAGCAAGGCTAAGGCCATAACCGAGCGCCCCCACAGAACCATCCCCGCCGACCACAATAAAGCCTGGGTGACCGAAGCCACTCCATGGCGGGGAGCTGGGGAGGGTGCGGAAACGCCCGGGAAACCAAAGCCCCACCCAGGGCCCTGTGCCCCTCAGCAATTATGAAGAGAAAGTTGAGGGGCAAAGGAAAGATGTGACGCTTTGGCTTCCAATCTTGGTAGATTAGGAGGTCAATCCACGCAAGAGACGCCGTCACTTGAGATCTAGAAAATATATAAGTAAAAGGAACAGTCAGAGTAAGCTATGGGTATGGCAGAGATCGCTCAGTTCTCACTCTGATAAACCAGCCCATCACCATGATTGTGTGTAATAAAGTGTATTTGTGTTTTTCTTTGTTTAAGCCTGTGTGTGTATTTACTCAGTGTTGTTACGGGGGCGAGGTGCGGATTGCGTTGTGTGATTAAGTGACTGTGTGTGTGTGTGTAATGTGTGCCTATGTCCGTGTGTATGTGTAATAACTAGCTAGTCATTCGTTTGCACACCATTAGTTGCAATTTTCCTATCGAGTGCGCCTGACTGCCTGCGTGTGCTTGTGTGTGTGTGAGAGAGAGAGAGATTGAGTGCATCCCTTGCTTGAGTGCTCTAGCGTTACTCCCTATAGTGACCTAAGTTATGGGTTGAGAAAATATGTGTGTATCGGTGAGAGTATATTTGGAATACCAGTGGACGTATACTCAATATATATTTATTTGGCGGAGTCATTTGAGACTAGTTTGACATCTCTACCACATTACACAGTTTGTCTCAGAACCACTACTTTAATGGAGATTAATAGAAAAGGGGATGCCAAATCCAACATAGGGTAAACCTGTGATGGCCCTATAGCTAATGTTGATTATACTGTGTTTATTATTGTGTGTGCCAATGTTGACACTTCTATCAAGAAACTCACAATACCCACACATGTTGTCAAATATCTGACTCGTTATACGTATCCCCTTACTTTATGCACTCCTCCTTTGTTGTTGCTTGCTTTCCTTTGTATTCCTCCATGTGCTTTACTTTACCTGGTCATTAGTAATTTTACCCGTAGTTCTCCAAATTGCCACCTATAATATCTGTAAGTCAGTTGCAGTTTGTAAGTCCTTCGTATTCCCCTTTCCCCTCCTCTCCCATTTTCTTGTATCAATCCTTGCTAACTTTCCCATTCACTCCTTCATTCTAGTTTTCTATATGCCTCCCCACCCCTTCTCCTACTCCTTCTAATCCTCTCCCCCCTGTTCCTCCTTCTATCCCTCGCCCCCAGCTCCTCCTCCTATCCCTCTCCCCCCAGCTCCTCCTCCTATCCCTCTCCCCCCAGCTGCCTCCTCCTATCCCTCTCCCCCCACTCCTCCTCCTATCCCCTCTCCCCCCAGCTCCTCCTCCTCCCTCTCCCCCCAGCTCCTCCTCCTATCCCTCTCCCCCCAGCTCCTCCTCCTATCCCTCTCCCCCCAGCTCCTCCTCCTATCCCTCTCCCCCCAGCTCCTCCTCCTACCCCTCTCCCCCCGCTCCTCCTCCTATCCCTCTCCCGCCAGCTCCTCCTCCTATCACTCTCCCTCCACCTCCCCTAACCCTCCCCCTCTCCCCCACCTCCTCCTATCCCTCGCCTCCACCCTTCCCCCTCCTCAAACCCTCTCCCTGTCCTCCTCCTCGTCCTCTATCCCTCTTCCTTTGCCCCCTTCTCTCCTCCCCACCCCCCTTTCCATTTAAGTCTGTCGATATATAATAGTTATCCCCAAGCAGTATCTTATTTTCGTTTTCTATGGATCTCTAGCTTTTCCTTTCACTATAATAATCTTCCCTCCCTCTATTCCCCTTCCTATTATCTTTCCCCCTTCCTCTTCGCTCCTTCCCCTCCCATTTACATATTTTCTCTTGCTCCTACAAACTTCCCCCTCGCCCTCTCCTCCCCTTCCTTCCCCTCTTTCCCTCCCTTCCCTCCCAAGCCACCCAACCAGCTTTTTCTTCCTTCTTCTTCCTCCTCCTCCTTGTATCGCGTGTTGTGAAAGTGGTTGTTTGTCTGTGTTGTGCTTCCTTCCCTCCTTCATTCTTTGCTTGGTTGTCCTTCCTTCATTCGTTATTTTTTCTTTCCTTTTTGTATTGCTTCCTTCATCTTACCTGTGTCCTTCCTCCTCTCCTCTTCTTTGTTATTTTGTATATATATATTTTTTCCTTCATAATTATTCCATATATTTCCTTCCCTTCCTTCCTCCTTCCCTTTCTCTCTCCTTTTCTCTTCCTTCTTGTTGTCCTTATTGTATCGTGTGTAGTGTTGTTTGTTTGTTGTGTGTTTCCTTCCCTCCTTCATTCATTACTTCCTGTTCCCTATCTTGGGTATCCCTTCTCTCTGGTTCACGGGTTATTTGTCCTGTCTGTTTCCTCTCTTTCTCACCTATTATGTCCTTCCTCCTCTCCTTACTTCCTATATTATGTCCTTCTTTATTTTGTGCATTCCTTTTTATCAATTTATCCTTTTATCCCCCCCCCCTCCCCCCTCCTTCCTTTCAAATTCCCCCTTGTCACTATCTTTCCATCTCTTATGTTACCACCGCCTCAAGATTCCTGCAATACCTAATATTACTAATAAGGCATATACACAGACTCTGATAGAGCCTTCCTTCCTTTCTTTCTTTCTTCTGTCCTTCCTTCCTTCCTTCCTTCATTCATTGCTTCCTTCCTTCCTCCCTCCCTTCTTTCCTTCCTTCATTCCTCCCTCCCTCCCTTCCTTCTTTCCTCCCTATCCTTCCTTTCTTCCTGCCTCCCTTCTTTCCTCCCTATCCTTCCTTCCTTCCTTCCTCCCTCCCTCCCTCCCTTCCTTCCTTCTTTCCTCCCTATCCTTCCTTCCTCCCTTCCTTCCTTCCCTCCCTTCCTCCCTCCCTCCCTTCCTCCCTTCTTTCCTCCCTATCCTTCCTTCCTCCCTTCCTTCCCTCCCTTCCTTCCTATTAAATCCCTCTTGCGTCTCTCCTTCCATGAAGATTATAATTATACCCTCCTTAATAATTCTCCAATACCGAGCACTGATAAATCCTACTATGCTGTATTGGAGGAAATGTAGTTAAAGAGGAAATGGGCTGCGTATTCTTGCCCCCCCCCCCCCCCCCCCTTCTTCTTCGTGTTTAGCCCCATTAGTTTTCAGATTTTATGACGTTCGGGTTCCCCATTTCTTCGTCATTATTATGATTTTTCGTGTAATTTAGGTGTCGTTTTTTTCCTGACGAGCGATAGCGAGCCTGTTATTTATGAGAAATGTTTCTATCGAAAAATGTACACATACTGTATATGTTGAAGGAGGGCCTAGCGGGTGTTTTGTTTAATGATTAATGGAGGTCTAGGGAGGAAACTAAAAAAAGTATATAAAAAGACACATATGAGGAAGTAAATAGAGCTGACGCCGAAGTGAATGTCGGAATGCGCGTGGATGTCAAGTGCTTATGTAAGTAGGATAAGAGGGGGTTTCCTAGTATTGTCCCGACATCCTGGTGAGGTGAGAGAGAGAGAGAGAGAGAATATGTATGAGAGAGAAATATTATGTGTGTAAACATATAAACACATATAAACACACACACACACACACACATTAACACACACACACACACACATTAACACACACACACACACACACATAAACGCATATAAACACACACACACACACAGCATAAAAGGACTATCAATCAACCAATCATTTAATTAACCAACAATCAGTATCATCATCATTGCCAATTCACCCCATTCACCCACCACTACCTCCACTTTGAGTATCTCCCCGGAATGGACCGCAAGTTCTTTGATATACTAACTATTACTTGTAGCTCCTTGTTACCTCTGCCACTGCATATTTACCTCCATGACATCCACCACTACCAAAATGACAATATCACCACCAACAACAAAAAGAATGCTTCTTCCAACAACCCTAACAACAACAACACTTCTTCCACCACTAACAACAACAACAGCAACATTTCCTCCACCACTACTTCCACCACCACCAACAAAACAAGAAAAACGACTTCACCACTAACAACAACAAAAACAAGAACACTTCCTCCACCACTAAACAAGAACACTTCCTCCAACTCTAACAACAACAACATCATCTTCACCATGACCACTAACAACAACAACAGTGCAGTACCCCAAATAATACTGCGAAATAGAATTTTTTCCCCACTACGAGCTGCATTGTAAGGCTCAGTAGATATGCTGTTGTTTGCTTTCCTTTTTGCTCCTTTCTCACCAACCACCCCACCACCTTCTACACCCACACACACCCACCCACACACACACTACCTAAGCCTTCGGGCGAGACGGTACCGTTTATAGTGTACCATACAGATCCACCCTAAGCCTTCGTTTCCGATGTCGCCAATTGGCTAAAATACAGACTACACACACACCCACAGCCATTCCAACAGTACATAAAACACTTAACATGCATTTCACGCAATACATTCCCAGTTAAGGAGGCGCGATAATAATGAGCTTAGCTCGCATTGCGTGGATTCCCCTTGACGAACAAGTAACTGAGTAACATCCACACCACACACACACACACACACACACACACGTGATGACTCACTTTCAGACATACAGACAGACACGCAGACAGAGTGATAGACAGATGTTGGACATGGTGGTGGACATCAACAAATAGACAGTCAGAGAGAGAGAGAAAGAGTGTGTGTGTGTGTGTGTGTGTGAGTATGAGGGAGAAAGAGAGAGAGAGTGAATAAATGAGGTGTGTGTGTGTGTTATGATACTGGTGCCGTAATCAACTCTGCAATACTCTTTAGTGTGCTTTGCAACCCAACAAATTATAGGCCTTTAAAATAACTACAGTACTTACATATAACCTGGCTTAAATATCCAGTTTGTTTATGGGTTTTTATTGCAGAATTAGACTATTAAAAGTGTTGACACCTAATAAATATAATATAATTTATTAATTTCACTCCACACACCAAATACCTCCCAACGAAATTGATGAAAGCATGTGATCCTACCGGGATTCGAACCTGGGTTACCACATACAGATGTTAAACACTTTAAGCATTACACCAATATAAGATGTATTATATATTCTCTGTATTTGTACTTATTGTTATTGCATGTGTTAACTAAAGTCATTGTTTTGAAAGTCACTTGAGCTACCCAGGCGTTGTAAATAAACAGTCGTAATAATTTGTTTGTGAATAAACACTTGGGTTTATATTGCTTTATGTGGTTTATATAGTGTGTGTGTGAGGGTGTATGTGTGGGTGTGTTTGAGTATTTTAATGTGTGTGTGTCTGTGTGTGTGTTCCTGTAATCACTTTCTCCAGTATATGTGTGTTCTTTACTTCCGAGCCAGTAGAAAAGGAAAGCTGTAGGTTAGACGGGCTTATGTGGGTCAATTACAAAACACTAACACATGCATGGTCTTATAAACAATGGGAAGGGGCAGTGTTTCCCCTTCCTTTCCTTACCTGTGATAATGTATTATTTGTTTGTTTATATTATTTATTAACTCATTATTATTATTATTTTTTTTTTTTTTTTTTTTTTTCCCTCCTAAATTGCAGGTTCGCTATTGCTCGCTAGGAAAGTTTGACACCTAAGTGACATGGGAGGTCTTAAAATCGCCAAACTAGTGGGGCGAATGTTTTAAAATCTCAACACTATAGCGGGGAGGTAAACAAGAAGAAGTAGGGGGTCCAGACCCCCCCCCCCCCCCTTATTTGGTTCACGTAAAGGAAAATTTAATCCTTTGGCAATTGATTTATCGATACAAATTGAAAACACGTGAAATTATTAAGGCTCTACCATACGTGTTATTATTGTGGTAGGTGTGTTAGTAATATGGTAGCTGTGTTAGTAATATGGTAGGTGTGTTAGTAGTGTGGTAGTTGTGTTAGTGGTGGGTTAGTATTGTGGTAGGTGTGTTAGTGGTGTGGTAGATGTGTTAGTAATGTGGTAGGTGTGTTAGTGGTGTGGTAGGTGTGTTAGTAATATGGTAGCTGTGGTAGTTGTGTTAGTGGTGGGTTAGTATTGTGGTAGGTGTGTTAGTGGTGTGGTAGATGTGTTAGTGGTGTGGTAGATGTGTTAGTAATGTGGTAGGTGTGGTGGTTGTGGTGGTGCTCCCGGAAGTTAGGGCAACATAGGTGAAAGTTTTGGTCAGAACCCACACACACACACACTTACACACACACCACACATACACACACATATACATACACACACATATACATACACACGCACACACACACACTCACACACATCTGTCCAACCCTTCCTTCACATACTCTCCCTCCTTCCTTCCTTAGTTATTATCTCCCTTCCTTCCCTCCTTTACTCTCCTTCCTTCCACCCTTCCTTCTCCCTTTTCTGTACTTAATTTATTTGTGTTTATCTTTAGTCCTTTCAACTTTTCATCTCCCATTATTTACATGCACCTCTTTTGCTATTTACTTATTCCCCTCTTTCCTCTCCTATCATTTCTTATCTTATTATTTGTCTCCTTCTCTCCCTTCTCCTCTTTTGTTGCCCCTTCCCTCTCTTCTTAATCCTCTTCTACACCTTTCTTTCCACTATTAATCCTCCTCTCCCTCCTCCCCAACTTTCACCGACCATACCATCTAAAAACAAACAAATATAAAAATAAAATAATGGATAAATAGATAAATAAATAATTCCATCTTTCCACCTCTACCCCAACTTCTTGTTCACGTCCACCCCCACTATCATATACCTCCTCCACCTCCCCCCCTCCTCCACCTCTGTCAAAACCTCTTCCTCCTACTCCTCCATCTCGTATCTTCCACGCCCCTCCACCTCTCCTCTCCACCTTTCCCTCCTCCACCACTACCACCCTCATGACCTCATTCCCTGACCTCCACCACAACCTTGGGCTTCCTCCTCTTCTTCTTTTTCTTCTACCTCTTCCACTTCTCCATCCTTCTCCTTTTCTTGTTCTTTTCATTCCACCTCCCCCATTCCTTCTCCATCTCTTCACTTTCCCCTTGTCCACCACTTCTCCACCACCTCCTCCACCACCACCCTCATGACCTCATTCCTTGACCTCCACCACAACCTTGGGCTTCCTCCTGCTCCTCCTTCGTCTCCTGCTCCTCCTTAGTCTCCTGCTCCTCCTTAGTCTCCTGCTCCTCCTTAGTCTCCTGCTCCTCCTTAGTCTCCTGCTCCTCCTCCTTCGTCTCCTGCTCCTCCTTAGTCTCCTGCTCCTCCTTAGTCTCCTGCTCCTCCTTCGTCTCCTGCTCCTCCTTAGTCTCCTGCTCCTCCTTAGTCTCCTGCTCCTCCTTAGTCTCCTGCTCCTCCTTCGTCTCCTGCTCCTCATTAGTCTCCTGCTCCTCCTTCGTCTCCTGCTCCTCCTTAGTCTCCTGCTCCTCCTTCGTCTCCTGCTCCTCCTTCGTTTCCTGCTCCTCCTTAGTCTCCTGCTCCTCCTTCGTCTCCTGCTCCTCCTTCGTCTCCTGCTCCTCCTCTTGCCCCTTCTTCCTCCTTCTCCTCCCCCTCCTTCCTGTGTCTCCTTCCCCCTCCTTCTCCTCCTCCTCTCCCTTCTCCACTCTTCGTCTCCTCCTCCTCCCCCTCCTTCTCCTCCTCTCCCTTCTCCACTCTTCGTCTCCTCCTCCTCCCCCTCCTTCCTCCTCCTCCTCCCCCTCCTTCCTTCGTCTCCTTCTCCTCCTCCTCCTTCCCCTCCCTTCTTCTTCTCCTCCTCTCCCCTTCCTACTTCCCTCTTCTCTTCTTCTTCTTCTACTATTCTTGTATTATGTACCGTATATATTGTAATGTATTGTCCTTATGTTTACGTTCCTTCTCCGTTCTTCCTTTTTGTTATCATATTTCACCTCATTTATCTTCTTCCCTTGTCTCCTCGTCCTTCCTCCTAAACTACCTCCATATGTTTATCCTGATCGAATGTTGTTTTCATTTTCCTGTATATGTTGATGACACCTTTACGTGATATTATCGTAACACTTCGGCCATAACATTAGCTCATTGTTGATCAATTCTAATATGGTCACCTGTTTATGGTTCAGTGTGTGTGTGTGTGAGAGAGAGAGAGAGTATGAGTGAGTGTGTTAGAGGGAGAGTGAGAGAGCGGTGTGAGTGTGTTAGAGGGAGAGTGAGAGAGAGGTGTGAGTGTGTGTGTGTTTATTTTTCTTGTATATGTATAATTAGATTAGTGTGAGTGAGTGAGTGCGTGTGTGTGCAGTGGACTCATATGTACTTATATTTACGTCTGCCAAACAAAGATACAACCATTACATAATCTACCTTTAAGGGGGGTCACCGGCTTTTGTTTTATCTTTCTCTCCTTTTCTCTCTTTCCCTGACTTGTATCCATTCGTCCCTATTCAGCCAACTGTTTTAAGGCGTTTATCCCCATCCAGGTGTCGATTTCTTCCTGGCGAGCGATAGCGAGCCAGCATTGTATGGAGAAATCCGGCTTCGCCGGAGAAATTTTTCTATCGAAAAATGTACAAATTTAGCTTGCTGTCAAAACAAAAACATAAATATATGCTGGCTCGCTACCGCTCGCCAGGAAAACATTGACATCTGGATGGGGGTAAACGTCTTAAAACAGTAGGCTGAATGGGGCCGAATGGATACAAGCCAAAGAGAGAGGGAGAGAAAGATACAACCAAAACAAGCGAGGTGGGCTCCCTTAACATTCTAACATTACCTAAACACAACAATGGGTAATCTAGCAAGCGAACATTTTCACTTTTCATTGGGATTCCATTATTACTTTACACTTGTTTACAGCATCAGTTGGTTGTATTTTAAGTTTTTGCTGGGTGCATATTATCGCCACAGAACATTACCACATTCCGCGACTTTCTACCAATATTTAGACATCATTTTTTATTAGTATCATTATTATTGTTAGTAGTACCGGTAGTAGTAGCATTTATTTTGTATTTTTTTTACTTTTTGAATTACCGGTGTAGATTTGGTTGTTTGCTAATACTGATGTTTTTTCTTATTTTAATCAGTTTCGTCTTTGTTGTTTTTGCATATATTTGCTTATATTGAAGTGTATTTTGATGTTGGAAATATATGTATTAATTCCCAAGGCTTGTTATTTGTTACTGTATTTATTTATTTTCTGTATTTATTTATTTATTTATTTATTTATTTTTTATTTATTTTTTTTTTTGCCGTTTGAGTTACCTCGGGAGATGCTGTTGTTTGCTAATACTGATGGTGTTTGCTAATACTGATGTTGTTTTTGTTCGATGTTATTGTTCTTGTTTTCTAGATTTTTGCAAAACTTTATTTATATATGAAAACAAATATTAATTGCCGACTTGCCTAGTATATTTTTAATTTGACACTTGTACTTGCTCTTCTACGTGTTCATTGGTTAGTAGTACTTTATAGTATATAGTATTCCTGTATTTTATATATATATACCCGGTATATATATATATATATATATATATATATATATATATATATATATACGGTACCTATCTATCTATAAGAGAGTATGTGAGGAATATAGAACACGCTCAAATATACAACTTTCATTATTGGTAAACTATTGTAAAGTGTTCAAGTGTGTCACGGTGTTCACATAGCGGATACTGTCTCTGTTCTAGGATATGATCACACTTACTGGGCGCGTTTATATCAAAGGATCAGGGCTTAATGTATTTACTCAACACATATATATATATATAGTGTCTTTCACAAACTTCACTATTTTTCTTAGCTTCATATAAGGTGAAATATTTAAGAAAAGAAAAACAGTAATAATGATCAACAATTATAATTACAAATATAGTGTCTTTCACAACTTCACCATTTTTTCTTAGCTTCATATAAGGTGAAATAATAATAATAATAATAATAATAATGATAAATAATGCAACATATGTACCGTATATAAATATAAACTGATAACATTGAGGTATAATAATAATAATAAAGCCTATGTGTATAAATATAAACTGATAACATTGAGGTCCACTTTGCTAGAATCATTATTTACGAGAGCCACAGGAATGTTAAGAAATGTTAGCTCAGACTGGTGGCGTGGTTACATATGAATTGTTACACCTTTCTCTGCCGATGTTTTGGGTGCAATGTTTAGAGAGAGAGAGAGAGAGACAGAGAGACAGACAGACAGAGACAGAGAGAAGGGGGGGGGGGGAGAGAACAAAAAGAGAGACGGTGTGTGCGTATGTGTATTGTTTGATAGAGAGAGAGAGAGAGAGAGAGAGACAGACAGACAGAGAGAAGGGGGGGGGGTAGAGAACAAAAAGAGAGACGGTGTGTGTGTATGTGTATTGTTTGATAGAGAGAGAGAGAGAGGGAAAGGGGGAGGGAAATTGAAGGTAGAGAGAGAGAGAGAGAAAGAGAGATTAGATCGAAAGATGTTGAACCAGTGAAAAAGAAAACTCCACAACCATTGCAAAAGGAACCCACAATGGCAAAAACTTTAAATATCTGAAAAACTACAATACAATTTTTTTTTCTACCCAGCACGAGGGAGAGAGAGAGAGAGAGAGAGAGAGAGAGAGAGAGAGAGGGAAAGAGAGAGAGAGTAGAGGAGGGGTGTAAGAGAGAGAGAGGGAAAGAGGGAGAGAGAGAGTAGAGGAGGGATGTAAGAGAGAGAGAGAGGGAAGGGGGAAGGGAAATATAAGAGAGAGAAAGATAGAATGTGAAAGCGAGAGACAATAAAATAGAATAACAAGACCAAACAAAAACATAAGATAGAACAAAACAAATTATATAACAAAAAACTAAACTAAAAACAGTGCCAACTATGTAATCGAAGGGAGCGGTGAAAGTTTGGATGGAGAATACAAAAAAATGTAAATAAAAAAGTGTTTGCTATGGATTGAATGGTGGCAGTGGTGGTGTGAGGTAGTGAAAGTGGAATTCCGGTGTTAAAGGGGAGTATGATGAAATATGTCGATACAGGGTGTCTAAAGTCTTCATTGTTGTATAATGTAACGGAATATTGAGGTTTATAGTACAAATTGTGCCTTTAAAAGTGATAAAATGGCCAAAACCATGTTATTTAATTTTAAAATTCTTGTATTCTTTCTATTCATTCGAGTGTTCAAACAAAATTGCTCTAGTTTGACAGCCTGTGTCGATAACTAGGTGGACTCTCGGTAGAACGCATACCACTTATATCATGGACCTTGGTCTGGGTCACAGGATATGATCTCAATCACCTGTTAAATTTAATAACTATTTCCTTGGCGCATATCCTATCTGCCCACCAAATTTCGTAATATCCGATACTTAACTTTGTGATGTATCTTGTTTACAGACAACCAAACAAGCAAACGTTGGCGAAAACATAACCTACGTTCAACTTGGTTAGCGAAGGTATTAATGATATTATAATTATAATAATAATGTATTGTGCAGAATACTTGTTCCAAATCCTGCAAAATAATGTCTACTAATTTCTTGCTAATGTAATGCAGACCAAAACTTTTATGGGACATTTATTTCAGGTGAAGAGAGAGAGAGAGAGAGAGACGTGAGGGTATACACGTGATTGTGAATATAATCTCTAAACAAAGTGAGCCAAAAAGAGCATGCAGCATATTAACATTATAGAATAGCAACCAGGAAAAAAAATAGAAAAAAGGTAAAAAAGTGGAAGATTATGGAAGCGATATAAAAAGTGGAAGCTTATGGAAGTGATATAAAAAGTGGAAGCTTATGGAAGCGATATAAAAAGTGGAAGCTTATGGAAGTGATATAAAAAGTGGAAGCTTATGGAAGTGATATAAAAAGTGGAAGCTTATGGAAGTGATATAAAAAGTGGAAGCTTATGGAAGTGATATAAAAAGTGGAAGCTTATGGAAGCGATATAAAAAGTGGAAGCTTATGGAAGCGATATAAAAAGTGGAAGCTTATGGAAGCGATATAAAAAGTGGAAGCGATATAAAAAGTGGAAGCTTATGGAAGCGATATAAAAAGTGGAAGCTTATGGAAGCGATATAAAAAGTGGAAGCTTATGGAAGCGATATAAAAAGTGGGAGCTTATGGAAGCGATATAAAAAGTGGAAGCTTATGGAAGCGATATAAAAAGTGGAAGCTTATGGAAGCGATATAAAAAGTGGAAGCTTATGGAAGCGATATAAAAAGTGGAAGCTTATGGAAGCGATATAAAAATTGGAAGCTTATGGAAGCGATATAAAAATTGGAAGCTTATGGAAGCGATATAAAAAGTGGAAGCTTATGGAAGCGATATAAAAAAAATGAGCGAAGTCATATGCAAGTAAAAACAATATATTTGAAATAAGATCAGTGGAGTTGGAAACAGTGTTTTTTATGAGAGAGATAGATAGTGTGAGAAAGAATAAGGGGGGGGGGGGAGAGGGGCAAACTAACAATGTAAAGAGAGATATATTAACTATTGTCAAAGATAATTAGGGCGTCCTTAATTAAAAAGAGAGAGAGAGAGAATTACAAGGAATAGTTAGTATCTCAGAGACCTTGCGGTCCATTCCGAGGAGATACTCGAAGTGGAAGGAGAGAGACTGTTTACTGCACTACACTCTTTACAGAGTGTGCAAAATACTATCTACTCTCTTCTTGAACTGCTCTACTGAAGAACTATTGAAAACTTTGGAGGGAAGTTTGTTCCTAAAGAAAGAGAGAGGAAAAACTAAGCATTTAAATTCAAATAGGCTAAAGATGCATGCGATTAATAGAGCATAATTCAATGAGTGTGTGTGGAGGAAAAGCTATGACTGTAAAATGGTGCAGATGACTAAACTGGATAAATGGAACACACACACAGACACAGAAGGAAAAGGTAAGAACATAAAAAGTGTATAACAAAATGACTCAATAGAGCATAGGTAAGAGAGAGGGAGAGAGAATGTGTGTGTGTGTGTGTGAGGAGAGAGAGAGAAGGAAAAGCTGTATGACAAAATGGGTAAATAGAGCATAAAGAAATACAGAGAGAGAGAGAGTGCGTGAAGGAAAGCTAGGAATGTTAAAAGCTGTATGACAAAATTACTAAATAGAGCATAAAAGACAGTGTGCGTGTGTCTGTGGTTGTGTGTGTGTGTGTGTGAGAGAGAGAGACTATGAAGGTATATATAACAAAATGGCTAAATAAAGCATAAATAAACAGAGAGAGAGAGTTTGTGTGTGTGAGATAGAGAGAGAGAGAGGGGTAAGACTAAATATATATATATATAACAAAATGGCTAAATAAAGCATAAATATACAGAGAGAGAGAGAGAGATAGATAACTAAGACAATAAAGGTACCGTATATAACAAAATAGGTAAATAGAGCCTAGTGTAGATAAATCAACATATTGCCGCAGTATGAGTCTAGAAAGTGAATGTGTGTGTGTGTGTGTGTATGTGTCTGAGCATGCATGTCTATGTGTGTGTGTTGTGTATACGTAGGTTTGTGTGTGTGTGTTATGTGTACGTTGGTGTCCATATTATGTGCTCGTGTTTATTAGTGTGTGTGTGTGTGTGTAAGAGTAGGTGGGTTTAGCTAAGTATTATATGTGTTTGTGTTAGTCAAGGTGTATTTAGGTTAAGTGTATGTGTGTCTGTGTGTGTGTGTGTAAAGATTAAGAACGTGTGTCAGTTTATGTTCGTGTGTGTGTGAAATTGCATATGTGTATGTATGTATGTGTGTAGCCTTAGTACATGAGTGTGTGTGATTTGTATGTACACCTCTCTCTATGTATGTGTAGGCAATGTATGTACACCTCTCTCTATGTATGTGTAGGCAATGTATGTACACCTCTCTCTATGTATGTGTAGGCAATGTATGTACACCTCTCTCTATGTATGTGTAGGCAATGTATATACACCTCTCCCTATGTATGTGTAGGAAATGTATGTACACCTCTCTCTATGTATGTGTAGGCAATGTATGTACACCTCTCTATGTATGTACACCTCTCTCTATGTATGTGTAGGAAATGTATGTACACCTCTCTCTATGTATGTGTAGGCAATGTATGTACACTTCTCTCTATGTATGTGTAGGCAATGTATGTACACCTCTCTCTATGTATGTGTGCAGGGCGTGACGGAGAATGCCTGTGTGTGTGTGTGTGTGTGTGTGTGTCATCAACGACTTTCACTAGAAGATGAGCCTAGATCATGTCCACCCCTCTAGCCCCCCCCCCCCCCCTCCCCCCTAGCAATAAATACAAAATAAGGGACTGAAGGAGAGATGGCGACATAAGAAAATGTATCTCTCTCTCTCTCTGTATTTGTTTTTTGGTCTTTGTGATTCATTCTTCTGGTCTTCGATCTTGTACTTTAATCATCAGTATTATTTTAAGTTTCACTCATGAGACAAAGATCATATCCCCGTCTGCGTCGAGCTTGATAAAACACACCCTAGACCCCCTTTCAAGATAAATGTGTACATTTTTCGGTAGAAAAATGTTCCGGCCGAAGGCCGGTTACTTCTAAAATTACAGGCTCGCTATCGCTCGCCAGGGAAAGATTGACACCTAAAAGGCACGAAAGGTCTTAATATTGACAAACAAATGGGGCGAAAGGTCTCAACATCGCCAAACTAACGGAACTAACGTCTTAAAATCTCAAAACTAATACGCTAAACATGAGGGAGAAGGGGGGGGGGGGGGGGGGGGGGGGGGGGATAAAAACGGCCCCTCCACCTCTAGTACACACGACTGGCTGGGTGTTAGAATTATGCTTTGTAATTCTTGTTCTTCACCTTTCTTCTTCTTCCTTTGTACTCATTCTCTCTCCTCATTCATTCTACTTCTCTCTCTCCTCCTCATTCATTCTACTTCTCTCTCTCCTCATTCATTCTACTTCTCTCTCCTCATTCATTCTACTTCTCTCTCCTCCTCATTCATTCTACTTCTCTCCTCATTCATTATTTCTCTCTCATCTTTCATTCATTCTACTTCTCTCCTCATTCATTCTACTTCTCTCTCCTCATTCATTCTACTTCTCTCTCCTCATTCATTATACTTCTCTCTCCTCTTCATTCATTCTACTTCTCTCTTCATTCATTCTACTTCTCTCTCCTCATTCATTCAACTTCTCTCTCCTCCTCATTCATTCAACTTCTCTCTTCTCCTCATTCATTCTACTTCTCTCTCCTCCTCATTCATTCTACTTCTCTCTCCTCCTCATTCATTCTACTTCTCTCTCCTCCTCATTCATTCTACTTCTCTCTCCTCATTCATTCTACTTCTCTCTCCTTATTCATTCTACTTCTCTCTCTCCTCCTCATTCATTCTACTTCTCTCTTCATTCATTCTACTTCTCTCTTCATTCATTCTACTTCTCTCTCCTCATTCATTCAACTTCTCTCTCCTCCTCATTCATTCTACTTCTCTCTCCTCCTCATTCATTCTACTTCTCTCTCCTCATTCATTCTACTCCTCTCTCCTCTTCATTCATTCTATTCGTTCATCTCGTCACTCATTTTACTACTCTCTCTCCTCATTCATTCTACTTCTCTCTCTTCCTCATTCATTCAAGTCATCCCCTCCTCCCTCTTTCTACTCCTCCTCCCTCCTTTTCCTCCCACTCTTTAATACTCCTCTTTCCCCTCCTCCTCCCCCTTCCTCTCTCTTTCTCTTCCTCTTCTCCCTCTTTACTCCTCCCCTTCCTTCTCCTCTTCCTTCTCCTCTTCCTCCAACTTCCCTCCATTTCCCTCCCTCCCATCCTTCCTCATTTTGTTCTTCTATTAATATAAGTTATTTTTCTTACGGACATGTAACTTTCACTCTTAGGAGACGCGATCATGTCCCTCTCTCTAGTCCTCCCTAAGCTAAATAATCTCTCTCTCTCTCTCTCTCTCTCTCTCTCTCTCTCTCTCTCTCTCTCTCTCATATTTGGGTTAATAATCTGATTTATATCATGCGTATAGCCTCAGTAAAAACCACCCACTGACCCAGATCAATAATACAATGCGTATAATATGAGAGGTTAAGAACTTGCACTCCGTTTTCTTTAGAGGTGGTTGGGATCCTGCGCACCGCCGACTATGCTGGAGGTTCAAGGATGACCACTTTCTTTATATTTTGTTTGTGTGTTTTTGTATTTGATCATGTGTGTTGCGTAAAACGGTCAAATTAAATGTGTTGAATCGTGTGTGTATGTCATTATTTCAATCGACGGCGGATGGTATGGTATGTATGTCTTTATTCTAGCTATTTCTAGACGATTTTTGTTTAGCTCAGAAATTAAAGTTTTAAATAGGTATTTAATTAACGTGACGTACATACCTATTATTAAGATTAATATTAGTGGGATGAAGTACTCACAATATAAATAGGTAACTGCAGGGGTTTTATATGTGAGGAGAGGCCTTAACCAATTCATTAGGTAACTGAAGGATAAAAAACCTGAGTGTCAAGGATGGTGAGAGGTGGGTTGGTAGATAGGTAGGTGAGGTAGGTAGGGGTGGGTGGGTGGACAGGTTGGTAGGTGGTGGGATAGGTAGGTAGGTAGGGGATGGGTAGGTAGAAGGATGATAGGTAGGTAGGGGGGTGGATAGGCAGGTAATTAGGTAGGTTGGTAAGTAGATAGGGGGTAGGTAGGAGGTGGATAAGCAGGTGGGTAGGTAGGTAGGGGGTGGATAGGCAGGTTGGTAAGTAGATAGGGGGTAGGTAGGAGGTGGATAAGCAGGTGGGTAGGTAGGTAGGGGGTAGGTAAGGGGGGTGGGACAGAAGAGAAAGAGTATTCTCAGGGTAGAGTGAAGAGATCTAGAAAAAAGAAGGAAATAGAAGGGTAACGTTCAAGATTAATGGGGCTAAACAGGGGGAAGGAGGGGGGGGGGGGGACTCTTTACCGTATATCATGTACAGTCATCGGAATAAAATTTGTACCACCCTGATGTTCATTGTGTAAGTATTACAAATTGTTTGGAACAGTTTAGAAATGATAGTTAAAAAGTCACTCAATCAACAGTTTGTTAAAATGTGCAAAGGAAAGTTTACTCAAAATTGTATTGGCCTACCAGTTTTATTTGCATAATGAAACTCATGCATTTTTGGAGCACTAACCTTAGTGATGTATGAACAGTATGACCCAGACCCCCCCAGACCCCCCCCCCCCTCCAAGCTATAATAAACGCCCTCGATCTCCCTTAAAAAATAAAAAATAAAAAATAAATATATATATACAGTATAATATATATACATTATAATTATATATATATATATATATATATATATATATATATATACATATATATATATACATATATATATATATATATATATATATATTGGATATTGCAGGAGGCCCTTTTTTAAACTGACTAAAATCGTCTAATAGTTGCCAGACTAAAGTCAAAAGGACGGCACCGGTACTGAAGGGGTTCAAATCGCCAAAATTATAGGTAAACGTCTTAAAATCGCCAAAATTGTGTAAACGTCTTAAAATCGCCAAAATTGTGTAAACGTCGTAAAATCGCCAAAATTGTGTAAACGTCTTAAAATCGCCAAAATTGTGTAAACGTCTTAAAATCGCCAAAATTGTGTAAACGTCTTAAAATCGCCAAAATTGTGTAAACGTCTCAAAATCGCCTTAAGTATACCCGTGTCAGTGTTGTGTTGTGTTGGGTCGGGCGTCAGTTGAGGTGAGAATGTGGTCAACCTTGTGTATGTGGGACAAGGTCTGTATCTTGGCTGGTGTGTGTGTCTGTCCGTCTGTCTGTCTATCTGTCTGTCTGTTGGTGCTCACGTCTTACCCTCAGGCTTCATTTGTGGCTAATCTTATGTGCTTGGTGGGGAGATCACTTTTACTTTCGATGTTATTTTATTTAGTTTCTCCTTTCATTGTTTTCTTTGTTTCCGTTTTCTCTATCAATCTAACTTTTACTCTTCGATGTTATTTTCTTTAGTTTCTCCTTTCATTGTTTTCTTTATTTCTCTGTTTTATCTATCAATCTAAATTTTACTCGATACTATTTTCTAGATTTGTTTCTCCTTTCATTCTCTCTTTGTCTCCGTTTTGTCTATCAATCTAACTTTTACTTTCAATTGTTGTTTATATACTTAGGTCTCTCCTCTTTGTCACTGTTTTCTTTGTCTCTGTTTTCTTTATCAATCATCTTCTTATCACACCTTCAGGCTTCATCTCTCACCTCTCTTATGCTTGTGTGCTGGCGATCAGGGTCTGACTTTTAATTTCGATATTCCTTTCTTCTTCATTACTCTTTTTTCGTAGTATCATATTTTCCTCAAGTTACCCTCAGACTGTATGTCTTTGTTTTACTGTGTGTATGAAGGAGACAAAAGGCAAAGCTGCCTGTAACAAGGTCCCCCCCCCCCCATCAGTTTGCTATATTCTCTTGTATCCCCAAACCCCATCCCTCATTTTTCCGCCTATTTGACTCATTTTCTGGCTGACCTATTACCTCGTGAACGTTCGTTGAGTCAATTTTTTTTTATCTTACTCCTCTTACTCTCCTCTTCTCTCTCTCTCTCTCTCTCTCTCTCTCTCTCTCTCTCTCTCTCTCTCTCTCTCTCTTACTGTACACTTGCCTGGAGGAACTTGAAGACTGGATGTGGCACATCGATTGGCCATGAACTCAAATAATCATCAAATATATATATATATATATAATATATTATATATATATATATATATATATATATAAATATTATATATATCTATATTATAATATATATATATATATATATATATATATAATATTATATATATATATATACAGTGTGTGTGTTTGTACTGTATATATACTGTATTTGTTTTTTGTGTATTTTCGAACAACTATTCCAGTTTTTACTTGGGCTACATGACTAAAAGCTGGTATCACACGAGAGCTTTTATAATCAACATTCGATGATCAACATTGTTCTGGCAACATTTGTGGATTATTTTACACTGGTATCGGAAACTAGACTGATGATGGTTGAATTTAGGACACCGAAATATGTTAGATGTTGACCTCATAAGCTGCCAGACCAGTGTTGAGGAGAAATGTTGAGGGAAAAAGAGCTCGTGCGATACCGGTTTTACGAATATTGTTATTAATCTTAGCCTCGTTTATCTTAAAGTGCTTGCTGTTCTAGATTTATAAGAGTCGAGCCTAGATGTTCTAGTTTAATATTAGCAAGCTCGGTCACTTTACTCGGGATTTATAAGAGTCGAGCCTAGATGTTCTAGTTTAATATTAGCAAGCTCGGTCACTTTACTCGGGATTTATAAGAGTCGAGCCTAGATGTTCTAGTTTAATATTAGCAAGCTCGGTCACTACTCGGGATTTATAAGAGTCGAGCCTAGATGTTCTAGTTTAATATTAGCAAGCTCGGTCACTTTACTCGGGATTTATAAGAGTCGAGCCTAGATGTTCTAGTTTAATATTAGCAAGCTCGGTCACTACTCGGGATTTATAAGAGTCGAGCCTAGGTGTTCTAGTTTAATATTAGCAAGCTCGGTCACTTTACTCGGGATTTATAAGAGTCGAGCCTAGATGTTCTAGTTTAATATTAGCAAGCTCGGTCACTTTACTCGGGATTTTGACATATTTGGATTCTTGCTACTCTCTCTTGGTCAGCCCAATATTAAATTCAATATATATATTTATTGGGGGTGATCGTGTGTGTGTATTGTGTGTGTGTGTTTTGTGTGTGTGTGTGTGTAAGGGGGAGGGGTTCGTGTGTGTAACTGGTTCATAATATGTACTCATTCTGTCTGTTAGTGTCAATTTTAACATGAGTACAACACATTTATAGGTTGATACTACTTGCAACACACACACGCACGCATGCACGTAGACAGACAGACAGACAGAGAGATATATATATATATATATATATATATATATATATATATATTTACATAGATTTACATATATACACTGACCACACAGACATTACGATCCCAGCGAGGTGGTCAGGACTTAATTCTAGTAGAGATAGCTGACCCGAGAGTAAGAGACAGCGGAAGGAAAAGATAGCAAAGAAGAAGGCTCGATGAGAGAGAGAGAGAGAGAGAGAGAGAGAAAAAAAATAAAATAAAAAGAGAGTGATGCCAAACCGAATGAGGAAGGTGAAGTAAGTGAAGCCTTTATGAATCCCCCGAGTCATCCTGGACTAAAGAAACGAAACGGAAGTCCAAGAAAAATTACTCAAAAACCCGCCAACTTAAGACAGTATCACACGAGCGCTTTTTCCGGCGATTTTCGATGAGTAAGTTTTTTTTTTTTTCCTCGTAGCCTCTTTCGCATTGAACTCGGAATCTAGATCGAAGGTAGATCATGTTTGTTGGCGTATATCGGATAAAACTTAAATGTTTGTAGATATCAGATTGAAAGTGCTCGTAAAAATTGACGGAAAAAGAGCTCGTGTGACAATTTTTGTCTTTGTATTTATTGATTTGGTTTTTTTTTCTTATTGGAGGGAGTGCCCGTCTGATTGTAGAGCGTGACAGTTTATAAGAAGGCAAAATATTACCATACAAATAAGAGCAAGAAAGAATAAAGCAAAATACAGTATATTTAAAAAGACGAAATAGATATATATATATATATATATAAATGGTTTAGTTGAAAAAAATAACACATACTCAGTAGCTCGCTCTCTCTCTCTCTCTCATATGTGTGAGGCAGATGAGAGACTACAGAGAGATAGGTATGTACGTTGCGTGATAATGTCCAACACCTTCCCATCAATACACACACACACACACACACACACACACACACACACACACACACACACACACACACACACACACACACACACACTCACGCTCACGACTCTCCCAGAATATTGCAGCCTCATGTACTGCACTCAACTCACACACGCTAAATTTGGTCATCGCAAAATGGCTATATATATATATATATATATATATATATATATATATATATATATATATATATATATATATACTGTATATATAATATAATGGATTTTGCGGTTTTCTTTATTTTCTGGTATGCTTCTGTCTGCGTTGTTGTGGTGTGTGTGTGTGTGTGTGTGTGTGTGTGTGTGTGTGTATTACCTCATAGTTGTTGGACATTATCACACATTCTCTCTCTCTCTCTCTCTCTCTATTGGAGCTAAGACGAGTAGGAGGAGGACGGAGGAGTGTTGTGAATGAAAGGAGGGAAGGGCTGTTTCTTAGCTGAGAGAGAGAGAGAGATTGATTGATTGATTGATTGATTGATTGATTGATTGATTGGCTGATGGATGGACAGCTTGATTGATAAACGAGATTCTTATAAATAATCTAACAACACCCTAGTGGATTATTAAGCCAGCACACTGTAAGTCAAGAATAACGTCAGGACTGGAGCCTCTCTGCAAGTAATCCAGTCCCTATGGTTGAACAGGTTAGTTAAAATAGGACTTCAGAGGCTATCAACCCTTCTGGATTACTAAGCCAGCCCACTGTAAAGCCGGTATCACACGAGCACTTTTTCACTCTACATTTATCCTCAACACTGATCTGGCAGCTTATGAGGTCAACATTTAGAATATTTCGGTCACCTAAATTCATCTATCCCCAGTTTAGTTTCCGATACCAGTGCAAAATATTCCAAAAAAGTTGCCAGAAAAATGTTGACTATAAATACTCTCGTGTGATACCGGCCTAAGTCAAGAATAACGTCAGGACTGGAGAAAATACCGTTAGACTCATAAATAAATCTTGACTGGAGCGTAACAGCGACAATATGGCTGACAATCTCCACTACCGGTGATCTGGCAACACTGCAGAGAGAGTGAGAGAGTACACACGAAAGAGAAATGTTGACCACGTTTCGTAATACGGCAGTTGTTAGCCTTAGGTCAGTATGTGTGTGTGTGAGAGAGAGAGAGAGAGAGAGAGAGAGAGAGAGAGACTGAGTGTGTGTGTGTGTGTGTGTGAGAGAGAGAGAGAGTGAGACTGTGTGTGTGCCAGTGAGAGAGATACTGTGTGTCTGTATGTGTGTGAGAGAGAGAGAGAGACTATGTGTGTGTGTGTGTGTGTGTGTGCCAGTGAGAGAGCGATTTTATTTATATATCTGGAAATATTTGGACTTCAATGACAAAATCTGTAACATACATCGCAAGTAATCATGTTAAATATATAAGATAAAGTGTCTGTGAGAGAGAGAGAGAGAGAGGGAGAGGTAGAAAGAGAAAGAAAAGAAAGAGATAGAGAGAGAGAGTGAGTACACACACGAAAGAGAAATTTTGTCCACATTTCGTAATCTAGCACTTGCGTACGCCTTAGGTCAGTGCAGTTACAGGGAACGGATAGTATCTTAAAACCTAGCGATCCATTCCAGGTGTAGGCCTACAGTCTAGATGATAATAGCTTAACATGATTGATTAGTGCATGGTATTAAGTCTATAAGTCTTAGGCTATAAGGAAGTTGGAGCCGTGGCCATCGATATTAAATAGAAATGCAATAATAATGTACGTTTCTGATGGATAAATGGTATGTTGAATTGGGTTTTATGTATTTATAAATGTACTACGACCGTATTTTAGCTGTAAATTCTGTTATATATTGTTGACTACAGCTCCAACTTCCTTATAGAACGAAACTCGCAACTGGCCAATTGTACACTTTGCACATTACGGAATACTCTCATACTTGTCGGTTTGTTTGAATAAGAATGATCAATTGCCACCCTCTTTTTCTCCCTCTCTCTCTGGCTTGTATCCATTCGGCCCCATTCAGCCTACTGTTTTAAGACGTTTATCCCCATCCAGGTGTCGATTTTTAACCTGGCCAGCGGTAGCGAGCCAGCATATTTGTTTAAGTGTTTTTGACAGCAGGCTAAACTTGTAAATTTTTCGATGGAAAAATGTCTCTGGCGAAGCCGGATTTCTTAATGAAGCCGGATTTCTTAATGCTGGCTCGCTATCGCTCGCCAGGAAGAAATCAACACCTGGATGGGAATAAACGTCTTAATATGTTTGCCCCATTATGTTGTCGATTTTTAGACCTTTCGCCCCATTTCTTTGTCAATATTTATATCTTTCGTGCTATTAGGTGGGGCCAAATGGATACAAGCTAGAGAAAGCGAGAACAGGATATAAACAAGCAGGTGACCCCCCCTTTAAATTAACAGTCTGTCCCTGACACTGTATACATTAAAACCTGTAAAAAAAGAAGAAGAAGAAGAAGACCCTGTTATTATTGTAGTACACGGGGTCCGTTTTCTGTGTGTGTAGTTTCACAGGGGTCCGTTATGGTGGAAGGACAGGCTGGGAGGCACTGGTTGTATTACACACGTTAAAATACATAATACATAGGCCTACATACATAGATACTGAGAGAGAGAGAGAGAGAGATATTTGGAATGGGGTGTAGTGGAATAAATATACTGTAGATTGTGTTTGTTTGGGAATACTAGCAGGTTATTGGTGTACTTACTCTAGTTGTACTTACTCTAGTTGTATTGCGGGAGTGAGCATGCTCGTTATTTCCCGCCTCCTATATGTGTAGGTGTTATATGTATCGTTGGAATGGCTGTGGATGTGTGTGTAGTCTGTATTTTTAGCCAATTGGCGACATCGGAAACGAAGGCTTAGGGTGGATCTGTATGGTACCATTCTCACTATAGACGGTACCGTCTCGCCCGAAGGCTTAGGTAGCCATCAGCTTAGGTGAACCATATGATACCCATCTCGCCTTGTACCATTTTTGCCAACCCCAGATGGGACGTCACAACGTCGTCCACTTATTCCAGGTACCTATTTACAGCTAGGTGAACTGAGGCTAACACATGAAAGGAGACAAGCCCAATTTGTCTCCGCCCGGCCGGGGATTGAACCCCCGGCCCCTCGTGTGTGAGACGAGAGCTCTACCACTAGGCTACGAGCTGTGTGTGTGTGTGTGTGTGTGTGTGTGTGTGACTATTATATACCATAGTCTATTGTTGTCCAGCTGACACTAAATAGAATCCCTTAGCAAGTGATTTATCGATTCTTAATGGAAAAATATGATACTGCAATATCTTTGCATCATAATGTTGCAACGTTTTTATAATTAATAACATATTTCGCTACAAAATCTACATAATAGCTGAGTAACCAAGATAGTAACATGGCAATTTATCATCAGCTGGAAAAAATAGACTAGAACGTAGCATATCTTACCAGTTTAGCATAATTATGCAAGGTTGATTAATATTAGGGAGGTTATGTTTAGATGTTAGCCTAATATTAGGGAGGTTATGTTTAGATGTTAGCCTAATATTAGGGAGGTTATGTTTAGATGTTAGCCTAATCGCTCTTATACTGACTAACGTTCGGCATTCGACTACCTAATAATTGTTCAGTTCTTCATTGAATAATAATAATAATGATAATATTTATAATAACAAAAACAACAACAACAACCACAATAATAATAATAATACAAATAAACACCACTTTGACTCCAACACCACTTTGACCCCCACTTTACTTTGACCCAATACCACTTTGACCCCCACTTCACTTTGACTCCAACACCACTTTGACCCCCACTTCACTTTGACCCAATACCACTTTGACCCCCACTTCACTTTGACTCCAACACCACTTTGACCCCCACTTCACTTTGACCCAATACCACTTTGACCTATATACCAATATTGCCCATGACCAATTTGACCCATGACCAATTTAACATACAACTTAATAACAGCACTTTAACTCCATACCACTTTAACCCAAAAATTTGACCTAACCTCTTAATTTGACCAAACACCGGAGGTTTTAAGTCAAAGGTCAAGAAGGCATGATCGTGACCTTGCCTAGCTGTGGTGAAAGACTGGGTCACGCAACAAGGTCACACAGATACTGGTAGAAGAATCTGACCTTTTCATGCGACTCACTGCACATACGTCACTGTAAGGTACAGTCGCGCTAATAAGTGATGGCTCGGCACCAAGTATATTTTGATCCATAGTTGGTTTCAGCAATATTTACACATTATTTCTTCTTTTTGAGTGGTCTATACAAACCAATTCCTACACTGACCCACCCTACTCAACATCTGGCAGACATTATTACAGCGCAGAGCGAGCCAAACGTAAGGACAGCTGAGACATGACTTATTAGTGCGACTGTACAGCTGTTTACATATATTATTATGTTCGCGAGCTCTACGAATTTCTTTAAGCAAATAAATCTATGTATATTTATGTTCACATCAAATAAATCCATGTATATTTATGTTCACATCAAATAAATCCATGTATATTTATGTTCACATCAAATAAATCCATGTATATTTATGTTCACATCAAATCAGCAGAGTCTAGCCCACTCATTAAGGGGAGGTTTCCACTTGAGGAATTTTTTCTTGACCCCTTTCTCCCTCATGGTTAGCCCCATTGCTTTTGAGATTTTAAGACTTTTGCCCCATTAGTTTGGTGATTTTAAGAATTTCCGCCCCATTCTGTCAATTGTAAGACCTTTCGTGCAATTTAGGTGTCGATTTTATCCTGGCGAGCGATAGCGAGCCTGTAATTTAAGAGTAACCGCCGGGACATTTTTCTACCGAAAAATGTACAAATTTATCTTGAAAGGGGGTCAAGGGGGTGACATTTTAAGATTGCTGGAGGAGTAGGAAACAAACTAGAAACCTCCCCTTAATATTGGCGGACTTGACGTACGTCTAATTATGGATGTATATCTATGGACACAAATTTATGAATATAATTTGCTATACATCAAGTACATGTGTTTATAATTCAGATTAGGAAGGAACTGTGGGAGTCAGAGTTAATTGAGATAGACTTTACCCCTTTGATACCCTGAGAACCTTCTTAAACTGGATAAAATGTTCTAATATTAACCAGAATAAAGTAAATATGCGTCCTCGACTTGACAGCTATTCTAGCTATCAACAAACAATTATATTCAGTTTCAGAAGGACCTCAAAGTGATCAGACTGTAATTACATCCACCTAGACTATGAATCCGAGAGGTACGGTAGCGCTAATAAGTCATGCATTGGCAGTCATTACGTTTGCCTCGCTCTGTGGTGTATTAATGTCTGCCAGATGTTAAATAGGGTGGATAAGTGTAGGATCATGTCTGTTCATTCACTCGAAATTAATAAATCAAGCTATAGTTTACTGCTGATACCAATTGTTGATCAAAACCTACTTGGTGCCGAGACATCGCTTATTAGGCCGACTGTATTAAGCTAAATAAAATCGCTTTAGGTATTTAGAAAAGCCATCAGATATTATAATATATTTTCCTTTAGACTTTTATATTTCAGAAGACCGTTAATATTCCTCTTATCATTGGTATGTTATTTTTGTATTGTGTTTTCAGGGTGTGGTTATTATTTAAATATAATCAATGTAATAACTCTTTACAGGTGTTATGCTTAAACATTTTGATCAGTGATATAATATTTCCGAGGTATTATGCGAGTATCTTTGAACAATTATTGTCAGAATTTCGATGTTTAATGTTTTGTTTTCAGGTATGTTGATAATCGTGTTTTTAAGCGGAGGTTTTTAGTTTGTTCCCTAGACCTCCATCAAGCTATAAAAAACACTCCCAAGACCACCTTTCAAGATAGATTTGTAAATTTTTCGGTATAAAAATATCCCGACCGAAGGCCGGTTCCTCCATAACCACAGGCTAGTTATCGCTCGCCAGGAAAAAAATTACACCTAAATGGCACGAAAGGTCTAAATATTTAAACAAAAAAGGGGCGAAAGGTCTTAAAATCGCCAAACTTATGAAACGAACATCTTAAAACCTCAAAACTAATGGGGCTAAACATGAGGGAGAAGTGGGTCCAGAAAACCCCTATCTCTCCCCCCCCCCCTCCCCCCCTCTTAATGTTCTGTTTTCAGATATATTGATAATCGTGTTAAGTTAGTTTATGATATTGATTATATTTGCTGAGTTATGTTAAGTGTAGTATTATTGAAGGTATTGCGATGCTACTGTTCTTGGTAGACATTTGAATGCATGTGATATTGCCTGTTCCTTATTTACCTTGCCTGATCCTAATTCATAACCATGCCTGACCCCTTCCCCTTTTCCTCCTCACCCCCTTCCCTTTTCCCCACCTCCCCTACCCTTCTAAACTTGCAATGTCCCTACCTTCCACCCGTCCATCTTCTCTTCCCTCCCGTCCCTACCTCCTTCCTCCACATCCCCGTCCTTTTTTAACTTCCCCACATCCACCTTTCCTTCCCTCCCCTCTCCTCCCCTCCCTCCACCTTCCCTTCCCTTTCCTCCCCTCCCTACCTCCTCCCCACTCCTCCCATCCCTACCTCCTTCTCTCCTCACCTCCCCTACCTCCTTCCCTCTCCTCCACCTCCCTACCTCCTTCCCTCTCCTCCTCTCTCTCTTCCCTTCCCTACCTCATCCCCTCTTCTCCCTTCCCTCCCTACCTCCTTCCTTCCACCTCCCTTACCTCCTTCCCTCTCCACTCCACCCTACCCCCTCCCCTCCCCTCCGCTGCCTGCCCCCATGCTTGTGTGAGAGCTAATCCACTAATTAACTACAATATTGAGCCTGTTTGAGTATGGTAGCAGTTGTTTGGTTTATATTGGTGTTATGCCCCCACCCCCAACCCCCCATTCCTCTTGTTCTACTGTGTCACTCTGTCTTGCATCACACTCCTTCTTTTATCTTTAGCTCTCCCTTCTTTCCTCTTCTCTATATCTTCCTATCTTCCTCTTTTACCTCTACTCTTCCTCCATCATCCAACCTCTTCTCTTCTGCCCACTTCTGTTCCCTCTCGCCATCTCTTTTGTCCACTGGTGTTTTACAAAAAGACTGTGATATGTTGATTAAAGTCATTTTCATCTATTCCCTTACCCCTCCTCTCTCTCCCTCTCTATATCTATCTATCTATCTATATATCTATCCATCTATATTTATCTACCTATCTCTTCTCTCTCTCACTCACTCACTCTCTCTATATATCTATCTATCTATCTGTCTATCTCTTATCTCTCCCCCCACCCCCACAATGCATGAAGGTAAAGCTAACCCCACGGCCTTGTCATTACCCCACCACCCCCCTTATAGGCAGCTGTAGGAGAGTCACTGCTGTCCAGTTTAGCAGGCGCGCGCACCAAAGATTCCTCGGTAAGTAGTGCAACCAACCCACACCACCACACTACTACCAAAAGGTCTGTGGGATATTGTAGTTACCCTGCACCTTTATTTGTACAGTGGCACCTGTATATTAATGGACGTTTTACACCTGTATATTACACCTGTATATTATGGATACCTTGCGCCTGTATATTGTGGAGTGGTGTGATTCGGAATTACTGGTACTTAACACTTTCAGGTCCGGGGATTGCCGTTTAGTATTCAGAAATAGAATGATCTTAATCTCATAATTACCTCTCCAAAATTAGTGCTCTGCTCACAACTCGCTCAAAGACAACTGCAGAGGTTGAAGTAATTAAACTAAAGGTTTCTAAACACTCCTGATGGTCACAAAGGTTTTAAAGTATCCCTGTAAGGACACAATCGCATCCTGGTGCGCAAAAGGGTTAATGTGTGTTATTCTTTCTCTTATATGTTCTGTACATTGACACCTGTACCTGTATAGTACGGACGTCTTGCACCTGTATATTGACACCTGTACCTGTATAGTACGGACGTCTTGCACCTGTATATTGACACCTGTACCTGTATAGTACGGACGTCTTGCACCTGTATATTGACACCTGTACCTGTATAGTACGGACGTCTTGCACCTGTATATTGACACCTGTACCTGTATAGTACGGACGTCTTGCACCTGTATATTGACACCTGTACCTGTATAGTACGGACGTCTTGCACCTGTATATTGTTCAATGGTTGGATTTGGAATTACTCGTACTTAATTGTGTGTTGTTATTCTTTATCCTATTGTATTGCTGTACATAAACAACTGAATAATTAATAAGGACGTCTTGCACCTGTATATTGCGCAATGGTTTGATTTGGAAATACTGGTACTTTTTTCCGGTGTTATATCTTTGTGTCCTTCCATATTAACTCCTTCTGTACTGGAGACGTCTTCGTTATTTTATTTTAACTAATTATAGAGCATTTTGTGCAATTTAAGAAGGATATATGGTAGTAAAAAGGGCTAAGTGAGATACTTCGAAGCCTGTTGATTACTGGAGGCCCTTTTGAAACTGAATAAAATCGTCTATTAGTAGCCTGAATATAGTTAAAAAGACATGGCCGGTACAGAAAGGGTTAACTAAAATATTCTTCTTTCACCTAAATGTGTTTGTACATTGGCACCTGTATATTATGAAAGTGTTTTATATGTTTATATATTCGGAACTGATACTTCCTGTGCTGTTTTGTCTTCGTTCTTGTCATCTTCTTTCATTGTTTATTCAACATTATAATTGTTATACCTTGACACGTATATTATTATTATTATGACCGCTTTGCATCTGTGAACAATTGTTTGTTTTTCTTTGTTTTTCTTTTATTACTTCCTGTACTGTTTTCTATTTACCCTTTGAAGATTATGACGCATCTTGACATTTATTCTGGCTATCATTAGACGATTTTGGACAGTTTAGGTAGAATGTGTGGGAAATATAAGGTTACAGACTCTCAATTAACCCTCTGATTGCCATATATCCTTCCTAATCTGAATAATAGCCAGAAAACAGAAAAGAAATGCGTAATCGGATCTTGCAAGGGCCAATCTTCGTTACCTTCGTTTTCTGTTATTGTTTTTTAATATTATTCTTCCATGAGTCTTTGGTACCTAAGCTATTGTATTATACACTTATATATCTTTACTTTACACTCGCCTCCATCACTACTATTACTAAAGTGATATGTTGTATATTATATAAGCTATTACGTGTTGCACCTGTTGTGTATACTGTATATATATATATTTATGTTACCCTTATATGGTTTACTTGGGAACGAGTGGTATTTCTTCGTTTTCTTCTTCAGTTTGCAATCTCGCTCTCGTTTTCTTTCGTGGCGCTCTCCCTCCCTCTCCCTCTCTATAGTGTCCTCTCCTACCCTCCCAATCCCCTATCACCCCTCCCCACCCCTCCCTCCCTATCCCCTCTCTCTTCTCCCCTCCGCCCTCCCTCTCCCCTCTCTCCTCCTCCCTCCCTCTCCCCTCTCTCCTCCCCCCCTCCCTATCCATCCTTGCCCCACCCCTCCTCCCTCCCTCCCTATCCCCTCTCTCTCCTCCCCCCCTCCCTATCCATCCTTGCCCCACCCCTCCTCCCTCCCTCCCTATCCCCTCTCCCCACCCCTCCTCCCTCCCCCCTCCGCTCCCCTCCCCTCCCCTCCCCTCCCTATCCCCTCTCTCCTCCATATCTTAATTTTATGCAACTTCCTAGCTCGCCTTGACCAATATATATTGTGGGTTGGGGGATGGGCAAGAGAAAAAGAGAGAGTATTGAAGTATTCTATTCTTAGCGTAGAACAAAAATATAGGAAAAGTGGGGAATGGGCCTGAGTATACACTGTAGAATGTAGATAGATGGATAGATAGAAGTATTGAGAAGTTGATGAAAAAGGAGAGAGAGAGAGAGCGTGCGTATGAAGTCTGGTGTGGAGTAATTATGAAAAGTACAGAGACAAGATGTAGAAAGGATAAATAGGAATTGGAGAGAGAGAGAGTGAGTGGGAGAGTGTGTAAAATGAAAAAGAATAGTGAACAGTAAAGAAATGGGCGATTTAGACAGAAAAGGATAGGTGGAAAGTAAGAGAGAGAGATTAGAAATCTTGAGGCGAGAACAGAAGGTGGAGTTGAGAGAGAGAGAGAGAGAGAGTGTGTGTGAGAGAGAGAGAGAGAGAGAGAGTGAGTGTAAGTGAGAGAGTGTGAAAGTGAGAGAGAGTGTGTGTGTGTCTGTATGTAAACATTTGTTTATATCATACATTTAAATATTTATACTTAATTTTATGGCTTGTGTTTCTTGCTTAACTGAGTGGATGTTTACAGTCGATTGTGGTAGTTGTAGTGATTGTGGTGGTTGTAGAGATTGTGGTAGTTGTAGTGATTGTGGTGGTTGTAGAGATTGTGGTAGTTGTAGTGATTGTGGTTGTAGTGATTGTGGTAGTTGTAGTGATTGTGGTAGTTGTAGTGATTGTGGTTGTAGTGATTGTGGTAGTTGTAGTGATTGTGGTAGTTGTAGTGATTGTGGTTGTAGTGATTGTGGTAGGTTTAAGACCTTTCGTGCCAATTAGGTATCGATTTTTTTCTTGGCGAGTGATAGCTAGCCTTTAATTTAGGAGGAACCGACATTTTTCTACCGAAAAACGTACATTATTTTATTGAAGGGGTCTTGGGGGTATTTTTTAAAAGCTTAATAGGGGTCTAAGAAGCAAACTAAAAATCTCCCCTTAAGGCTGTGCTAATGATTGTGTCAAGATGGGTACACTAGGTTCTCTCTCTCTCTCTCTCTCTCTCTCTCTCTCTCTCTCTCTCTCTCTCTCTCTCTCTCTCTCTCTCTCTCTCTCTCTCTCTCTCTCTCTCTCTCTCTCTCTCTCTCTCTCGAGTCTAACCTGTTCACAAGCAATAATGTTATTCACACTCATTCACTATCCTTGTACAGTATATATATATATACTGTATATATATATATATATATATATATATATATATATATATATATATATATATAATATATAATATTTATTTCATTTATTTTATTTATTTTACACAGTCGCTCACACCCCCACACCCTTTATATACACCTTCCCACCCACACCCTTTATATACACCCTCCCACCCACTCATTTCTCACATACATACTAATTACCCAGCCACCTGTCATCTGGTAGGGAAAGCTGAGCCATTGGTCATGACTAATTACATACCGGTACTGCCTATGTAAATAAAGTGTCATTCAGGTAAATAAATTGTTTAAAAGCATGGGAAGCAGTTTAAAATTATTAAAAACCCATATAATTTAGCTTCTTTATTATGTTTGAAGCAAAGTAATTAATTTTGTATTGTTTACGGGCATATTTGGCGAAGTGGGGCTTAAATGAGTTACACGACATTGAACATAATTAAACTAGCATGGTCTAATCTAACCAATCCTAACTTTACTTTATAATTGAAAATATGTATAGTCTTTCTGTTTAGCTGACGATAAATTGAATCCCTTAGCAGCTAAGTTCTTGATAATCAGTGGAAAATATGAAACAACTATGTCTCTGCACCATATTAATACCAATAATATGTAATTAGCACCATAGTTCACATAAATAACGGATACATATTGATGGGAACTTTGCAATTGACCACTTGCGAGTTTCAGGCTATAAGGAAGTTGGAATTCTTTACATTGATATTTAGCAGAATTACCAGCTAAAATGCGGGTGTAGTACATTTATAAATACATACAACTAAATTAAACATAAATGCGGGTGTAGTACATTTATAAATACATACAACTAAATTAAACAAATGCGGGTGTAGTACATTTATAAATACATACAACTAAATTAAACATAAATGCGGGTGTAGTACATTTATAAATACATACAACTAAATTAAACATAAATGCGGGTGTAGTACATTTATAAATACATACAACTAAATTAAACATAAATGCGGGTGTAGTACATTTATAAATACATATACCTAAATTAAATGAGGTTGTAGTACATTTATAAATACATATACCTAAATTAAATGAGGTTGTAGTACATTTATAAATACATACAACTAAATTCAACATAAATGTTATCCATTAGACATTTACTTTATGAGGCTATTGTATTTCTGTTTAATACCAATGTTTACGGCACCAACTTCCTTATAGCCTGAAACTCGCAAGTTGTCAATTTACCGTCAGTTGAAAAGAAACAGCCTATAGTTGTTCTTGGGTTGAATGTCCTGAGCAGTGAATTGTTTGACAGTGTGGTATGTCTCCACCTATGTCCGTGTTTGCTGTGTTTGTTAGTGTGTGTGTGTGTGTGTAGGTGGAATGGGGGGGGGGGGTAGTGTCTGTGGTTGGGGTTGGAGTGTTTGTGTGTGTGTGTGGGGGGGGGGAGAATTTGTGTATGTGTGGTTGGGGTTGGAGTGTTTGTGTGTGTGGGGGGGGGGGAGTTTGTGTATGTGTGTGTGTGGGGGGGGGGGTTGGAGTGTTTGTGTGTGTGTGGGGGGGGGGGTTGTGTGGGTGGGATTGGGTTGTAGAAGAGGGGGTGGTGTCTGTGGGAGTTGGTGGTGTGAGTGTAGGGGTGGGGTTAGTGTGTGTGTGGGGGGGGGGGGGGGGTTAGGAGGGGTGGTGTTTGTTTGTGGGTGTAGGATGTTTATGATGTTTATGTATATTGGAAAAGTAGGGATAAAGTAATCGGTAGTTTATAATTTTATTGATTGATATTTGTTTTTGTTTTTTTCTGTGCAAAATACTTCTATATTTCCTGAAGGGTTTCTGTCTTGTACAGTATGTAAAATAAGGCCTGGTTGTTCTCATGTATATTGTACTGTGCTTATTGTACATTATCTGGCATGATTTGAGTACTTGCAACTTTTTTTTAGAACGCACATTATCTTATGGTTTTATATATATATATATATATATATATATATATATATATATATATATATACATACATACATACATTGCTTACTACTTTATGAACTGATATTGTTTATATGTTGCAAATGCTTATTTCACCAAAAGCATTGTAAAATCCCCTATTTAGTTTTCAGCCAAGCATTCGTCTTGTATATTATTATACATGTTCTTTTTGGGGGGCACCAGCTGTATGGTGTGTTTGTGTTGCGTTGCCACTATCTTCTGTTCTCTGCATTATAGTTGTTATTTATGTCTATCTATCTAGTGTTATCTATCTATCTATCTATTGTTAATTTATCTATCTATTGTTTTTATGACAATAGTAATGTTCTTTGTGGTATTCCTCTCTTCCAGCGGTTATTGTGTTTAATCGGTTTTATTATTTTGTATATACATATTTTTATCTCTGGTGTTTTTGTTTTATGTATAGTTTATATAGCACCTGCTTTATTCTTTTAACTCTGCATATATATATATATATATATATATATATATATATATATATATATATATATATATATATATATATATACGGTATATATATATATATGCCTACTGTCTTGTATATTGTTATATTTTTATTGTTTACAAATAACTATAATGTACAGTATATATTGATTATTATATTTTAAATATGTTTTACATTAAATGAAGCTATGGATAAGAAAGAACAAGTTTAATATATCTATTTTCTCTTAGTGTTATTTAATACCAAATATAGTTGAAAAAAAACACGTGTAGCCTTTGGATGCCAATAAATGTATTTGCACTTGCAAAGAGTACTATATTATTATGTAATTTAAAATAAGTATCTGAGTTTATCAACTATATAATTTGTCATAGCTATATTATTGGTTGCATTAATATTGATTAAAGAGGACTCATCAGGTTGAATAGACTCAATAATTATAGGTAGGCCAGAAATTGTAGAAAGGGCTAGAGCAAATAGGCTGTACATTTCGTCACCTATTCCCTGGCTGACCCTTCCTAAATGGTAGACATATTAGCTCGATTACTCTAGTGGTTTGAGTTAGAAAGGTTTGTGGTCAATATTTTGGTCTACCTCTAATGCATGGACTACAGTAACTGGTAACAGGATACTGTCTTACTCCAGTATTTATTGCCTATAGTCTCTTCATTCTAGGTTAGCCAGAAATCTTAATCTATAACCTCTCTTAACTAAAACAAAAAGACTAGAGTAATCGAGCTAATATTTCTACCACATAGGAAGACTTGGCTAGGGAATAGGTGTGGAAATTGACAGCTCATTTTCTTTAGCCCTTTTTGAGTTACAGAGGTTAGAGGTTAGGATTTCTGCCCAACCTAGAATGAACGGACTATAGTAAACTGTCGAAGGTGGAATATTGCAACCCAAAGTTCTGTCCACTTTTTTGGTCTTGCAGGATAGATCATTTGAGATTGATTAATAAGTTAACTTTGTTATGTAGTATTTCATTAAATGGAACATTCATCAATTTTAGTACTATTAGTTACCATCACTTATACTGTATTAAAACTGTATTGTACTACATCACTTAGGGACAAAAAGTCATTATATAAAATGATTAAAGAGCATGTTCATATTGCAAAGATAGAAGGTAGTAATTGTATTTTTGTCTTCCAGTTATTCGACCGTATCAAGGATGAGCAGCCTGAGGTGGTGCAGAAGGTGTTTGCTGTGAAGGGAGACATTACCATGGAAGGTTTGGGCCTCAATGATCAGGACGAGGAGAGGCTCTGTGCTGAGGTCAATATTGTCTTCCATGCTGCTGCTACCATTAACTTCCAGGTCAGTAGTACATTTATTAGAGGGATTTTAGTATTTTGTCATTTATTTGCATAGTTTTGAAAGTATAGTTGAGGTTTGTATTTGTATTAGTGGTTAGAATGTGTGAGGAGTATGTAAGTGTGCATATGTGTGTGTGTGTGTGTGTGGGAGGGTAGAGAACATGTATGTAGGGATTATGTGTAGCCTATGTGTGTGTGTATGTGTTCTGAGGGGTATATATGGTGAAGGGAGATATTACCATGGAAGGTTTGGGCCTCAGTGACCAAGACGAGGAGAGGCTTTGTGCTGAGGTCAATATTGTCTTCCATGCTGCTGCTACCATTAACTTCCAGGTCAGTAGTACATTTACAGGGATTTTAGTAGTTTGTACTTATGTGCATAGTATAAAAGTACAGTTAGGATTTTTATATTCGTGACTATTATGTGTGGGGAGTATGTAAGTGTGCATACTGTATGTGCGTGTGTGGGAGGGGTGGGTGAAACATGTGTGTAGGTATTTAGTGTATGTGTTTATGTTCTGTCTTTGAAAGTACAGTTCAGGTTTGTATTAGTAACTAGTGTATGTAGGGAGTATGTAGGTGTGCATATGTGTGTGTGTTGGAGGGAGCAGAGTATGTATGTAGGGATTATGTGTAGCTTATGACATTGTGTATGTAGGCCTATGTGTTTTGTGTGGTATAGGTGGTGAAGGGAGACATTACCATGGAAGGTTTGGGACTCGGTGACTAGGATAAGTAGAGGCTCTGTTCTGAGGTCAACATAAATGAGTTGATTACACTTTGTTGATAAAAACTTAATTTTACCTAGATCATGTTCCTAGTTCTTGTTCATGGTGGTTATTGAGATCTTTCGGATGTGAGCCATGTACAGTATGTTTGAGACTGTATTGTAAGGGTGTAATGTGCATGGGTTTGTGTGGACTTAAATGTGCGTGTATGTAACTTGATTGTTTAAAACTCTAAAACCTTTATAATTATGTGGCTGTGTGGAGTAATGCCCCTGTGTGTACTGTGTGTGTAGTAATGCCCCTGTGTGTGTGGAGTAATGCCCCTGTGTGTGTGTGTGTGTGTGTGTGTGTACTGTGTGTGTAGTAATGCCCATGTGTGTGGAGTAATTCCCCTGTGTATGTGTGTGTGTGAAGTAATGCCGTTGTGTATGTGTGTGGAGATTAATGCCCCTGTGTGTGTGTGTGTGTGTGTGTGTGTGTGTGTGTGCGTGCGTGTGTGTTTTATTTTTATTTCATTTTATTTTAATTTTTATTCATTTTTTATTTGTTATGCCCCTAACACCCTCTCTCTGTCTCCCCCTTCAGGAGCCTCTACGCGTGGCCGTCAACATGAACATGCTGGGCACCAAGAGAGTTATCAGCCTCGCACACAAGATGATACACCTCGAGGTAAGCTCGTCGTTCAGGCAGTATCGCAAGCAGCCTCGTAAGGATTAGTAGATATGTTGTTGCTTGTTTTCCTTTATATTTCTTTGTACACCACTTTCTTGAGCTTTTCTAATTGCCAATGTCGTAATTCTTTGCTGAATTGAATTAGAGGAATACTTCAAACAAATATTTGCTATTTATAATTATTATATGTGCTAGCTGTAATGTATACAGTATTCATTATTCTGTAATATTATGGGTTATATACTTATTTGAATGTTTGAAGAGGCTTTTTCTCACTTAAGTTTCCTCATCTAGGTGTATTTGTATACATCTGCTCATTAATTATTTTAAGCTAATACCCATTCATCTTTATTTTGTAGTCGCTGGTGCACGTATCAACGGCGTACAGCAACTGCCACTTGCCGGAGGTGTTCGAGGAGCTGTACCCAGCCCCGATGGATCCCTGGCGGCTTATCCAGATGACGGAGTGGCTGGATGACCGGGTGTTGGAAGACCTGACCCCCCGCCTGGTAGCCCCCCGACCCAACACATACACATACACCAAGGCCCTCGCTGAACACTTACTGGTCAACGATGGGTCCAGGCTTCCCATCTCTATCGTCAGACCCTCAATTGGTAGGTGTTTTGTTTAGATTCGTTGTAGCGTACCATTTTGCACGAAAGGTCTAATATTGACAAAGAAATGAGGCGAAAGGTCTCACAGTTGCCAAACTAACGGAACGAAGGTCTTAAAATCTCAAAACTATTATGCTAAACATTAGGGAGAAGAGGGTCCAGAAAAAGCGACTACCTGCTTCTTAACTTACGTGCACTCCTCCAAAAGGCCATCAATATACTGTACCTAAATTATAAAATTATATATTGGGGCGAATGTCTTACAATCTCAAAACTAATGGGGCTAAACATGAGGGAGGAGGTCCATAAACAGATTCACTTGCTCATGTAGTGATGTACATCCTGTACATCCTATGTGGTGGTTTTGTGTTGTTTTATTTCAAGATTGTATTTTACTAAAGTGTTATATTCATATAACGATTTTAATAAGTTGTTTTGTCTTCATATTGTGTCGTCCCTGTTTTGGTTTGTTTATTTTGCAAGTTTTACATTATAACTGTTCTTACAGTGTGTGGTTCCTGGAGGGAGCCCATGCCAGGATGGGTGGACAATTTGTTTGCCTTCACTGGTCTCTTGGTAGGTATGGGTAAGGGCGTCCTACGATCACTGTACATCAAGTCTGGCATCACTCTGGACTTCATCCCCGTAGACTTCCCCATCAACCTCATGATTGCGTCGGCCTGGAACACCGCTGCCGGCAGATACAAGTAAGTTGAGATATTAACTGGTTATGTATGTATGTACCGGGTATATATATATATATATAGATACTCAGGCCCAATCCCCACTTATCCTTCTTTTTTTGGGGGGGTGGCCAACTCAAGACAAACCCCGAATAGGGACAACATAACAGAAAACAATGAACACACAAAAACAAAATACAAATTCACACACATCTATGTCATCCAGGAGATATACTGTATATATATTAAATTGTCAGTAGTAGAACCTCGCTCTTTCGGACTTCAATCTTTCGGAATTCTCAGACTTTCGGACTAGCATTTCAATTCGGACTCATGGTTCAGCCTTTTGGATTTGTCTGAAAGGCTGAGAAAATACCTCCATCCTTTTCGGACTACATTTAACTTCGGACTCATGCTTCAGCCTTTCGGATTTGTCTGAAAGGCTGAGAAAAATTAAATCGCATTCGGACCAAAGAGCCGAGTTTCGGACTTGTCTGGTTAGGTGAATGTGTATTCGGACTTATAAACTTCGGACTCATGCTTCAGCCTTTCGGATTTGTCTGAAAGGCTGAGAAAAATAATTTCGCATTCGGACCGAAGAGCCGAGTTTCGGACTTATAAACTTCGGACATTATTTCAGCCTTTCGGATTTGTCTGAAAGGCTGAAGTGTGAGTTCGGACTCGGCCCTTTCGGACTTTTGACACTTTCGGACAGGGGTCTCCCCCAATTAGTCCGAAAGAGCGAGGTTCTACTGTACTTGAAGAGTAACAGGCCATAAAAACTTACCATCAATGTATTCATCATTATGTTACAGCATAACACAAACTTTATTAGAAGGCTGTATTTAGGCCATTTCTAGATCATATATATCTGACTTCTTATCTGAAAGGTTCCGAGGAGCGAACATACAGAGATGAGCGGAAAGACTAGTCTTATGTACGCCAACCCACTTATGCCTTTGCTTCCCTCAGGCCAGGCCCTGTACCGATCTTCTGTGCCTCGACCGGGTCCCAGAAGCCCCTGACGAGCGATGACCTGGCCCTCCACCTCCAACACTCGGTCCGCTCCTTCCCCTTCAACTCCCCCCTCTGGTACCCCGACGGATCAGCCAAGGCCAACAAGTTCATGCACCAGCTCCATGTCTACCTGGTCAACATCATCCCCGCCCATATTGCCGACACCATTATGAAGATCCTCCGCAAGAAGCCAATGTGAGTAAACTTTGCAGTGAACTCCTAATGAATCAACTCCCAGTAATCCTGAAACATCAACTCTTGGCTACTATGAAAGATAACATCCCACTGAATCTATATGTATATTCTTATTTTTATGATGTGCTAATTTCTTTTGTGTTTCAGTGCGGTGAAGCTGTGCAACAGAATGGTGAAGGCTGTAAACGCCCTGGAGTACTTCATGCTGCGTGATTGGGTCTTCCACAACACACAGACACAGTGCCTGTGGGATACCCTCTCCCCCATCGACAAGGACATCTACCACTTCGACGTGGATGCCCTGGACTGGAGCAATTACATAGAGACATACCAGAAGGGATGCAAGCAGTACATCATGAAGGAGCGCCTGGAGGACGTACCTGCTGCCCGACGAAACATGCAGAAAATGCACATACTCCACCGCTTGGTACAGTTGATCATGATGTACGGTGTGTGGTGCATGCTATCGTCAGAAACCGCTACCACCTGCTACTCAGTCTTCCTCACCGGTGCGTCCAAACTGCTCTCCATGTCTCCGATGTTGGTAGCTGCGGAGGAAGCGGGTGGAGTGGATATCGTGGAGTTGATGGATGAGACGGAAAGACTGGAGATGATGAATGACTTGCCGATGTAAACAAAGGGCCGATAGATGTGTCAGGGGTGTAACGTCAATAACATCAATGTGTTGCCACTGCAGTTAAGTCACCACCTACCAATAAAAATCCTCATCTACTGTAGACCACAAGAACATATAAAGTAGCCTTGAGGAATTTCTGTATAGATGGCCGTCTTTATTGGGCGTTTCGCAAGTGAAAGCAAAGCGTTAGAGACGATGATGAAAATATTGTTACTCAATGACATTAAACCTGAATGTGAAAACCCGAGATTAAACCTGAATATGAAAACCCGAGTTGTATTGCTTAAGAATGTATACTGAGGGTTTATAGGAAAAGTGGCATCCGTATTGTAGTGTGGTCTTGAGTGACCTTGACGTTAGGTAGTCGGGTACCTGGCCAGTGGATGTATCATAGTCATGTCTGTTTACCAAGGTCCTCAGAGGTGGGCCACGATGGTTGTACATTACACTACTGTACTTTCTCATGCGCACTTGGGTTGTACAATTCCCACGTGAGTTTGTACCCACTGTAATTTTATGTATGGATCGACGTGCAGGAATAATTGGTTATAAAACTTTTGGTTGATTAAGTACACTCATATTCAATCCTACTATGCTTCCTTTCATACATTCAGTGATAGATTGGGTGTGAAGTCATGTGGGCAACTGTACATTAAGCCGGTATTACACGAGGGTTTTTTCCTGCAACTTTCTATGGCAATTTTGCTCCGGCCATTTCTAAATTCAATAACATAATACTTCTATCTTCAAATTCAGAAAACCCCAGATGTGTTACTAAATAGGTTCGGCCATTAGGCTAATACTTTACTATAAAAACATAAAGTTACTTAAAAGATGCCATTTTCAGCTTTGCCAATACTGATTCAAAATATCCCACAGAAAATGTTGCTGGATAAATTTAGCCTATGGGAGTTGTTGATAGAAGCCGCCGTGTGTTGCTCCCTGTACGGTACTTGTTCATACGCACGCTTATCCTGAAGGGGAGATTAATTTGTATTTATTTTATTTATTATAATTTTGTTATTGTTTTATTTTTTTCTAGTTTCCTCCTTAAACCTCCATCAAGCTTTAATTAAGTACCCCGAAGAACCCCCTTCGAGATAGATTTGTGCATATTTCAGTAGAAAAAAAATCCGGCCAAAGGCCAACTCCTCCTAAATTGAAAAAATTGACACCTACATGGCACGAAAGGTCTTATAATTGTCAAAGAATTTGGGCGAAAGGTCTTAAAATTGCCAAACTAATGGGATGAATGTCTTAAAATCTCAAAACTAATGGGGCCAAACATCAGGGAGAAGGGGGCCCAGAAAAACAGTCCCTTAAAGGTGGAGCCTATATAGAAATGACCAAGGTTGACTACGTGACCAGTGGAATCATATAGTAGAAGTGTATCCCCCCCCCCGTGTTTATCATTTCCTTATATATAGACCACTCTGTTAATACTCTTCATTATTTATTCTTTTTTGAGAGTCTTTGGGGATAGTCCGACTCTCACCGTTTTCTATGAAGTCCTCCGATAGGGTTGACTAGCCAATTTGTACTTTGTTGCCCAAGTAGAGAGTGGCGCTGAATGATCTACTCGGGTCCCAGTGCTTGGCGATTGGGCCTAAATTTTAACAGTACAATTCAGTTTCCAGTAAAACGCAATACCGGTAGTGATATGCCCTCGAGAAGTGAGTCGAGTCAGAACAACAAATTCTGTGTTGAAATGTTATAGTGTAGACATTTTGATGCTATATTTAACCCCTTTTGCATTGGCAACATCTTTATAAACAAAATCTAGCTATATTTAGACAATGTGCAGTTTAGAAAGGATCTTTGGTAGTGAAACAGGTGAAGTGAAATACTTTGAAGTTTATTCATTGCTGGAGGCCCTCTTTAAATGAATAAAATTGTCTAATAGTAGCCTGAATAAAGTTAAAAAGACGTCGCCGGTACAGAAGGGGTTAATATTCTAACTTCACTCCTTCTTTTGGGGTAGCATTACTACGGACCTTCTTACTATTTGGACCAGCCCGTACATATTGGCCAGCCTACCGTACTGTACTGGACTTTGCATCATCTACCTCGTGAGCTCCCAATTCTTAGCAGGGCTGAGGTATACTTCAACCCTTCAGTGATTTTACGCCACATTTTTGCCTGTCTCGTAATTCTATAAAGCGAACTGTGTGAAGTAAATGTTTTAATCTTGCTATATTGGCTAGTCTATAAACCAGTGAAGTAGAATAGAACCTTTATTTCTCGGAGCAATTACTATAAGTGCCTATGTACTGTAGTGTGATTTGTAGAACTGTGGCAAAGACCAAAATACGGCACAGGATCTTTGAAGGGTTAACCTCTGAGCCCCCAAAACTCACCGGGCATTTTCGTGTTAACAAATTTTAAGAGATATTTGCACTATGCTTTATTTTGCATCACTTGAGTTATGGTGATACTGGCAGAGATGAAAAGTTAATATTCTTTTTTGTTTTTAGTTACCCTGATGCAGTTACAAGTACAGTGTTCTCAGATTATGTTTGAACATTTTGCCTATAATTGAGTTGTGCTATGAGATGTACTGATATGCTAAGAATTGCATGTATTGAAGTTGATGAATATAAGGCATAGGGCGATCACTCCTTAAGGCAGGGGTTGCATCAGCACTTTTTCTAGTAACTTTTGGAGGTGCAATACGACCAGTCTCTTAGGGACTAATTGGGTGGTGATCCTATCGGGAAGTGTTAAATTTCCAGAAGAGTGAAACCCCTCTAAGTCAGAAATTTCAAACTTTAACCTATATCAAGTATATCTCACAAATACATGCAAGCTAATAAATGTTTAAATGCTCCTAGCCGAGATCGGACCTCCAAGCTTTTAACCGTGGTGTAGTTGGTTAAAAAGATCAGACACTCTTTCTGAATGTCGGAGGTTCGATCCCGGCTGGGAATATTTAAACATTTAACCTATATGTAAAGTTTGAACTGGATACCTGTTCGTGGATATCTGGATACCTGTTTGTGGGTACCTGGATACCTGAACCTATTCGTGGGTTTCCGAAAGCCTGTTTGTGTCTGGAAAAGTTATTGGAAAAAATGTGTGTGTGATCTGTGTTTAAAGTGGGTTGTAAGTGGCACCTCTGTTCTCCAGGTTATATATATATATATATGTGTGTACAGAATGGTCTCTCAGCTGGGTCATCTCTTAAATGGGGGGTGAACTGCCTTTTTTCTCTTTCTTGGTTGTATCCATTCAGCCTACTGTTTAAGGCATTTATCCCCATCCAGGTGTCGATTTTTATCCTGGCGAGCGATAGCAAGCTAGTATTTTATGGAGAAATACGGCTTCGTCGGGGACATTTTTCTATCGAAAAATGTACAAATTTAGCCAGATGTCTAACTCATAATCCAAAATATGGTAGCTCGCTCGCTATTGCTCGCCAGGTATAAATCGACACGTGGATGGGGATGAACGTCTTAAAACAGTAGGCTGAATGGGGCCAAATGGATACAACCCAGAGAGAGAAAAAATGCATGTCACCCTCTTCAACACCTTCACTACGACAGACAACTCTGCAGCTTTGCAAAATCTTGTTGTTAGCCAGAATTGAACCAAAATTGCCCTCATCATGAAAGAGTGATGAATATTTAATCTTTTCATCACAAGCGATCCTTCGTAATTGGAGTGGAATTAACGTAAGAGTTGTCTTCGCACTGAATGAGCTCAAGACAGATGACACAGCGGCAGAGCAGAAATTTTTATATTCCATTTATATTTGAACTCCGACCTGCAATTTGGCTAGTGTACCTCATTGCAAATTGGGTCAGGATTTTTATATTACCGTAGTATTTTTATTTTTCTTATCCAATACAGTATACCAAAGTTTCGAAGGGCAACGAAAATCCGGCCACAGACAACCATCAGCTACTGTGAATGCTCAATGTTATACTAAGGCAGCGTGGGGTGGCAGACGAGTGTGGTATTAATAGAGTAATAGTAATAGTAGGCGGACAGGTAGTGTCATTTTGGTCTTGGAAAAGTTGCTGTGATGCATGTGTTTGCGTAATAAACTTTATAGCGTAATGCTTAGTGCGCTGAATTTTTGTGCGAGTATCCTAGGTTCGAATCCACGGAGTACCACCACATGTATTCATTTTTTTCATTCATTTAATTAATTAGGTGTATTTGTAAGTTAATTGGTGTATTGGTGATGATATGAATTTAGGGAGGACAAGTACAGTAACTTAGAAATTTTCATTGTGCAAATAAGAGTATAGAACACTTCACTTTAATTATTTAATCATATACATATTAGTTCTATACACATATGTAATATATTACATCCCAAAGCCAATCCTAATGGCTGTAATTGCACAACCATAAAGACAATTATTTTAGCTCAAGAGTAATCGCTTCACGGTGGACTGAAGTATGGCACTGAGTGAGCTGGTAATAATCTCTGTATTGTTTGAGTGACAGATTAAGGCCATTATGTGTTATAATTTGATATTAAATTTTCACATAGTAAAATTGTTTTACCAAGTGACCATCATTGCAATTAATGAGATCCATCTTAAGAAATTTAAATGAATGAAAGCATGTGATTCTCCCAGGATTCGAACCTATGATATCTCGTACATAACTTACACGCTCTAACCATCACACCATCAAGACAGTATATGAGAAAATAAGTTGCGCAATCACCAAGATGACATTACCGTCCCGCCTCGTAGAACACAGGGTCTGCTGAGGAATGTGCCACCACAGAACTAGTTTCCAATCAGTATTTCAGTATTTTTTGTTTAAGGTTTAAGTAATATTCAGAGTAGCGTTTCTGTAACCCCTTCAGACGGATGACGCTATTCATTCTTCATCGTATTGTGGCTAGCATTAGAGGATTTTATTCAGTTTAGGAAGGATCTGTGGGGGTCAAATGGTTGAGATATGTTTTTATTATAATGTAAAACTTGCAAAATAACCAAACCAAATCTGGGACGACACAAGATAAACGCAAAAGAACTAATCAAAATCGCTATGTGGAAACAACTCATTTTTATTCCAATATGTTGTTTATAAGCTGAATACAATAGTTTACTAAGGTTCGCCTAAATACAAGGTTTACCCTTTGTATTGCAATACGTTCTTTCTAATGATTATCCCTATTACAGCATGATCTTTCTAAGCTGAATAAGAGTTTCTTAAGGTCTGCCTAAATAAAATTGTAAAACTTGCAAAATACACAAACCAAAACTGAGACGATACAAGATAATACAATGTTTTACCCTTTGAATTCCAATACATCCTTCTTAAGCTGAATATAGTCATTTAATGTTAGCCTCAATACAATGAAAGAAAGGGGTCGCGGTGCTGAAGGGGTAACTGAGCTGGTCAATACTGTAGCATAACACCCGTTTTTTTTTGTAGGGACAGCAGCGACTGTAGGATGTATTCTGAATGTGTCAATATTGTAACACTATCATGTTTAGATTAAGGTTGTTAAGGGGGGATGGGTGTGTTTATTTGTTTATATATTTATCCATTTTGTTAAGTTTCCTCTCTAGACCTCCATCAAGCTTAAACAAATGCCCCAAGACCCCCCTTCAAGATAAATGTGTACATTTTTCGATAGAAAAGTGTCCTGGCCAGAGGCTGGTTACCCATATATTACAGGCTTGCTATCGCTTGCCAGGAAAAGAATCGACACCTAAATTGTACATAAAGTCTTAATGTTGACAAAGAAATAGGTTGAAAGGTCTTAAAATTGCCAAACTAATGGGTCAAATGTCGTAAAATCTGAAAACTAAGGGGTCCATTAAAAGCAACCCTCCCCCCTTAAGGATGTCACATACATTGGAGACTTAATTATGATCTATACGTGTGCAGGACGGTCTTTTAAGGCGAACCAGAAGACTGACCCACGTACGTCTTGTATGTAATCCATTTCATCATGACAAATATTCCAATTATAATGTAAAACTTGCAAACTAAACAAACCAAAAGTTAGACAAACACAGTATAAAGAACTTATCAAAATCACCAAACAGACTCACACGGTATTCTGGCATACTGTATGTTTACATAAATAATAAAACATTTTTAATTTATATTGTGGCAAGAGCTGAACAAACATAATATTAAGTAACATTAACATTGATCATCAATTACAAACCTCAATGCACTTGAATAACCTAATGAAAGCATATGGTCCTCCCGGGATTCGAACTCGGGACACCCCACCCAGAACATAAGCATCTAAACCATTACACCACCATATAAAAGATCTTGGTGCCTTGAAGTTGAGTTCCGAATTTTTCTGCTTCTACAAGGAAAGTATAATTAACCCTTTGAAGATTATGATGCATTTTGACAGTTTATTCTGGCTATCATTAGACAATTTTATGCAATGTAGGAAGGATCTGTGGGAGTTATAGGGGTAAAGATTATGTCAATTAACCCTATGACTTCCATATACCCTTCCTAATCTGAATGAAATCTTCAAATTATAGCCAGAAGTCAGAAAATAAATGCATAATTGTATCTTGTAAAGGTTAAGGCCAGTAAAGTTGTGGCAAGAGGTTAAACGGAAAATAAGATGCAGAAAATTACATGGGCTGCCAGTCCGAGTAGGGATACCTTTTTCGGTCTCGTAGAGTACTGTATTAGCCTCGTACAGTATGTGTGGGGGCCCGGGTTCGAATCCCGGCCTGGGTTTGAGTCCTTGGAGTTCCACATGTATTTGTTGATTTCATTAATTGAGTTTAGAAGTAAAGTTGGTTGGTGAAAAAATATGAATACCTCTACAAAAAGATTATCGGGAAGCGATTTCTGCATCTGTTTTTCCATTTAAGTTCTTGCCTCAATTTTACTGACCCTACAATGGATGTGATGCAAAGTTATTTACTTGTATGGTGTTTGTTAGGAATTTTCAGCATAAGCTGTGAAAAAACTGAAGTACAGTATACTTGTCACAATATATTCAAACACCATATGCAACCTAAATAATCATAGAAGTCTGACTGTTTCCATTTGTACATGTACATATTTTTTATTTTGAAAAATCTTGATACACTACATAGCATAATCCTCTCTTAGCTCCGTAACCTTTTCCTATAGGCCCTTATTCCTAGACAAGCCACCATCAATGTCTGTGCTAATTACTATAATTACTATAATTACTATTCCTAACAAGTCATAATGATGTGCTAGTTGTTCTAAAAGCAATGAGAGTACTGTACTGATGTTCCAGTACAGTACTTCTCATTGCAATTATAACAACTAGTGAATCATACTGACTTGGTAGGAATACGGCCAAACTACAGTAATGACCACAGACAATGATAGAGTTTATCTAAGAATACCGTCCCTGAACCCAATATAAAAGCACTGTACATAGTATTCCATAAGTAATGTAATCAATAACCAAAGTAACTCTACACTGGTAACTATACTTTTATTACTTTAAGCCGGTTCCACACCAGCGTTTTTTCCCTCAACTTTCATCATCACTGGTCTGGCAGCTTATAATAATTATATTGTAAAACTTGCAAAATATACAAACCAAAACTGGGACGACACAATATAAAGACAAAAGAACTCATAAAAATTGCTATTTGGAAATAACGCTTTAACAAAATAAAACTGAAATATAAGAACACAAAACTTACAGACCCCATATTCAAATCAGAATCTACACTCACAAATTCTCACAGAAGGTTTCCTGGAAGAGGCTTTTTCTACCTGCGACACCAGCTCTATACAGGTATTATCCTATCCCCTTGCTCAAGGGAGACGTTAACTTTAGTAGGTCCTTGTGAAAAACATTCTGAGCCACGTTCGATCCTGGGTCCCCATGGGTGGGACTCCAAGAAGCCATCCACTACAGCAGCACTGAAGTGAAAGTTGTATACAGGTCTCCCTCGAATTACGATTGGGTTTGAATAGAAAAATTGTATAGAGAACCCTAAAATTAATGGGGTAAATGGGGATGCGTTCTGGGACCAGCCAAAACCCAAACCCAAACACATAAAAACCTATAACAATATTGTAAATTGGGGCATCAGATAGTGAGGGAGACCTGTACTGTAATTCTATCGCCTAAATTCAGTCTAGTTTCCGACACCAGTGCAAAAGACCTCAGATATGTCGACTGTAAAATTATAATGTAAAACTTGCAAAATAAACAAACCAAAACTTGGACGAACACAGTAAAAAGACAGAACAACTAATCAAAATCGCCATGTGGAAACAACGCTTAAGCAAAATATTAATTTATAAATAAAAGAACACAATTGACGATAAATGGTCTTGTGTGTTGCTGCCTTCACCCGTCCTTCCTCAGAATCTGGTCTACTTTATTTTGTTATTTTATTGGTGGCCACTTTGTGAGGGAGATTAATACCCTCTTTGGTTTTGCCTTCATGTAATTCAGTTCTTGTCAGTATTTTTCTAGTGGTAGATTGAGCACCACATTGACTCCTGAAATGTTCTATCTATCTATCTATCTATCTACTCAGGCACATTTCCCATTTTGTTGTTATTATATATTTTTTTTTAGCTGGGGGTGGCCGACTTGAGACAGAGCCGTTAGTCGATTCATTAATATTGAGTCGTGTGATGGTAACTGACCAAAATTGACTACAGATTTAATGTTCTTAAGAAAATTTATATCTTGCATCAAACTGAGAATACAGTACTTGCTTAGTTCGGTACATAACTACTGTAGTTCTCATGGTTGTACGATCATGCCCAAAAGTCGCGTCCTACATACATAATTTCAACTTGAGTAGAAAGTACAGTTTACGAAATCTTACCGCCATAGTACTAAAAATTCCCTCTTTCTTTACCACAAACAAAACGCACGCGAGAATTCTTCCTTGACGGATAGAGATGATCACGACCTGACCCCCATCCCTTTGCTGGGGAGTAATAATAATAGTTCTTAAAGCTAGTGCATGCTAAGCCAGCTAAGGATAGCCCAATAAGGCTGATTAGGCATATTTCCATTGGGGTCCTGTACTACTACCCCATCCCCTTGATCATGAGGGACGGTAACGACTCGGTGCTTTTGAAAAATCTTTAATGCGCTGAGCGTGGGCGCGATCCTGGGACCTTCTGGGTGGAAGTCCAAGACGCTGGTGGGGACTAATAAGTCGGTGGTAATAGCGCTGACGTTTTCCGCTTAACCTTTTCTCTTTTTCTATTAAATTGTAAAACTTGTTATCAACCCTCAATTTTAACCTTTCAATCTGTTTCTACGGGAGGAAGCTGATGCAAAGGCACGATCGGGTAGGGGTGCCGAGAGACACCATCATTGAAATAAGAAGAAGATTGGTACAGTACTGTAGATAGGTTGTACTGCATGGTAAAAGAGAGGATGAGTCTCTATAATGGAGGGGAATGAGCAGTAGTACGGTATGACACTTTTAACACACTTGAGCAAAACGTTTAGTGGTTATTCAAGTTCTGTTCAGTTTGGTTGGAATTTTTTTTTTATCTTCTATGGAGAGTAAAATATAGTGTAAGTTATGTAGGTGGGACGTGTCTCGAGTTTGACTGCTTAAATTAATCTGTTATTTTCAATTGCTCACATAATAAGATATAAGATATAATGTGTGATTGTGTGTGTGACGTTATGCATTCATTTTTCAGTGTGTTTGAGAATAAACTTAGGTATAAGAATCAAATTTGCAAGATGTATTTAATATCCTTGTCGAGTTTATCTTGATTGAACTGTAAACCCAACTTAAATTCTTGTGGCAAGGTACAGTAAAGATGTGTCTCATATTTGCAAGTTTAAGTTAAATTGTGTATTGATAAAATGGTACAGTACTCCTATTATTCTTTTATTATTCTTTGCTAATCAAAATTATATAGAAATAGACTTACTAGACCTTACAAAATCTTGCAAAACAAACAAACCAGAAACGCCACAATTTAGAGACAAACAAACTGATCTAAATCACTGTGTAAATAAATTGGATATACAGTTTGATTGTTAGGTATTCAAATGAGGGTTCTGTTAAACACATGTTCGGTAATGCCACTATGAAGATGCTCGGAAGTGCGTTGTTGTGAGTGGGAGTAATGTGTAAGTTAGTTATTTTAACATTTAACCCCTATTTTGTAATAATGTATTTAGGTTGTAATGTACATAGTTGTATATTTTTAAGGAGAGATCAAGAATGTTAGTTTTTCAATAGTCAATTGCTTATTTTGATATGTTTTTTACTTAAAGGTATCTGCCTTGATCCATATATGTTTCGTTGTTTGTCAGGTTTGCCACATTTCATAATTTCTTGGAAACTTTCTGCTAGTTTATTAAATTTCAGACATAGTTAGAGAGCGTGTTGATATTTATATACTGGACAAAGTTAAGGAAATTTCTTAGATAAAAGGGATTTTCAAGCGAATGAGCAATTATGCATGGTTTTTATTTAAAGCATAGAGGCTGTCAATGCTAGTTGGATTTGCTATTATGAAAGGTATCTGTGTACAATTAACTGTTTTGAAAGAAAGTGGCAAGTGATATAATGTTGCGCTGAGAAAGAACCCTGACATTTTATCTTTCATTCTAAATTCAATGTTTTCTACTAAATATTAAATATCTATTTGTTCGTTGAGGTGTGGAAACCTTTGACATGATTTAGAATGGTTAGAAGCACCTTGTGATAAACTAGTTATTTACTAGATATTTTTGATTAAATTAAATGTAAAATGAATTGTTATCAATACAGTACAGTATTTTAAAACTGATACATAACAGTCAGGCATAGATAGATATACAGTATACATGGATTTTATATGTTTTTTTTAGAATGATAGTGGAATGAATAAATCTACTGTTCTCATTGTAATCATGGCTGTCGTAAAGGTCATTAAAAGTACAGTGCTTAAGACTGAAACACATGAAGGATAAAATGTCTACTTTCTTTCATCAAATTACCATTTATTAAGAGTGTTGTATTTTACTACCTATATTTAATTAACTCTTACTGTATATTACTGAAGCACCTTATGTTTTCTACTGCAAGGGTACACTTTATTATACTAACTCATGTACTGTATCATAAGCTGTACTCTTTACTTTATTATAAGATACAAAAATTGTCAAATCCACACATGTACAATACATTGTTCTATTGGTAAATTTCTATAATTGCACCTATACGAGCTAAAGCAATTATTATTGTATTTAACAGGAAGGTACGACGAGGTAAGTGATATGGTATAGGTGGCAATATGCGGAAATGGATTACTGTATAAGGGCATTTAGCCCCTTTGACAAAAGTCTATCAATCTAGATGTGACACGGATTTTACAATGTTTCAGAGAGACATTAGCCTAACCTAACAACCTTACCTAACCTATCCTTGTATTATGGGTGGGGGCTGCCGCCCCCACACCCCCGCTGGTTGTTGTTGTTGTTGTTGTTGTTGTTGTTGTTGTTGTTGTTGTTGCTGCTGTTCCTCAGGCTGTCTGGCCGAGCAGCCCCAAGGTCCCGAGCAAGGCCAAGGCCATAACCGAGCGCCCCCACAGAACCCTCCCAGCTCACCACCAATAATGCCCAGGTGACCGAAGCCACTCAAAGGCGGGGAGCTGAGGAGGGTGCGGAAATGCCCGGGAAACAAAAGCCCCACCCAAGGCCCTGTGCCCCTCAGCAATTATAAAGGGAAAGTTGAGGGGCAAAGGAAAAATGTGACGCTTTGGCTCCCAATCTGCCAGGGTTGGCAGTAGGGAGGTCAATCCACGGAAAAGACGCCGTCACTTGAGATCTAGAAAATATATATGTAAAAGGAACAGTCAGAGTAAGCTATGGATATGGCAGAGAACGCTCAACTCTCATTCTGATAGACCAGCCCATCACCAATGTTGTTGTTGTTCCCCAAGCTGCCTGGCAGAACAGCCCCAAGGCCATAACCAAGCAACCCCCCCCCCCACCGCCGACCGCAACAAAGCCCGGGTGACCGAAGCCACTTCATGGCGGGGAGCTGAGGAGGGCGCTGAAACGCCCAGGAAACCAAAGCCCCACCCAGGGCCCTGTGCCCCTCAGCAATTATGAAGAAAAAGTTGAGGGGCAAAGGAAAAATGTGACACATTGGCTTCCAATCTTGGTAGATTGGGAGGTCAATCCACGGAAGAGACGCCGTCACTTGAGATCTAGAAGATATACAGTATAAGTTAAAGGAACAGTCAGAGTAAGCTATGGGTAGGGCAGAGATCGCTCAGTTCTCACTCTGATAGACCAGCCCATCACCACATGACTAGAACCCAATCCCCCCCGCTGGTTGGGTAAAACGGTAGAAATCCAGTTGGGGTGGAGTGAGTAACCGTAGATTTTCGTAAGGAGGTCAGAGGGGGCGGAATGCCCTTATAATCCATTTCCGCATATTGCCACCTATACCACATCAATTACCTCATCGTACCTTCCTGTTAAATACAATAATAATTTGTTTAGCTCGTATAGGTGCAATTATAGAATAATTCCGTTCTATTTATAGTATTTTCAATTAATAAATATTCAGTATATTTTCTGTTACTTAATTCTACCCGAGGTCAGTACTATGAGAGTTCTAGCATGAAGCTCATGTGGTCTGGTTGTTGTTATTGTAGTTCCCCCGACTGTGTGGCCGAGCAGTCCCAAGTCTGGTTAACCAAAGCCATCCAGATGCTCAGGCCCCCAAAGGGGCCAGGGTGAGATGAGATCTGTCTCTGAGAGGGCAGCTTGGGAGGGGATCATCAACCCATAGGCTTGCAACCCCGGGCCAATGTTTATCTATGAATATGGGGAGTGGACAACATGCTTTCATTAATTTCATTGGGAGGTGTTTGGTGTTGGGATTTAAATTAATACATTAGATTAATCTTAATAACTTTATACAAGAGAGGCAAATCCAGGGAGAAACAATGGGTTGAAGTAAATAAATAATAATAGTAATTTAATTATAGTCTATTCATTCTGATTAGATAAACAATCTTGACCACTATACTCTATAATTATAAAACGACTGGAGTAATTAATCGAAGTAATATTTCAGAAACTACATTTGAATTTTGCCGCCAAAATGGATGATTCTTTCAATTCATAATTGAGCGCTATATACAAATTATTGTGTACTGTTGCTTATGATTTACCAAGAAATGTGTTTACTATAAAATAGCTATGCATATATTATCACTTTTAGAGCATTTAAGCATACCAGTACTTCATTAACAGACATGAACGCGGTTCAAATGCCTTTCCCCGAAATCTTTGTTTACATTTATTTCGTCGTGACCTCGGGGGTGTGCGGTCGATCTGTCACCTGTCACTTATTAACAATGGTGGCATATCAAAATGAGTCAAATTGGTGAGATTGTGTATATGAGGCAGTTGGTTTTGTAGTATTAGGTTTATTATGTGTGTATTGTTACTGTAGCCTAGTAGGCCCTCTAGTTGTTGCATGGTAACACATAGCCTAATGCAATAATTCGTACTAGGCCTAGCCTAGTCTAGAACTGTTGGTGCCGATTTATCACCTCCATATTTTCGCCGTGAACGCAATTTCCGGTATTTCTACCCGTGGAACACAATGTACATCCTTGGCACTAGTCCATTACCTACCAATATGTGCATTGTGCACAATACTTAGTGCTAGAGGCACTTGTAACTTGCTGTAAGAGTAGGCTAAAAGTCTGTGATAGGCTTTCATCACCACTTCATGTTTTCGTCTCCCAGGTTTATTGACTACCTGGCCGGTCCTGACGATACCAACTCGCGCGTGGGATTATCATATAGCCTAGGCCTATCACTCTTGGTAATGCCCCCTGCTGGCAACATAGGCCTAGATGATGATTACAATAGCCTACTTCCTGGTCCCTGGATCCATCCGGATCCCTAATTATGCCATTTTGAAACATACGAAAATCTGAGCCAAATGTTACCTTGATTTTGTGTGATTTGCTTACTTTTGGGTAAATCAAGGAATTGATGTAGGCTAGTGTCCGGGCGTACGGTAATGGTCGTCATGTTTACATAGGTCGATCAATGCGGTTAAGTTCACGTCTATTTTGACGGCGATTTTTTGTTTTATTTGCCCCCTGCTGGCAATATAGGGCTATATGATGACAATATGTCATGGGGGGGGGGGGTTTGCATATTATGTCCAACGGCAGTCAAAATAGACGGGAACATGTTGGCAAGCGTCCGCCACCTTAGTGTAAACAATGCTGGCGGTACGCCTGAACTCTACATTCTACCCTAAATCAATTGGCCTACATTAGGCCTATATTTAGGTAGTTTTAGTTATATCTAGCGGTCCGCCTGCAGTCGTGTCTGTACGGTGAGGAATGGGTGACGTTCGAGTATGAATCGATCCACATTTATCATATTTTCTGTCTAGGCCTATATTGCATCTAATAAGTACAAAACTTGGCTCAAGTTTCCGTATTTATGTACTAGCCCTATTAAAGGTGTGGACAATGTTTGTTTTTCCCATAATCACTCGTTAACTTTCTTAACCCCCTCATTTTCCCAGAGCTTCAAAGCCCTCCCCTTGTGATTTTTTTGTTTTAATATTCTCGGGGTAATGGGGCCGTATATTACTGATTTATAGCTTTTGCCAATAATATTCTTGTTGAAAGTATACAGAAACACCAGTTTTTCTCAGGTAAAACTATAAAAAAAAAGACCCACCTCTAAAAGTGGCTAAGGTAATTAAGATTTTTACCTTGTAGGTTGGGCAGATCTGCGAACCACGAAGATACACGGATTAAGCTGTGTACCATGGTACATAGAACCCCTTGTTCGTCGGTAATGTTCAAGAAGACGAGCCTAGCAGCGTAATTATTGATTACCGTTAGGCCCATTTTCAGCCCAAACTTTCAGACTAGGCCTACACTTATAGCCTAGGCCTAGCCTGCCCTAGGGTATATCAATATAATAGGCCCACGCTTAACTGTTGGTCTGGTCCGGTGGTCCTTAAAATAAACCAATAAATTTGGATGGTTTGGACATATGGAGAGGATGGTGGATGGATGAACTAAGTTAGGTGAAAAGATGCAAGTCCGTGAACGTTGAGGGAGCTGGGCAAGAATGTTAAGTGCGGGCGTACCGCCATCCTTGTTTACACTACGTGTAGTGGCGTTGGACCTATGCCATCATGTTCCCGTCTATTTTGACTGCCTTTGGATACAGTAATATGTTGAGGGGGGGCTTTGCCCCCCCCCCCCCCCCTCCTCCATGACATATTGTCATCATCATATATATTGCCAGCAGGGGGCAAATTACCGAAAAAAATTGCTGCCAAAATAGACGCGAACTTAACCACGGCGATCGACAAATGTAAACATGACGGCGGCGGGGGAGACGTCGGACCTTGGCAATCATGTTCCCGTCTATTTTGAATGCCATTGGATACAATAATATGTTGAGGGTGGGGGCTTTGTCCCCCTCACCCCCCCCCCCCCCCCCATGACATATTGTCATTATCATATAATTATATTGCCAGCAGGGGGCAAATAACCGAAAAAAATCGCCGTCAAAATAGACGCGAAGTTAACCGCGGCGATCGCCCTATGTAAACATGACAACCGTACGCCCGAACTCTACATCCATCCCGGGAGCTGCACCAAGGGGCAGACCAAGAAAGATGTGGGATCATACCTTACATACAGTCTGATCTTGAACAAAAAATAATGACAAGTAAGGCAGCTTGGTAAGGGTGTAGTATCCGTGTGTATTGCCAGTTTTGTGTACATTACACATACGCTCACGGTTATGTTCCTGTCTATTTTGACTGCTTTTTTTCTGTTATTTGCCCCCTGCTGGTAATATATATGATGATGGCAATAAGCCATGGTGGGTTGAGGGCTTCAACCTAATATTATATCCCACGGCAGTCAAAATAGACAGGAGCATGATTACGAGTAATGCAAACAAAGGTAGCGATACGCCCGAGTACTACATCCTTACCGGCAAACCTTACGGTTTGATCTTGAATTTTAGCTGACAAGTGAGGCAGTTCTGAATAGGGCTGCCTGGAGTACTGTACCACCATTAGGACGTGAGACCGGAATCGCACTTCGTGTAGAGCCCTCGGTCTTTAAATTTATGTATGTACTGTACCTGTAGGCATATATGATATTATAAATGGGCGACAGGATTTTGTAGCAGTACCATGTTGTCATTGTTCTAACTTAGAATTTTGCAATACTTTCTTGACTTAGGCTATTTGGTAAATTTTTCGGTTCAATGTTATTTTAATACCACAAATTTTGTTGATATATTTGAAGATACATATTGAATCTATATGCTTTAAAGATCATAAGAAAATTTGTTTTAACCCTCGGCAAAACCTAATAAAAAAGTATGGTACTAAAATGTCTTTTTCGTAACAAGGTTGTCAATACGGTACTTCCAGTTATCGATAGCTCTAAAGATCATATGAAAATATGTTAAACCCTTGGAAAAACCTAATATAAAAGAATGGTATTAAAATTTAATTTTCGTAACAAGGTTGTCAATACGGTACTTTCCCGTTATCAATGTACAATCAAAGCTGAAGATTGCAGAGTAAAAACCGTGGACTTCATCGACTTTCTTTCACCTTCGTATAATCGACACCCATTTTTTATTTTTTTTATTTACTAAGGGATTAGTACTCAACCAGCGGGGGTGTGGGGGCAGCAGCCCCCACCCATAATACTAGGTTAGGTTAGGTAAGGTTGTTAGGTTAGGCTAGGCTAATGTCTTTTCAAATCACTATCGGGGGCGTGTCTCAACATCGATCGATAGGCCTAATGGGGAAAATAAGTTTTCCCGAGATTTCTAATTAATTACAAACACTATATATTGATGCAAATTAACAATTTCTTTTATAAAAAACACTCGGAAAATTTGTGGTATTAAAATATAATTTTTCCAATTTTTCATGTCAAGACGTTGACCTTAGTTTTTACATGGAATATCGATTGATTAATACATAGATTGCATAATGCAATCAATGTTAATCAATACACTTGTGCAGTGTAGTACACTACTGTACACTGTGTGTGTGTGTATTAACCTATAAAATACTGTACCATTATAGGAGGTGCTTTGTGTGATGACCAGGTGAGGGAGGCAGGTTGGAGCCAATCAGTGACCACCAGGCATCAACGATGGTGATGACTGGAACAACAATACTAACTACACTGCCACTGTTGCTAGGTGAGAAACTGACATCTATTATACATACATACAGTACACAACACACTTCATCAGTAGCCTGTTGTGAATTATGGATTAGAATGAATGAACTATACTAACCAGTACCACCCTTCCACTGTTGTTGCTAGCTGAGAAGCCAACACCCTGTGTTCACACTGGGCTTTGGATTACTTACCGCCGCCATAAAATGTCTGCTAAAATAACGGAGAAAAAACATGCCTCAGATATAGATGGGTTCTCTGAAACCGATGGCAGACTGGAACTGGCTACTAAGTGAAAGAGCCTGAAGTGAGAGCTGCCTTACACATACAACATACATTATTCATTAAAGGCTATGATTTACTAGTGAATAGGTAAGTCTTTTTGTTCAGCTTATAGCGGCGTTCCAGGCAGCTTGGTCTTTGGCATCCCTCTTAGTACCGTAAAACCGGGTCGCTTCGGACTGCGGTCATAACTTCGGACATCGGCGATAATAAGTAAATAGCCATTGTTATTATATAATGGAAACGCTTTTTATTTTTTTATTTATTTTTGTGGGGTCCGTTTAGAGAAATGGCAAAGGAAGAGCATGTAAAAGCCCTAGGGAACTGACATGAGTACAGTATATGTACACGAAAAAAAAATATATATGACGAAAAAATTTATATTTTTCGCTACCCTGCCAAACTTCTATCACCCTGAAGAAATTTGTTTGTTCTGGTACAGTATAATTTTGTAGTAAAATTACCAGAGACAACATCCACCAAAGGAAATTTGTTACACTTGTATAACGCTCTAGCTAGAACACTATCATTTAACCTATTGTGTTTTCCAAAAAAATAAAATTTAACTTCGGACATGGAACAAACAAATCTTTTGTTATTATTTGCCTTATGAAAATAATTCATAATACTTGTCCATCATTAAAATGGTGGTTAAAGATCAAATAATCATTCTCTGAGTCCAAAGCCCCATAAAAATATGATAATATGCTAACCGATTTATGTATTTAGGATAATTTTGGATATATAATATACTGTATATAAATTAGGAGAGGCATATATAATATACTGTATATAAATTAGGAGAGGCACATATCTTGTCCAAAATTTTGTTTATCTGCCGAAAGAAACACCAGCACATAAGTTATACCTATGAAAATGCTCAAATTCATAAAAATGTATATGCAGTGATAGAGTATACATACCTATATATTTTCACTAGGCCTAGTTAATTTTCGAGTTATTGATTTGACAGGATTGGTTATTTTTCCTGCTCAATATTTTCTAAGAGTGAGTTCAATGCCTAACGAGAACAGATCCAAACAGAATATCTGTTAAACATCGTATATAACCCCCTCCTATACTGATTACACAGGCCTAAAAGTATTGACTGTGCATTTTCCAGTAAGATATCGGACAGGAATAAGCAGCAATAATAAAATATTCATATAAAATAGTAGGAGCCAAAAAATTAATGAAATAAAGCCACGAACATACGTCCGAAGTTCTCCTCTGTTTGTCCGAACTTTTCCCAGCTTTCTTGGCAATAATTTTCCATAAGAAATCACTGTATGTCCGAAGTTAGCCATTTTTCAAGATGACTTCGGACATCATTTAGGATAAGGATAGCTCTCTTATTATGGGGGATAATTTTAGGAGGCTTCCTGGATAATGGCGCACCATCACCACACATCATTTGACCTAGTTAAATCTCTATAATATGTTTACAGTCAGGAGAAATTATTAAAAAACCTTGAAAAATGTCCGAAGTTACCCGGTTTTACGGTAGTCATTCCTTTGGCTGAGAGATAAGTTTGTACTGTAGTATCTGAACCCATATCTTTCTTGGTTCACCTCTCCTAGCGATTCCTTCCACGTACAGTATATATACTTGCTCTTCTTAACCCAATTATTCTTATCCATCCTTTCCACATGTCCATACCATCTAAGCCTGTTGTTGTTGTTCCCCAAGCTGCCTGGCCGAACAGCCCCAAGGCCCCGAGCAAGGCCAAGACCATAACCGAGCGCCCCCACAGAACCCTCCCTGCCGACCACAATAAAGCCTGGGTGACCGAAGCCACTCCATGGCGGGGAGCTGGGGAGGGTGAGGAAACGCCCGGGAAACCAAAGCCCCACCCAGGGCCCTGTGCCCCTCAGCAATTATGAAGAGAAAGTTGAGGGGCAAAGGAAAAATGTGACGCTTTGGCTTCCAATCTTGGTAGATTGGGAGGTCAATCCACGGAAGAGACACCGTCACTTGAGATCTAGAAAATCTATAAGTAAAAGGAACAGTCAGAGTAAGCTATGGGTATGGCAGAGATCGCTCAGTTCTCACTCTGATAGACCAGCCCATCACCACATGACTAGAACTCAATCCTCTCAGCAACAGCTAGGAAAGGCCCTAGAAAGCCGCCTTTGGCGGGGGGATAGCTCCCCTATTTCAACCCCTTTCTGGGTTGGGCACCCGCTTCTAAGCCTGTTCCTCCGCATCTCCTCACTAATACTCTCAATGACTAAGAGCCCTCCGAGTTCTCCACCCAAAACAGACCTGTTTGACCCCATCATTGTGGTTGGTGTTTGCTATGCAGGATGTCAAGCCAGTGCAATTTTGTTTGAAGGCTTGAATGAATATGAGAAGAAATACAGGAAAATTAACAAGAAATGGCTTTGTTTTGGCCATTTTATCACTTCCTAAGACAATTTGAACTATAAACCACAATTTTATCTTTGCATATACAATTATAAGGACTAAAGAGAAAGGACTCGGCTTTCGTTTGACACCCGGTTGCTATAGTTTTCATGTGTTTCCTGACTTCCCAAATTGACTAATTCCTTGAACGTGACGATAGTGCGTTATATGTGCGATTAGTTTGCTTGGGACACAGATTAACTTGCTCATGTAGTAATGTACACCCTATGTGGTGGATTGTCTTCTTTTATTTATAAAGAATTATTATTTTGCTTAAGCGTTGTTTCCACATAGCGATTTTGATTAGTTGATTTGTCTTTTTACGGTGTTCGTCAAAGTTTTGGTTTGTTTATTTTGCAAGTTTTACATTATAATTTCTTATGAGTGCAGTGAGGCTGTATTGGTTGCCTCATTGGTCATGGTGTGGTTTGTTTAGGGATATGACCCAATGGCGTCTGATCCATTCATTAATTCTATTTTAGTCGCATCTTATGTTATGCACAGGGTGGCACATACTTCAGATACCTGTGGGTGGAAGTCAGTAGTGGGTAACCAAATTCTGCACCACAACTGTATTTGGATATCTATCTAACTATTTACTCAGGCACATGCCAGACCTATGAGAGTTCTGTATGGTCTCTACTGATCTGAGAGTTCTCAGTGGTCTGGTTAATCTGCTCTACATAACTAACTCAGGCACATGCCCTTTTTTTGTTTTTATTTTAATTGATCTGGGAGTGGCCGACTCAAGACAGCCTGAACAGGGACAGCATAACACAAAAGAAAAATAATGAACACAAAAACACAACAAATTCACACACATCTAGGTCACCCAGAAGACCCAGAGACCAGGGATCACCAAGGTCATAGAGGGAATATTCTTCTTGTACTCCACCCAGGAACATTAATATATCAGTAAGATATGCACTATTTATTTAAAATTGATTCAGATTCAGTGATTTTTAGAAAATAATTGTTAGAAGTGCTCATGTAACAAATTTGACCAGGGTATGATGCTGTCAGAGCTATACCGTAGTCTATTCGCTGAAAGTAGGCGAGAAATCATGACCTCTAACCTCTGTAACTTGAAAATGACTAGAGTAATTGAGCTAATATTTCTACCATTTGGGGAGAGTCAGTCAAGGAATAGATGAGGAAATGTACAGCCAACTTGCTCTAGCCCTTTTTGAGTTACAGAGGATAGAAATAATAATTTCTCGCCTACTTACAGCGAATATACTATAGCAACAGTCAGGTTACTGTAGTTCAGGGTGTCAAACAAAATCAAGACTCCATTGTTTATAGTCTTTGTGTGTATGTAAATGTTTTATTGTGGCTGATGGTTCCAATTATATCATTGGAAGTGATAAAAAAGGCCAAAACAATGCTATGTCATGATATTTTTCTTGTTTTCCTTCTTATATTTATTCAAATCTTCAAACAATATTACTCCAGTTTGACACCCAGCTGTAGCTAGGCTTACGTGGTGACAGCAGCAACCCAAGTAAGGTGTAGTAGGAAGCAATTATAGCCTAGCATATGCCAATTTAATTTGCCTTATTTGATTAGCTAAAGCATTTTCTAATTCTAAAACACTAAAATCTATTTTTTGTTTATATATTGTTAGTCTATATTTTTATGTAACATAGCTCACTATTTCTATAAAGTTTCATGTCCTCAATAATATTAGGATCGTATAGTTGGTTACAATGAGTTTGGAAGTCCAGTATACATAGGACAGATTTTGGAATTAGTGATTATTGTTGTATTGACATTAATATTCCTTTACTTTCAGAACTAGCAACAGTGGGGGTACGCAGTGAGGAGGGTAACACGTGTAGTGAAGGTGTGGTAGCGTCTTACCAACTCTCCCATGGCCAGCTGTCCTCTCCCCCCTCACTCCTCGGTTCTCGCCCCACCCACCGGACTTGCCAGTGGAACCTCGTGAACCCTCAGCAGGAACTTATTATCATCAGGTCAGTGCAGTAAAGAAACATATTTAATCAACTGAACTTGAATTTATTCCAAAACTAAGTACGACAGCTTCAACAAGTTTGAGTTGTAAATTCTGTACAGTACCGGTATACCTTATTAATTTATGTACCGTATACCATACCTATTAGTAATTTATGTACCATATACCATACCTATTAGTAATTTATGTACCGTATACCATACCTATTAGTAATTTATGTACCGTATACCATACCTATTAGTAATTTATGTACCGTATACCATACCTATTAGTAATTTATGTACCGTATACCATACCTATTAGTAATTTATGTACCGTATACCATACCTATTAGTAATTTATGTACCGTATACCATACCTATTAGTAATTTATGTACCGTATACCATACCTATTAGTAATTTTGTCATATTCTTTTTTCTTATCGGTATACTAAGTACAAAATTTACTTCAGCTTAGTCAATTTTATCATATTCTTATAATACTATGCATTTAGTATATTGCTAAACTAAGTACAGTCTCTATTTACAACTGCTTCAGTAAATATTGCTTTATTCTTGTGATACTATGAATTTATATAGTGCAAAACTAAGTACAAAATCTATTTATGACAGTTTCAACAAGTTTGATCTGGACCAAGACCACAACTGCACAAGTGGGAAGGGCGACTGCTGCACCCACCAATGGCTTATGATCAAAACCGAACAAGACACGCAGCAGGAAGGAGAACACATACACAGCCAAGAAAACAATCACCCGAAGGAAAAGGGTGACAGGGAAAACTGGAGAGGCTTGACAAACTTGGAAAATATTGACAGGATGTTGGCGAGCAGCCACACTCACCGAGGTAGTGGTATTGCAAAGAGGAGCGAGGATAACCAACCTCGGCACATGTCTCCTCTCGGTTTCATGCCCCCTTCCCCTCCGTCCTTCACCCCAAGTAGGGAAAAGGAGAAAGCTAGACGTAAAAAAGAAGAGAATTCCAAGAGTGATAGTGTCTTCAAGACGACGGGCCAAGTGTGCGGGGGCAAGAAGCCCGCTCCTATTCACACGCTGGCCAAACATGTCACGGTCAAGTTTGTTTCCAACGAACAAGCTGACAACACCAAGCAAGGTTTTACGCTCGAGTACATAAAAAGTAAGTCAAAGTTTATTTATGTAGGGTAAGACGGGGTAATTTCGCCGAGGCGCTAATAATTTGCATTCAAACGCCGATATCTCCGAAACTATTGCATGGATTCGGCTGCAATTTGGCTTAGGTTGTAGAGCAGTTTTGGTTTAGGTTGTAGAGCAAGTTTGGTTTAGATTGTATAGCTAGTTTGGCTTAGGTTGTAGATCTAGTTTGGCTTAGGTTTTGTTGCAGTTTCGCGGGGCCTGGAGCCGGGGCTAGCGGCGCATCTGACGGTATGGTCGGGTGTGTGTGGGGGTGGTTTGTGTGTGTGTATGTTTGCGTGTGACACAGTGTTGGCAGTAGCCGTCAGCTGCTGCCTGGTACTTTATACTAGCAACCTACACGCCGCACCCACACGAGACACGTCCACACCCGCACTAAATACTTCCACACCCGTAGGCCTAATAAATACGTCCACAATCGCACTAGACACGTCCACACCTGCACTACATGTCCACAACTCCACACCCACTATAGACACGTCCACACCCGCACTAGACACAGTGGTGCCTAGGCCTACACGTGTGACACACCTGCATCTCTGCCCGCCCTGTTCAGTTGTGTGTATGTGCGTGCAACGTTTTTCTATTGGCATGTTTAGTGTCAGTTTTGGTTTGTGAATGTTTTCATTGCTTTTAACTGCGCGCTAGTGTTTTGTCTGGCCATTAATCATATAATGTTATCTAGTTTACTAGCTAGATGATGCGTAAAATAGCTCGTGGCAAAATTACCCCGCCGGGCAGGGTAATTTCGCCGCGAGAGTGACTTTTTTAAAAAATTTGGCAGCATGACCAAAACATTATATATTTTTTTCGTTTTTTGGGCATCTATAGCAGAAAGGCTGAATGTATAAATAAAAAAATTAAAATTTAAAAATTCCATTTGTGGCAGTTTCTATTCGTCAATATACGCAATTTTCGGCGAAGTTATCCCGTCTTACCCTACTTTGTTATTCAGCTGTTTTCTAGCTTTTGCTCTTACAGTGTAGTACAGTATTATGATCCAGATGTATCCATAGTTACTTCATATACTGGTACCGTACTTAATTTCCAAATCAATGGAGTTTTTTCCTGAAATTAATTGGTTATCTTTTTCTTTTCAAACTTCAACATTCAATGCCAGTAAGTTTACAAATTTACCACTTGCAAGATTCAGGCTATAAGGAATGTTAATTTGAAGGAATTAATAGTTGGCATAAATAAAACTATGTATGTTTGTGATTGATGTGATTGACCCTAAAGTAGCATTTTTCTCTTATTTTGTTTTCACCACCTCTCTCACCATCAGGGTGTCAAACGAGAGACATATACCCATCTTGTAAATAGTAAATTATAATAGTAACCGTCTTGATATCATAATGCATAATTGCGCAGAATGTCGGTGTGAGTATCCTAGGTTCGAGTCCTTGGAGTGCCACATGTATTTGTTGATTTAATTAATTGAGTTTAGAAGTAAAGTTGGTGGGTGATAAAATATGAATGACTAAATACTGTACTGTATATTGTTATATATACACTTGTTATGTGTTTGAATGTGATAAAATATGAATTACTAAATACTGTACTGTATATGGTTATATATACACTTATGTGTTTGAATGTGATAAAATATGAATTACTAAATACTGTACTGTATATGGTTATATATACACTTTTTATGTGTTTGAATGTGATAAAATATGAATTACTAAATACTGTACTGTATATGGTTATATATACACTTTTTATGTGTTTGAATGTGATAAAATGGCCAAAACAATGTTATTTCTTGTTAGTTTTTTGTATTCCGTCTCCTATTCATTCAAGTCTTAGCACAAAATTACCCTGCTTTGACACCCTGCTCACCACTTGCTCTCTCTACTCCCCACAGCCCATGGTGGTGAGTGCGGAGCTAAGGAGGTGAGGTGCGGTGAGTTTGACATCTGCATCCCTGAGCGGTGGCTGTGCAACCATCAGAGAGAGTGTCCCGACGGCTCCGACGAGAAAGGTTGCCCATGTAAGCCTAAGAACTCCCGATTAGATTTCAAAGAGCATGTAAACCAGATAGTTAAAAGTTGTTACTTGCACATCAGAAATCTCTATTTGGTGAAGCCGTTTATAACCAGACGTTGCCTCCTGACGTGGGTTCACTCATTGGTCTTCTTTCGTGTTGATTATTGCAATGCCCTGTTGGTGGGTCTTCCAAATTATATTTTAGGAAGTTCAGTCTGTTCTTAACAGGGCCGCAAGACTCATTTTTGGTGTTCCACCTAGAACTCCTACTACATCTCTTCACATATAACTGCACTGGCTGCCAGTAAGAGCAAGAATAGAATTTAAGTTGTGTTTGGTGACTTTTAAGGTTCTCAAATTTGGTGAGCCTAGGTACCTTGCGGAGCTGCTCAGGCGCCCACCGGCACACCATGGTGTAGTTGTGCGTCATGACAATGACCCTTTTCGTCTTGATGAACCAAGGGTTTTCCAGCAGTCTTCTTTCTTTGAGAGGTCATTCTCCTACATGGCTCCGAGGTTGTATAACAGGTTGCCGCTGTCCATGAGACAACTGAGTTCTGTTGAATGCTTCAAGAGACAACTTAAGACTTTTCTCTTTGAGAGAAGCTATGATCTTGAGAGAGGTGTCATGACAGATGGCTATAGAGTTTAGGCTATTTTGCCACTGCTAGTGATTGTTAAAAAGCCTTCTTTTGATGCATTGATTTTGTTCTTTTTTCTTTCTCTTTCCGAGCGCTAGTGAATTCTTCGGAAAAATTGGCGCTTATGAGAAATAAGTAACATGCTTATTATTTATTATTAAGATAATGTACAGCAACCCAGATTAACCCCTCTTTCACCATTAGTACAACAGAGTTCTCTGACTTTCCCCAACCACACCTAACTCGGGCAGTAGAGGCAGTTTCAGCCTCACTATCGACAGAAAAAGTATTTAGTTTGCAAGTTTTACATTTTAAGTAACTAAACTTATTTACCCGCTCCAGTTATTCAATACCAAAGTTGTCACTTTTGGGCAGATTATTCAACAAAAGTTCGCCCTGGCATGCTACCCATAAAATTTATCAACTTTGGACTTCTTCCTCAGTAGAGGTCCTTTCATCCTAGCACATCGCTTTTTTCCATGATGCACCGAGCAACGACAGATGCTAGATTTAATTAAATTCATACCCTCTCCTTTCCTATATACTGCACATGGGTGTGCACTACTTCACTCTTTATTTCCTCCCCATACTCCACTGTGCTTGACCTTGGTTTTATTTATCCTATAGTTGCCATTCCCTCCCACCAGTTATTGAATTTGGCCTCAGCATTGAGTGCATTATCTCCAATAAGAATTAGGTCATCTGCATGTAGCAGTTCCCAAGGGAGACCAGTTTTAAAAACACTAGATATTGCCTCCAGAACCATCACAAAAATTAATTGGCCTAAAGCAGCACCCTGGTGGACTCCAACAGCAACTGTAAGCTCCTCGTTCAGTTCACCTTTCAATCACTGCCGTGCGTCCTACACCATCATTATCACACGAACCAGCCACTCTGTACACCGCAGTTCAGTGTGTTCATATCTATCTATCTACTCAGGCGCATACAGTACCCCATTTTTATTTTTATTTGTTTTATTTATTTTTTGTGAAAGTGTTCCTGAATATTGATTTTTGAATTTCAGTGTCGGTGTCAATCAGCGAGGTGTGTGCGGGTGATATGGAGGAACACTGTGATGGCGTATGGCAGTGTCCACATGGAGAAGACGAGATGGGATGTTATGGTGTGTATAGGTTTTGGCTTCAGAGTATGTCTTGTCTTCAAAAACAAGTTACCAATATACATTCTTAAGGAACACTACATGATAGTCTTTTCAATGATAAGAACTTATGAGATATTTCAAGGCACTGGCATACAGTACCGGTAACGTCCTTTTCATTATATTCTGGAAACTGTTTGACGATTATATTCAGCTTTGGAAGGACGTCTATCCATTCAAATTATACAAACTATCTCAATTAATAATTTTAGCTACCATATATCCTTAAGCTTCATAAAATCATCTAAATACAGTATAACCAGAATAAAATCACCAAGACGTTGCCCGGCACAGAAGGGGTTAAGGGATTAAATGTACTGTCTGCTGAAATATAAGCAATGATAATGATTGTGTAGAGAATGGGGGGAATGGGCCGGAGCAAATAGATGGAGGTAATAATTGTGCTTGTATTGTCCAGGGTGTGGTGCAAACCAGTGGTGGTGTGACCGTCAGGAGTCTCAGGACCGAGTCTGCTTCAGCTCCCAGCAGCGATGTGATGGGGTTGCTAACTGCCTCGATGGTGCTGATGAACGGGACTGCTGTAAGTATTGTGTACTGTGCTATAGTTTGTTTCAACTGCAGTATAATTTCAATTATAATATTAAGTTTAATTTCAGCCATAATTTCAACTATGACTTCAGCTATAAATTCCAACTGTAATATCTCCAACAGCTGACGAGTGTGCCGAGTTCCAGTGCAAGAAGAAGTGTTACACCATAAAGGAGCGGTGCGACGGTGTTGCTGACTGTGCGGATGGATCGGACGAGGCAGCTTGTTCCCCGGATATTTGCAATAACAGGGTTGGTACCGTAATATATTCATTTTAATCGAGCCATCAAATGAGACATGAGTGATTTTTTTTTTTTTTTTTTTTTTTCCCATTATTACTAAATATGCAAAGTTAACCCTTAACCCTTTCTGTACCGGCGACGCCTATTTAACTTTATTTTGGCTTCTATTAGATAATTTTATTCAGTTTCAGTTCCAGCAATTGACAGGCTTTGAACTATCTCACTTAACCCTTTTTACTACCACAGATCCTTCTTAACCTGCACAAAATCATCTGAATATAGCTAGAATAAAATTATAATGACATCGCCGGTACAGAAGGGGTTAAGCTTTTGGTGACATACTTTTACATCAGTATGTGTCTATATGCATTTTTTAGTTTGAAGGACGTCTAGGAAGGCACTTTTGATAGCCTAGGGGGAAAATATAATACAGTATGTTGCTTGTATATGGCAAAAGCAAGCAAAATCCTCAGTATAGTTATAATGTAAAATTTGCAAAATAAACAAACCAAAACAGGGACGACACAATTTTTTTTTTTTTTTTTTTTTTTAAAGAGACAATGAACGGAGGAAGGAAAAACACAGATAAAACAAAAAGGTCCATGTGCCTAAAGGCATCCTCCATTCATAAAATGTTTGTAACAACTGGATTTAAACATTTGTAGATTGTAAGTTTGTGGAAAGCAATTCGAGGGAAGTTAATTCCAAAGAGTAGTAGCTCTGGGGATAAATTAATTCTGATAAACAGAAGTTCTGCATTGTGGAGGAGAAAGTGTAAATTCATGGGCACTCAGCTGCCCTAGTTCTACGGGGAAAGATGTGGAGAGGCGGCACAATTGAAGCAAGTTCCTCGGAACAATTGCTGTGAAAATATCTGTAGAATAATGCAAGGGATGCAACGTTTCTTCGTATGGATAATGTAGGAAGGTCCTGTGTGATTGCAGGGTTATTGATTAATCTAATAGCTTTATTTTGAATTTTGTCCAACTGCCTACAATAGACAGTATAGACTAAAGAACTTATCAAAATTGCTATGTGAAAATAACGCTTAAATATTGTAATAACCCACAAGATATCGGATCAGCCACATTAATTTACTTTCTCTTTATCACCTACTAATTTACTGTATACTCTTTGACCAATATGGGAGCTTTGTGATTTATTTGCTCATTGGGATTAACTTGAGGGACGGGGTATCAAGTGAGGAGTTTAAAAGGCGTCTAGGCATTAGGAGTATCAGTGAAGGGATTTGCATGAGCTGACTTGGTTGGTTTGGACACATGGAGAGAATGGATGATCAGAACTGGGTGAAGAAATACCTGACTGTGAACGTTGGGGGAGCTGTGTGTAGGGGTAGACCTAGAAAGACGTGAGATCAAGTACTGTACTTCGGTCCGATCTCAAAATAATGAACTTAACAACAGAGGCAGTCATTGACAGTGTCGCCTGGAATGCCACCATTTAGTATGTGAGACTGTAACCACACTCTCTGTGGACAATAAGGTCTTTAAACTTTTATGTATTTATTGTATGTAATGTATTTTCCTTTCCTCCTGGTAGGTTTGTGGTATATATTTCATAAATGGATAATAATCGTAGTCATCTGCTGTACTTATAACTGTCTTGATGGTGTAATGGTTAGAGCGTGTAAGTTCTGTATATGATATCCTAGGTTCGAATCCTGGGAGAATCACATGCTTTTATTGATTTGGGGTGATATTGGTGTTAAGAACGATGTGAAAAATATTATTATCTTTTTCTCCTATTCTCTGACCAGTATGGGAGGTTCATGTGTAAGAATGGGCAGTGTATTCGTGAGGACCGTCGCTGTGACCAGTACAACGATTGTTATGATGAGAGTGATGAGGAAGGCTGCTTTAGGGTAAGTAGTATCTCTCTCACTCTATCTTGCCCACTCCCTCTCTTCCTCTTTGTAATAGAGAAAATATTATGTGGTGTGTTGTAGTTGTTGTAGTTGTTGTTGTTGTTGATGTGGTGTGTTGTAGTTATGTATTAATTAAAATGTAAAACTTGCAAACTAAACAAACCAAAATTGGGACAAGGACAATATAAAGTCAAATTAAATTATCAAAATCGCTATGTGGAAACAACGCTTACTAAAATGAAAATTATTAAATAAAAGAACACAATCCACCACATAGGGTGTACATATATCAGTAATGTAGAATAATAATAATAATCGTGTACTATAGGTAGCGCCAACGAACTTGACAATTTTCTTGACCCCTTAACTTCTCTTAAATGAATAACAGCAATAGAGCTGACATTTCTATCATTAGGGAAGAGCCCACCAGGAAGTAGGTGTGGATATTTACAGCCAGTTTGCTCTAGGCCCTTTTGGGTTATGAGAAGTTAAGGGGTCAAGAAAATTGTCAAGTTCGTTGGCGCTACCTATACCATGATAGCTGTGTGGGCCATGGGAATCATTATAATGTTATGTTAGTACAGCAATGCCAATGGTTTATGACCCCCCAGAACACCATCGTAGCAGTATGGGCCATGGGAGGTGTTGTGTGTTGCCTACTGTTGATCTTGGCCCTGGGGTGCTCTGGTCGTGTATATGCCTTACGCTCTGGCCTAAACAACCGGTCTCGTCACCGGTCTCCCGCTTGTCCTGCACCTCTCACCCGCCTCCAACGATCGCTACAGCAGAGAGAACCACCGCCCTCATACACTACAGCGCTCACTGACCCCGCACATATGTAAGTACTTTAATAATGCGTACAGTCACTACCCCATATAATAAAATACATAATAAATAATAAATAATTGGAGGAAACAAATTATTCATGAAATGTCATTGTTTTGGCCAATTTATCACCTATTACAAAGACATAACATGAACTGTAAAGCATCAATTAACCTTTGTACAGTATATTAAATAAGAGTGACTAAAAAGAAGTGACTCTGATTTAGGACTGTTTGAAAATAGTCTAAAAATAAGGTACTCTTATTTAGGATTGGTTTAATATAGTCTCTCATTTACCAGCCTTGTTCTAATATGAAGTATGTTTCCAGCTTGTGTGGTTCGGGTGGCGACTACCTTCCCAGGGCACCACCACTCACCCGTCACGGCCGACCGGGGCTCTCAGGTGGGTGGCCAGAACTTTTACAACACCAGGTTTTATATAGCCATGGAGAGAGAGAGAGAGAACAAGATAGGATAGAATAGGATAGGATAAGAGAGAATGAGACAGAGAGAGAACAGCATTGGATAGGATAAGAGAGAAGAGAGAATGAAAACAAGTGAGTGAGATAACATGATCGATTTACGATTCTAAAGCAAATTATTCTTGTATTTTAATATTATATGGCCACAGGCCGTAGCACGGTTGGTAGAGCACTCACCTGCTAACTGTGAGGTTGATGGTTCGAGTCTCTAAGCCGGCCAGTGTGTGGTATTTGGCAGACGCCAGTGCTGTTGGTGGACGGCTCGGTCTAGCAATCTGTGGCAACTATTCACTGAAGTCCCTGATCATCAGGGCACCCACCCTAGCCCAGCTCTTGAGCAGGGAGTACACGGTGGTAAAAACCGCATAATTTCCTTCCACTCATAAAATCAATGAATGGGCAGGAATTAATTTGGGCAACTGTACACTCATCACAATTTCACTTTTTGTTGTTGTTGTTCCCCAGGCTGCCTGGCCGAACAGCCCCAAGGTCCCGAGCAAGGCCAAGGCCATAGAGCACCCCCACAAAACCCTCCCTGCTTACCACTTTTTGTTATACAGTATACCGGTACCGTGTGTTTTCGCTGAGCAAGGTGACCCACAGAAGCACCAAGCACTAACAAATATGAAAATCTACGGATATAAGCAGGAAGAAAACTGATATTTACACATCACACTGTTTTGCTCACATAATTTGTTGTTTTCTTTTTCTTTGAGCCTAGGTGGGAAGCAGCATTTTGTACTAAAAATTTGACTCACAATTTCGATTATCAATTCATTATTTACATTCCAGATTAACATATGTTTCTTTTTAACTTGATCACTTCTTAATTGGTACTGATATGTAGCAATTCTTACCTAATCCTTCAGGCCAGCCCTATGAGAGTTCTATTAACCCGTTCAGTACTGTAGGATACAGTAGTAAAAGTCCCCCCCCCAGTCCCAAGCAATGTGGCCAAAATGGCAGGAGAGACCACCTTTCCACCTCAAGAGATGAGGCAAGACTGGCTCTCTCACCCTTCAGTGGATCTTATAAAAGCTGAGAGAGAGAGAGAGAAAACAAAAAAAATACAGGGTTGTACAGGCAGTTACAAGGAAAGAACATTACTGACGACTATATCCGTCGCTGTGACTGCGGAGTTACTATCTACTGACGACTAGTCCTCTCTGGGATTGGAGGGGTTTAGGAGCTCATGTGTTCTGGTTAAACTCGTTATACATAATGGTACTGTATAAAAGAAGACAAAACCAAAAGGAATGTGTGTGTGTATTTATTAAAATTAAAAAGTTTAGGATACGTTTAGAAGACAAAAACAAAAGGAATGTGTGTGTGTATATATGAAAATGAAGTTTAGGATAGTTTTGTTATGTGACTGACTGCATTGATCCTTCTAGGTGCGGAAGGTAGCGGAAGTGTCCGCGGGGTGCAGCCGGAGAAGCAAGGAGATGTTGCAGCCAAAGTAAACACCTTCCGTCCACTACCACCACTTCCCTCGCTACCATCACTACCACCACTACCACCACTTCCCTCACAGGTTAGTTACATACCATACGCATGTCTCGAAGGGTGTCAAATAAAAGCCGAGTCCATTATTTGTAGTCTTTATTATTGTATACATCTATCTATCTATCTATATACACGTACTCAATTTTCCTATTTTTCTTGGGGGGGGGACTCAAGACAGAGCAAGAATAGGGATTACACAAAACATAACAGAAAACAATGAACACACGAAAACAAAATACAAATTCACACACATCTAGGTCATCCAGAAGACCCAGAGACCAGGGTCACCAAGGTCCCTCCATTATTTTTAGTCTATATTATTGTATACATAAAGATAGAATTATGGTTTATAAGTCAAATTATGTCTTGGAAGTGATAAAATGGTCAAAACAACGGTTTTTCACATTAATGTCCTTTTACCGGTATTCACTCACATATTCCTTCAAGTCGTCAAACAAAATTGCTCCGGTTTGACACCCTGATGTCTCATGTTGTGCGGAAACACTGAAAACTGAAAACTTCATGACTAGGCCTATGTCTCGTGTTAGTCATGAAATTTAAGTTTTTCCGCATATATCTTGTTGCGGTGCCAAATTTTCTATCAATCAGTTACGTACCATACACTAACCAATTTATACGCAGTGTTCCAATAAGTATGTGATGTTAATTATATAACTACCCACACAAAATGTTTACATTGACTCTGTTTTTATTCAGCTGACAGTAAATTGGCATGTTCCGATTTTGTTTGCTCTCCTAGTTCGAAGATTTTTTTACCGATTTATGTTGCTAATTGTGAAAACTTAGCATTCATTTGACACTGATATTATGAATCGATATATCAGCTGCTAAAAGATTGAATTTACCATCAGTAGAAATAAAACCGACTAGTTATATTGTTATTGTTGTACTGTAGTATGTACAGTATGTTTTGTATGTATGTATATACAGTACTGTACTCATGCCCAATCCCCACTTTTCCCTTTTTTTTGGGGGTGGGGGGGGGGGGCTCAAGTCAAAGCCCGAATAGGGACAACACAACAGAAAACAATGAACACACACAAACAAAATACAAATTCACACACATCTAGGTTGTTGTAGTAACCCCCAAGATGCCCTTTATGGGAACCCCCCCGGCATCCAGGTATTCCCTGGTGCCGCAACTCCCCAGGGGGGCGTAGGGTGTGGTGGGATCCGTTTGTGAGAGGGCAGCGGGGGAGGAGGTTGTCGGTCCATGGGCTCATAGTTTTGGGTCCATGTTTCCTCCATCCGCAGCCCTCCCAGCAGCGCCACCATTGCAGGTGGATCTCTTTGGCACGTTTTTTGCCCTTTTAGTCACGCAGTAGGATACATGGGGCATATTCTTTTCCTCCACTAAATATTGTTTTGTTTTAGTTATTGTTTTTTGTGTATTGTGTTATCCCTGTTCGGGCTCTGTCTTGAGTCGGCCACCCCCAATAAAAAAAAAAAAAATGGAGTATGTGCCAGAGTATATAGATAGATAGAATAGATATACTAAATATTGAGGAGCCCCAGGGTACAAATTGTAAAAGATGTGTGTTCCAGCGGTGTCAGTCTCCCGTCCTAATATGGTTTACTACCGGCAGAGTGATGAGGACGTGCCCATACTGCCTGGCCTGAGACAAGAGGCGGGGGTCACGGACGATGTGCCTTTCCTGTTTGACTCCACCGACGGCCAAGGTAAGGAAGGCTGTAACACTCTTCTATGTTTTTCCGACAGGTCTCCCTCACTATCCGATGCCCCGATTTATGATGTTATTATAGGTTTTTAGGTGTTTGGGTTTGGGATTTGGCTGGTCCCAGAACGCATCCCCATTTACCCCATTAATCTTAACGTTTGCTGTATGATTTTTCTATTTATGATCGGGTTTTCAGGAACGTAACCCAATCGTAAATCGAGGGAGACCTGTAGTAGGAAGACATTTATTAACAACCTCTTTATTGATTTCTTACTGATGTTATATTTTAGTTGTTCTTTATTCTTTATATAATCTCTCTCTCCTCCTTTTTATGCAACCAAGGTAAGTCAATTATTTTTTTTGGTCAATTTTCACTGGATAGCCAGTCTGTTTCGTAACCTACTTATAATCAGTGATGGAACTTTAATTCAGTTTGTTTGAGGACCCCTAGAGGATGTTTTCGAGCAGCTTGATGTGCGGGGATTGTGGTGAAAGGATTAGGAACGATAGGGATATTTGTTATACTACTGTACTTCCTAATCTGTGACCTATTAAAACTTACCAACATTTGCCCTGCTTCCATATTATGCCATAACTTCAAGCATAATATTCTATGGGGACTCTCTCTTCCCCCCCCCCCCAGAAGATGTTTTTAATTATTATGTTTTTTACACCAACCAACTTCATATCTAATTAATGAAATCAACAAATACATGTGGCACTCCGAGGACTCGAACCCAGGATACTCGCATTGAAATTCCGCGCACTATGCATTACGCTATCAAGACAGTTTACATAATTTGTGTCACTGTATTATCAAGATGTTTTTTTTTTTTGTAGCATCTACAGTATATCTATCTACTGTATATACTCTGGCACATGCCCCCTTTTTTATTGGAGTTGGCCAATAGGAGCTTTAAATGTGCGTGGATGTAGTTTTTGTAACATGGATTATGTTCTTTTATTTATATAGAATTATTATTGTGCTTAAGCAGCCCTTAACAGGGTTGCCTGGAATGCCGCCATTAGGACAAGAGACTGAAACTGCACGTATGTGTGGAACACTCGGTCTTAAAATTTTATGTAAGTAAGCGTTGTTTCCACATAAGCAATTTTGATAAGTTGTTTTGTCTTTTTACTGTGTTTGTCCAAGTTTTGGTTTGTTTATTTTGAAAGTTTTACATTAAAATTAACCCTACAAATGTAATACAGTACTGTATAATGATACAAACAGTAAATGTGGAGATATGACAGTAAGATAGGTCCTTTGAGACATTTTTGAATGTTTTTGTATCTAAAATCGGTGCCATAGCATCTTGAAATGTTTCCGTTTTCTTAAAATAGCGAAGGTTGTCTAAGTGGACTAGTTTATCCCTTTATGGGAACCTTAAGTAACCAAGTCAATGGGTGTCCAAAGTTATATAAAGAAGGCTGTAGTGTGGAACTCTCTGTGTTGTGTGAAAGCCAAGTACAGTACAGTACTTTATTAGAGGGGGTTTTCGGTTTATAAAGTATGTGGTACAGGTCTCCCTCACTATCCGATGCCCCGATTTACGATATTATTATTGTTTTTTTAGGTGTTTGAGTTTGGGTTTTGGCTGGTCCCAGAACGCATCCCCATTTACCCCATTAATTTTAGGGGTTGCTATAAGATTTTCCTATTTAAAATCGGGTTTTCAGGAACGTAACCCAATCGTAAATTGAGGGAGACCTGTATTGGTATCTTGAACACGTGAGGGAAAGTGCTTGGTTTATAGTATGAGGTTTGTGTGTGTTTGTGAATTTGTATTTCGTTTTTGTGTGTTCATTGTTTCACTATTCGGTCTCTCTTGAGTCGGCCACCCCCAGAAAAAAAAAAAAAAAAGGGGGAAAAGTGGTGAATGGGCCCGAGTAAATACATAGCCTACACGCATACATACCTTCTCACGCCGTGTGGTCTTTGGTCTTCCCCTTTGTACTCTGTTTTTGGTGTGCATATCCATGACCATTTTCACCCAGTTACCCATCCTCTGCACAAGCCCAAACCATCTTAATCTCAATGTTTGAAATAATGTTTGCTCCATGATTGTGTGAGTGACTGAGTGTATTACTAAGTTTATATAAAGTCTGATGTTATCCTCATTAAAATATGTATGTATGTATATACTCAGGCACATACCCCATAGCTAGGGGTGTCCGACTCGAAACAGAGTCCGAACAGAAACTACATAATACTGTACAGTATAATACAAATAGAAAATTCACATACATTTAGGTCACCCAGGAGAAGACCCAGAGACCAAGGACCATGATGGGGTCCCCAGCAAAAGATTCCCATATACATTTTTTGTATTTTGTTCAAGACTGACTCAAAATATGTCAGTTAAAAATAATAAGGCGAATAAAAGTCTGATGATAGTCTGAATTGTATAATAGAAGTGTTTGTTTATGTTCAAGACCGACTTGAGGTAAAAGTCGATCTTGAGTCTCGTTCTAGCCGTTGGACCTTATCCTTCTTTTTCCCTCTTTTTCAAGCTGTCGAGGATTTAGTCTCTATGATAAGCGGCGAGGAAAATGAGAGTGAGGTAAGGAAAGGTGAGGAGGGCAGTGATAGTGAAAGGTGGAGTGAGGAGGAGAGGCGAGGGAGTGAGGCAAGCAGTGAGGCGAGAAATAGCAAGGGAAATACTGCTCTTAATAGTGATAGTGACGAACCTGAGGAATGTGAAAGTGAGAGGACCGAGAATAGTGATAAGAACCCGGGTAAAAATGAAGAAACGAAGATCAATTGCGAGGAGGGTGCAAGCGACGATGATGAAATACTGACGAATAGTGACGAGGAACGCCAAACTGCGAGCCCCATGGATACAGACGCCAAACAAAGCGCACCCTCCGCAGTCACCCAGGGAACACCAGACACACCCCAAGACACACCGGCGCCAACACACCACCATACACCACCCGCCTCACACCCGCTCGTCACGATAGTTAATGAATGTTCTGATGATACCGGTGCTCCTCCTGATCCTTACAGTGCTAGTTGCTAGATTTTGAGGTTCAGGCCTAGTCTAATGCCACATACAGAATACCTCGGAGTCTGTATTTAGTGATACAGCTGGTTCAGTTCCAGGCAGGACATAGCCATCGATAAAACAAAGAAAATGAGCTTAGACTAGAGTAACACTAGATCAATCTTTATTATCATGTGGATTGTATTTCAATGAACTAATATTATTCAAGCATTGTGTTCCCAAAGTCTGTAGCTAAGAATCACTGCCGCACTCTTTGTATGAAACAGTTTTTCATTAAGCTACACATTTTCAGGCACTGGGGCAGGATTTTGTTGTTGTTCTAAAGTCCAAGTTGCCTTATGTACAGTAAAGTCTTTGTATGGTACAGTACTGTCTTGTTGTAGCACGCAGGTGCAGGTGCTGCAGTGGGACTTTGTTGAGTCTTGCTGAGTCACAGTTAGCACTACGCCAACATTAGCGTGGTGACATGATGGGGCAGTGTTGTAGCACGACTATATTGTACATATTGCAAACGGCAACCCCGTCTGAGCTGTTACTGTGTATGTACTGTAATGGAAAAGGACGCTAAGTCATTGTATGTATCTGATTATGTAGTCGACGCTCATTTTCTGAATTTTGTCGATTATAGTGTTGTGTTTGGTGCTGACCCTTACTGTCCTTGGCATTATCTTACCATACTAGTCCATTACTGTGCTTTCCTCTGTTTTCCAGATTTGATAATTATAGGTTTTGTAGTCTTGGGGTGCTTAAGACGACTCAGTGGTCTCCATTTATATGATACACCTGCCAACAGTTTCAGAGCTAATTGTCTATATGCAGTTATAATAATGTAAAACTTGCAAAATAAACAAACCAAAACTGGGACAACACAATATAACGGCAAAAGAAATTATAAAAATCTAGCTATTTATGAATGTAGCAATTATACGATGACAGATAGATAGGGGGTAAAGTTATTTATAAGTAACCCCCAAATGGAACTGTGAGTCTCCAGTTCCCTGCAAGCATAGAACCACCCCAAATACTTCCAAGGCAACCCTTTAGGGCAAGAGCAATCATTCTGGAGACTAGATTTAGTGCTCTGGTGTCCCGTAGCTACCATGAGGCTGAAATGGACCAAACAGGATGAACGGTGGCCCAAACTTACTTCATCCCGTAAGTTGCCTCTTACAGTACGCAGTATACACGTGGCGCATATTCATTCTTATATTTCCTCTATCACAAGTGGACTATGGCATGGTCGGTTGCTCGTCTGATTGCTGATAGAAGGGCCTGCAGTTTGATCTCACATCGTGCCATTGGTAGACGGCAAGAGTTTGTGCAGCTCGGTCTAGCGATTTGTGGTATATGTCCAATAAAGTCCCTGTAACAAGGGCACGTCCTAGCCCTGTCAGTCAAGGGAGTGTACGGTGTTAAAAACTGCATCACATGGGTAGAGGCCCCCATGACCCCTTTAGAGGGGGTTATGGCAATCAAAATATACAGATGTAGCCTATGCATTGGTTTGGTAAACATTTTTGTTGTGTTTGCCATTGACTTACTAAAATAAAGGCAACTCTACCAATAGACCTTTTCAACTAGTAAATCTCAACCAGAGCCAACCAAATTATTGTCACATTAAATCCCTACCCTAACTTAATGTAAACTAACCTAACGTAACAGCAAAGGTTGAACATTGATTTACTCCTATAGGCCTAAAAAAAAACAAAAAAAAAACATTTTTTTCTTCCCCAGATGCCGTAATTCCCGAGAAGGAGTGGCCATAAACATTAGGCGTTTGTCACGAATCGTTAAGTCAAGTTGCCCGGGCTTGACAACTACCAATAACATTCTTTCTCTTCATAATTGCTGAGGGGCACAAGGTCCTGGGTGGGGCTTTGGTTTCCTGGGCATTTCCGCACCCTCCTCAGCTCCCCGCCTTGGAGTGGCTTCGGTCACCCAGGCTTTATTGTGGTAGGCAGGGAGGGTTTTGTGGGGGCGCTCGGTTATGCCCTTGGCCTTGCTCGGGGCCTTGGGACTGTTCGGCCAGGCAGCCTGGGGAATAGCAACAACAACAACAACAACCAATAACATTTTAACAGTGCAGGCTCGATCCGCCGACCCTTTGATCAGCAGTCTCTACTGGCCATGCCACAGCTAAACTAACATTATTATAACTGACTTGATAACATCTATGTTTGTTGGCGAGTGTAAATTTGTAGACATGAATCAGATACACATACTCAGGAGATCTGTTAGTGTGTGGTATTATTGTTAATGAATAATTAGGCACATTCCATAAATATTCTGGCAAATGTGCAGTAATTAATTAACATAAACTATACAACTAAACAAATCTGGTCGAGGACTTAATCTTGTTTCATGTAACGGCATCAAGCATGCATGTTTGTGTTTTTTTGTAGCCAATAACCATTTCTGGCTTGTTATTCTTGAATAATTTATTATTACGATGAGGGTAGTGACATGAGAAAACAGCTCAATAGGTGGCGTTTGAGAGAGAAAAGTGTCCTAGATTGTGAGTTGAGACAGCAGCGATGCAGCTCAAGAGAAGTTGAGAGTTGCAACAGGCCACAAGGAGACAACCAGGTGTCGTAGGTCTACGAAGGTAAGACCACGAACGAACTGGATGCAACACTTAAGGGGAGGCAGACCGTTTTTCTGGACCCCCTTCTCCCTAATGTTTAGCCCCACTAGTTATGAGATTATAAGACGTTCGGCCCATTAGTTTGGCGATTTTAACACCTTTCGCCCTATTTCGTTGTCAATTTTAAGACCTTTCGTGCCATTTAAGTGTCGATTTTTTCCTGGCGAGCGAAAGCGAGCCTGCAATTTTAAGAGAAATCGGCCTTCGGCCGAGAAATTTTTCTACCGAAAAATGTAAAGTTTTATCTTGAAGGGGGGTCTAGGGGGTGTTTTTCTAAGCTTGATTTATGTCTAGGGAGGAAAGTATAAAAATATATGAATAAATGAATTAATAGACCAAACAAACGGCCAGTCTCCCCTTAAACTGTCTCAATGTCTCACACACCATCTGGAATAAGACCTCCTGACTGCACCATGTTGAGTGGTTCAATTTACAGGCCTATGTCCGGAGGCAGAGTTGGAAAATAGACTAAAAAAGTACAGTATTAAGCTATTATCTGAATATTGGTAAGGATCTTACTTAAATTAGGTAATTAAAGTAAATCGCTTTTTTTTTAATGAAGGAGACAAAAGGCAGGCTGCCTGTAACAAGTGTCTCCCCCAAAGCCAAAAGAATGACAGAGCCAAATTCAAGGGACGATGGGGTCAAAATGCCTGGACACATGAAATTTAAATCAGTTTAAGTCATAGGATGAAGGAAAGATTGATTGAGGGAGAGAGTTCCAGAGATGTTTGAAAATAATAGCCAGAATAGGTAGCAGGCTAGAAAAAAATATCCATAATACTACCAGTGCGATGCCATCTCATGTCTAAAACGGTACCTTTTGTAGCGCATCATAACTCTATTAGACAAGGGTTATGATAGCACAAAGATGCATTATAATGTAAGTTAGTATTTATAGGATACTATATCGAATCTCATCTAATGTGATATATTATATATTATATACAATAGAACTGCAATCATACATTAGCTCTTTGTGTACAGTCGTGAACACTAATAAGGATACCGTTACACCCATTGAATCTGTTAAGCCTTTGAATCTTTAAAGCCAAATTTCTGAAGCATCTGTGATACAATAAAGCATTGTTTAGTATATCTCACAAATACACGTTAGCTACTATACTCTGGTGTTTTCCAGTTGATGGTATATTGCTATCTCTCCATCCTGATTACTACTCTTATTACCATGATTTTGTAGCAAAATATGTTGCTAATTATGAACACTTGGCAATAATATGATGCACAGACATAGCAGTACAGTATCATATTTTTCCAGTAAGAATAAAGAAATCAAATGCTAAAGGATTCAATTCACCATCAGCTGGAAAAAAATAGACTATAGCATTGTTATCATAAAGACAGTGTGAAGGACCTTGAAGTGTTAATGTCTGAATTGTATTGTCTCCTGCGATGGATACAGATTGAATTAGGTGCAATGCTATTAGTGGTCTCAACTGTACTGTATTAGTACTTGTTGTGTGAGAGAATCTTCTTATTCTCTGGGGTGTAAGAGGATCATAGAGTATAATACAAACTACCGCAGCACAAATTTGCACCAAGGTACTGGATATAAAGCACTTTAGAATACACACCCAAAACACAATAACAAACATTCAACGTCTAATTTGCACCAAGGTACTGGATATAAAGCACTTTAGAATACACACCCAAAACACAATAACAAACATTCAACGTCTAATTTGCACCCACAATAACAAACATTCAACGTCTAGTTTCACACTAACTTCCTATATTTTTTATACTCAACTCTGCTTAGATAAATACTAAAACACAGCAACTTATCTGAAAGTTTTACATGATAAATGCAAGCTAAACAGAGCAAACAAAACATAAACTATTGCTGCATCAATTCATAAATTTCCGCTCACACTGACGAACTTACCGGTGTAATTTTTTAATGGAAAGAATTATAAGAGTCATTTTGGTGTTGTTTTGTAATCTCTAAATAAGAGCACTTGGTTTTGAAGTTGAATACAGTGCTCTCTACTTGTGAAAAATTGCTGCATGTGATCAAGTGATATTTCTGACTTGCATATACTCAAACTATGGTATCTTTTATATACTGTATATTTGTTCTTTTACTTTTAAAAGAACACTTGTACTAAATGACCATATTACCTATAATTACTCAGAAACTTTAATAGTATGATATACACTGAAAATACACTGAAATTGCATACAAATACTTGCACATTAAACTCGTGCACTTCTTTAAAAAAAACACATACACATACTGGTACAGTACTCAGAACACACCCATCACAGAATCAGATACACATACACATCATAATTATTCTGTATAGTATACATAGAAGCTCTCAATTTGTATGCATAATATAACGCACACACACAAGGAACATCCATATTTTCAAGAAAGAATTGGATGAAAGTAGACTGAGAGATAGGACAACACGAGCTAAACTCAACTCCTGTAAACTACAATTAGGTAAATACACACACACACACACACACACACACACACACACACACACACACACACATACACACACAGCCCGTAGCCTAGTAGGTAGAGCTCTCGTCTCACACACGAGGGGTCGGGGGTTCAATCCCAGACCGGGCGGAGACAAATTGGGCTTGTCTCCTTTCATGTGTTAGCCTCAGTTCACCTAGCTGTAAATAGGTACCTGGAATAAGTGGACGACGTTGTGACGTCCCATCTGGGGTTGGCAAAAATGGTACAAGGCGAGATGGGTATCATATGGTTCACCTAAGCTGATGGCTACCTAAGCCTTCGGGCGAGACGGTACCGTCTATAGTGAGAATGGTACCATACAGATCCACCCTAAGCCTTCGTTTCCAATGTCGCCAATTGGCTAAATACAGACTACACACACATCCACAGCCATTCCAACAGTACATAAAACACTTAACATGCATTTCACGCAATACATTCCCAGTTAAGGAGGCGCGATAATAATGAGCTTAGCTCGCATTGCGTGGATTCCCCTTGACGAACAAGTAACTGAGTAACTGAGTAACACACACACACACACACGTACGTACGTACATTACAACCACCACAGCGAGTCACAGCCGCCTGCCTTCAATGTGCCTTGTGCTATATTAACCATAAGAGTCTCTATGGTGAAGCAAGGGAGAGTTTTGGACCGATATATACATACAGTATACATATATTTGGTGGAAGTATATTCAGTTCTTATATATTTTTTTCTCCACTCCCTTTTTGTATATTTGCCTTTCTGCCTAGGCAATTGCATATACAGTACTCTCTCTCCCTTCTCATCACTTCCTTTCTCCAAATTTATCCTTTCTTTTCGCTACTTTCCTTTTCTATTTTGCTCTTTTCATCTCCTCTGCACGCTCTCTCTCTCTCTCTCTCTCTCTCTCTCTCTCTCTCTCTCTCTCTCTCTCTCTCTCTCTCTCTCTCTCTCTCTCTCTCTCTCTCTCTCTCTCTCTCTCTCTCTCTCTCTCTCTCTCTCTCTCTCTCTCTCTCTCTCTCTCTCTCTCTCTCTCTCTCTCTCTCTCTCTCTCTCTCTCTCTCTCTCTCTCTCTCAAATCCCCATCATTAACTATCAATTATACTGCCTAGCTATATTTATAAGCTATTTACAATATATACTATTACCCAGAAAAATGACTATATTTCTATATATTCAGGCACATACCCCATTTATTTATTTATTTTTATTTTTATTTTATTAGCCTGTAATTAACCTGGTATCTTCCATCAAAATAAATAAAACTATCCATCATGATCTCCTGCTCACCCTACAACACTTTTCCCGTCCGCCTCCACACTTGCTGCCATTAGGTGCCGTAGCTTTTACACGTTCGCAAAGTTTTGTACAATGTTGTATCAATGTGTTAGAATTTGATATACAGTACATGTTTTGTAGTCTGGGCCCGGATAATCAGAGCTGTCTTAAATTGTGGCGTCAGAGCGTACTTTTGACATTATAACTTACATAGACAGTACAGGTGTCCCTCGATTTATGATTGGGTTACGTTCCTGAAAACCCGATCTTAATATAGAATAATCGTATAGTGAACCCTAAAATTTATGGGGTATATGGGGATGCGTTCTCAGACCAGCCAAAACCCAAGCACAAACACCTAAAAACCTACAGTATAATAATATCGTAACTTGGGGCATTGGACAGTGAGGGAGACCTGTCAGAAAAACATTATACCTTATGACATTGTAACGTACATATAGAGTAGTCAGAAAAACGTATGACGGTGGAAGTTATGATGTCGCAAGATGGTTACAATTTTTCTTGTACGTACCTGCATTGGTATCGCTGGCACGTCAGTTATCAAGTCTGCTGTCAAGTCGTAGGTAGATAACAATGTCGTAAATCTCTTGAATATCTGGGCCCTGATTTATGTGATAGAATTTTCTATTTAAGTGATAGAGTTTTCAATTGATGTGTTCACTTTATAGAGATTGAGTGACTTGTGTTATACCTTTCGTCAATCCGAAATTATGTTTTTACAACCAATATCGACAATCCAGAATTGATGGACGTTTCTCATTAATTCTCGTGACAATTCCACTCATTTGAATACAGCATTTACGTATACATAATGTCTTTGTAATTGCCAGATTCAAATTAGTACTGTACTGTATAACCAACATGAGTATCACATGAAAAATATCTATCTTCTCTCTGGATTGGCAAAAATGGTTGTGAAAATGTAATTCCTGACTGACGAAAGATGTACAAAGATGTACAAGTGGGAAATTTTGATGTTTCGTGAAGGATTTTGATTGACATGATTGTATATTAAATATAGATACTGGTAGCTTTATTTCAAAATTAAGTTAAATAGACATTTTTGTAATTATATGATAACAGTTTGATTATTGTGATCACGATAGTGTAATAGGGACCGTAGGTTAAAATTATGCTAGTGGTTTGTACGGCAATATAGGAAGAGTTTTTTGAGGATTTTGATAACTCCAGTAACCTTCTGAATATAAGTACTGTAGTATGTTGTTGACTTATACTCTGTTCATTATAGGTAGGCCATAAATCCAGATCCTAACCTCTCATGACTCTAAAAGGAATACTGAGATGACGGGCCTGAAGACGGCCCACCCAAAGAATGTTTACAAGATAGCCAGTCTGCAACTCCAAGACCCCATAATCAAGACAACGAAAATAGCAGAGACACCACAATTGTCCCATGCTCTAGCCCCTGGACAAATACCAGGACAAGCCCTGCTTCCCCGTGTTCTACGACGGCAACCACCAGCTTCAAGAATGAGAAAATCCCTCTCCAATCAACAGCCTGCTCTGCCCCCTCCCATCAACCAACCACAGCACAGCAGTTCCTCAAGACCCGGATTTGGCCTATAATGAAGAGCTATTCATGCAGGTAAAACACCAACAGCCCGAAGATTACCGATACCAATGGACGTAGACAAGAGAGCACAGGATGACGGACCAGCGAGGGATAATTCACCTCTACCAAGAACAACTATTAAAACCAGATATAACCTGGTTTAATGATCCCTGGGAGATTACCCAAGTGACCCCTGGTACACCATTTTCTATGGTGAGCCAGGTATGGGAGGCCCCTCCCCCTCGTTAGTGTCCGGTTCAAGCCCGCCCCTCGTAGCCCGGTGCCGGCATGAGCTGCATACATGTCCTCAGCTCCCAAAATATAGGAGACACAGAAGAAGTAGTTATGCAAATAGAATATCAACGGCCTGGAATCGACCGACAGAAATGGATAGAAACGAGAGGACACATTGTGGCGGATTAGGAGATGCAATAACCCTCGACCAAGATCAAATATACAGTAAGCTATGTCCAGGTTTGTGTAGGAAGATAACTCATAGACAAATCCATATACATCCCATTTCTTCCTTAGTAGATTAAGCAGCTAAGTTTTAAGTAATTATTGAACTACCTAACACATAATATATTATATATATATATATATAATATTATATATGCATGCAAACCACTGTTAGGTATACCTACGATAAGTAATTACCTCACAACTTCATCATAACGATTTCACTATATCCCTCTTATCTCGAAGACTTTCCACCGAGTGTCAAAAGAAAGGCCGCATATCATCTCAGGTGAATTGTGGAAAAAGCATGCAAAATACACAACCCAACTGCTCACGACCCTATCTAAGGACTGAGTACTGAACCGTGTAGTTTTCCATCCAGCCCGCCCCCAGAGAGTGCACTACCCTGAAGTGCTACCCTAGGATTTATACTCCAAGCCGGCCCTGCCCCTAAAGTGCAGCCCCTAGGATTTATACTTCAAAGCCAGCCTTCTAAATATTCACTAAGTGCTGTGTCTTTCGTTGTGTTATTGTTGTCAAGGTAAATTAAGATATGTGAATCGTGTGTGTTAATTATCTCTGAGATCTGTGCCCGAGATCTTTTATTACGTATCAGTGTTAAGCATTTCCAAATTTAGTTGCTCTTTGTGTTAAAACTGTGTTAAGTCTTAAAGCGGTGATAGTTATTTAATTTATATCAAACGCCTTACGCATACGTTATATAGTTGTGTTCAGTATTTTCCTTTTGCCACACATTCGCAGATCTTTCTATCTATGTATTCTGTTATGTTATTTTGTGAGTTGAGGTCGACGTGTATTTCGTGATCTGATTTCCCTTCATAATTGATTCTACCTAGAACCTACACCCAATTGTATAACAAATTTGCTCGCACATAATTAATCCCTAGCCCTCAAAGTTGTCCCAGTAGAATACGTCCCCCCCCCCTGTTAGCTTGTTTACGTTCGATTATATAATCGCCTGTGCATTTCTTTTGTGAATTTCATATTGATGTTCATTTGATTACTGATGTAAGTAATTCTGATTCTTCGTGTCTAGGAATTCCTACACCTATAGTTTCTGTTACTTAAGCTCACATCATTCACCATACACCGTTTTATTCTAGTGTATGCTTATTGCAAGACTGTTAATTAATTCAGACCTTGAGGAATACCTGTTCGGAGTATTTCTTTAGCATAACTTTGTCGTATGCGCTCTCTCTCTTTAGTTTAATTAGTATCTTTTAATTATTCTTTGACGCCAGTAACCCTCAGCGTTCCCAGAGCATTTGTTGACTAACTCCGTTTAGTGACTTAGTTTCTGTTCCCTTATGTAAGTAATTAGAGTTGTTCTAATTCTTTCATTTATTCATTCGCCCTTTTTATATCTGAATTTCTCGGCTCGTTGCGTGATTTCTTACATGCGATCGTTGACGTGAATATTAGATATCCATTACAAATTACGTTAATTATTGTTCCAAACTAATCTTGTGTACCTTAAATTAAAACTTAGTTTACCACTATTTCAGGAGGGATATAATTAATACTACTCTCCTAGTTGCATAAACTTTGAATTTAATTCTCACCTCTTCAGTCCACTACATGACCCCTCGCCCTCTGTTTTAGTAGGAGGGCCACTTGAGTGCGCCGCGACCGTCCGGTAATTCGATCCTCAGCCGTGTGACGCGCCTAGCCTATTTTGGGCAATTGTTTACATTCTCAATTCCCCCCGTATCTCCCCCTATCTTAGTCATTAATTCAGATCAGAAGTCATCCCTGACTACGAATCTATATTCGAGAGTTGGGAATATAAATGATTATGTTGAGACGATCGGAAGACGTTATCTGAATTAATATACCATTTACATGTTCATCTGTGTTGTCATTGAGTTCTGCATGATCCTGATTGAATACCTATTTTGTGTTAGTAAGGCAGTGTTCAGTGTGACCCTGTCGGGCTATTATCAGGTCTATAAGTCCATAATTGGATTTTTGCAGAGACTATATCACGAGTTGTAAATATTATAACTCGTCATAACAAATACAGTAGTAGGCTATGTATGTACTGTATGTATACAGTATACTCAAGCACATACCCCATTGCTGGGGGTGGCCAACACAAGACAGAGTCCGAACAGAAACAACATTTAAAGTTCCTATTCTGAGGCTCCGGGACCACTTTCACGTTCCCGCACCCGTTTCTCTATCTCATCGAGTAGGAAAATTATACAAGGGGAGGAGGATTCCTAGCCCCCTGCCCCGATTAGTAATTGAGCTAATCTATCTACTAATTCTCCCTACCAACAAATGCCTGAAGTGGCCGACAGAGGCGCTGAACGCAATATTTACTGCGGTGCGTTGTGGGACTTAGCACTTAGTGTAGTCGTATACTGTACAGTATAGTACAGTACAGTACAGTACAGTACAGTATAGTATAATAAAAACAAAATATATAATCACAAGAAATTGTGATAAACTGAATATCCTAGATGTTGAGTGTTGATGTCGACAGTTGTTCAGAATCATCCACCAAATTGGGGAGAGTCGGGTAGGAATTAGGTGTGAAAATTACAGCCCATTTGCTGTAGCCCTTTTTGGGTTACAGAGGTTACGGGTCACAGTTTCTGGCCAACCGATGATGAACAGAATATAGTATTGTTATAGAGAGAGGAGTAAGGGTTAGTTAAGTAGAGCAGATTACCCAGACCACTGAGCTCCATACGGGACTCTCATAGGTGTGAATCATTACTAAGTAGGTTGGGGAAAAAATAAAGCCGGTAGCACTGAAGGGCTTTTTCCCTCAACTCTGTACAGTATATTGTACAGAGCACAGTAGTAGTTTAGTTTAGTGGGTTATTGATGTCAGTATATCAAAGAAAGGTGATTCAAGGGATTTTCTAGTCATGCAAGATTTTTTATACTTTGGAATTGATTTTGTAATATCTTTTGAACAGCTTTCCTAAAGTGGTAAGCATTGCAAACATAAGATTATATAAAGCTGGTTGTTTAGTACATACATATACCATTCTATAACTGGCTATACAGAATCTTGTAATATATTCAGGTACAGTACTGTATATTCTTGCAACATAATGCATAGTGGGACAGAACTTAATTTATATACTGTACTGTACAGTATATATATATACTTTTTTCTATGAGTCCTGTGCGTGAAAGGGTTAAGGTCCTTCCATAAGTTAAATATTTATTATTTTCCCTTATATAAAAAGACATTTCTGTAAAGCCTATTAGGTTATTGCACTGCTCATGCTAGTCACACTTTTTGTCTGATAAATGTAAGTTCCGTAAATTGGACTAGCTTTGGACAGAGAGTAATACTGTACTTCGGATATTACGTGATATAATGTAATGAGCCACAAGTATGGGAAAATGGCTAAATAAGGAAAAACAATGCCTATGCTTTGTTTCTTTTCAACTGACAGTAAATTGCTAAGTTTCCATCAAGATTTCTCAGTTATTTTGAAGATTTTGAAGTGAAATACGGTGCTAATTATATAAACTTGTTCTTAAGGGGAGATCTCCACTTGAGGGACTTTTTTCTTGACCCCTTTCTCATGTCTAGCCCCATTGCTTTTGAAATTTTAAGATGTTTGCCCCATTAGTTTGGCGATTTTAAGAACTTTCACCCCATGTTAAGACCTTTCGTGCCATTCAGGTGTCGATTTTATCCTGGCGAGCGATAGCGAGCCTGTAATTTAAGGGGAACCGGCCTTCGGCCGGGAAATTTTTCTACCGAAAAATGTACAAATTTATCTTGAAAGGGGGGAGTAATTTTAAGCTTGATGGAAGTCTAGGGAATCAACTAAAAACCTCCCCTTAATATGATACAGAGACATAGTGGTTTCATATTATGCCATTAAGTATCGAGAAATTGGCTGCTAAGGGATTCAATTGGCTGCTAAGGGATTCAATTGGCTGCTAAGGGATTCAATTGGCTGCTAAGGGATTCAATTGGCTGCTAAGGGATTCAATTTATCGTCAGTTGAAAAGAAACAGAGTATATGTTACACATATTTCGTCCATAGATTATCAAGCCTTGAAGAAGCCATTTTCCCATAACTGTGCCTTATTATAACTGTCTTGATGGTGTAATGGTTAGAGTGTGTAAGTTCTGTATGTGATATCCTAGGTTCCAATCCTGGGAGAATCACATGCTTTCATTCATTTAATTTGGGGGTGTCATTTGTGTTAAGAACGATGTTCAAAATAATATATTCTCTAGAAATATTCAAAGTTACTTGCTTGTCTGAAGTTAGTCCAAGATACCGGTAAAGTAGTTCATGATTCCCATAGGGTCAGTTTGGTGAGAAATATTAGTTTTTCTTGTATTTTACATATATTTTTCAAAGTACAGTACGGGTACAGTACTGTACAGTACAGTACTTTGATTTTTCCGTGCTGGTTTCTTTATTTATTATGACAAACTCAACAACAATAAATAAATATATAATATAAACCTACTGTAGGCCTAGAAACCTTTACACCATCGAGAAGAAAATAACGTACAGTATATTAAATATTTTTGTGATATGACCCAGCTAGGACTCGAACCCAGGCCAGTAGTGCAGCACTCAACACCTTAACCACTAGGCTACCGTGGTCATGGCCTTTCTTAAGGAGACTCGGGGCTGTTCAGCCAGGCAGCTTAGGGAATAACAACAACTAAATGAACATAATGAACTAAATACAGAATTCCGCTTGAATTAGGCTACTACTGTACAACTAGCATATCCTATTGACTGGCTGAGAATACAGTAACACTGTAGTCATTATCACCAAGAGTGTGATGGGAGTTTGTCTAGGAATATAGGTCTCCCTTGATATACAATTGGGTTACGTTCCTAAAAACCCGATTAACCCTTTTTGCTACCACAGACCCTTCTTAAACTGCATAAAATCTTCTGAATATAACTAGAATAAAATTAAAAAGACGTCGCTGGTGCAGAATGGGTTTAGTGAAGTGTTCAACTGTTCATGTATATTCTTCCAATTTTGTTTTTTTATTTTTTCCCATTGACAACTTAATAATAAAGCATACTAACTTCAAGATATTTTTGTTCCCTAATTACCGACGAGCAAAACCCCCTCAACCCATTATTGTATCCAAGGGCCGGTAACAAGACAATTTACCCAACAGCCGGCCGTGGGATACAAGAATGGTTGAGGAGGGCTTTGCTCTCCTCAGCCTCCATGACTTATTGTCATCATCATATATATATTACCAGCAGGGGGCAAATAACAGCTGGCCATGAGATAGTTTTATAAAAATCAGCAGTAAAATTAGACGCGAATGTAACTGCGAGCGTGCGACTTAACAAGAAGGACGGTACGCCCGCTAACACCATCCTTACCTGGTGATGGGCTGGTCTATCAGAGTGAGAACTGAGCGATCTCTGCCATACCCATAGCTTACTCTGACTGTTCCTTTTACTTATAGATTTTCTAGATCTCAAGTGACGGCTTCTCTTCCGTGGATTGACCTCCCAATCTACCAAGATTGGAAGCCAAAGCGTCACATTTTTCCTTTGCCCCTCAACTTTCTCTTCATAATTGCTGAGGGGCACAGGGCCCTGGGTGGGGCTTTGGTTTCCCGGGCGTTTCCTCACCCTCCTCAGCTCCCCGCCATGGAGTGGCTTCGGTCACCCAGGCTTTATTGTGGTCGGCAGGGAGGGTTCTGTGGGGGCGCTCGGTTATGGCCTTGGCCTTGCTCGGGGCCTTGGGGCTGTTCGGCCAGGCAGCTTGGGGAACAGCAACAACAACAACAACAACACCATCCTTACTGGGATTTTTTTACTGTGCTTTATATGGTGCCCATATAATGCATTTCTGATGGTGGAAACAAAGTTTAATGTGATTTTTGTAACATCCTTCTTCAATAATAGCCTTCAAATATTTAGACAAATGTTGTGGTCGGCATCGTAAAAAAGTACCCTGAGTTTGCTGGGGTGCATTCAATTTTGATATTTCCATTGAAAAAGCCTATTTGGGCTATACATGTAGTCTGTTTTGGTAATTTTCAAGAAGACACTCACAGTGTTATTACTGATTTTTCAAGCAACCTTTCGTGGTGATTCATACGCATTAGGTCATGACCGATACGTTCGCTTCTAATTTGACCGGGTTTGAGATGAAGGGGGCGAAGCATCCTAGGACTTAGTCATTATCATATTTATTGCCAGCAGGGGACGTGAACGAGAGCGTGCGAATATTGCTGCGAAAGGATGCTTGAATTTAACCGATTATATTTGTTCCAAACTTTCAGATAAGCTCAATACAGTATAATGCTATGGGAGAAAAAAAAATGATATAAATTCATCTTAATTGCTAGCTCTAGAAAGGGGAGGGTTGTGTGGGGGGGGATGTGGCAAAACTTAACCTGGCGGGCCGTATCTTTAGATTGATGGATAATGTTTATTTGTAATTCTTTTTTTGCAATTTCCAATGGGGTTCATAAAAAAAAAAAAACCCAAAATCCCCCCAAAACAAGGAAAAAAAAATACAAAATACTGTACTGTACTTGTAAAAATCGAGCCCGGTGGAAAATTGGAATTTTACCCAATGCTCTATAGCCTGTGCACTACAAGATGTCTCCCATCAATTTATATTACACTGCTTTCCTCCAATGAATTGTAGGATTATTTGTACCTAACTAGATTTTATTGTTTACAGAAGTGAAAACCACAGAGGTGCAGTCAGGATATTGACAAAGTGCCACACGTCCTGCTGCCCAAGAATGATTACATCAGTGTGGGGGTCACGCTCATTGGCGTCATTAGAGGAGAAGGAAACAACTACTAGTAAGTAAATCATACATGTCCCACCTTTCCACTTCTGTTGAAATTCCTGGTAGTTGAAACGTTTCTTGTTTAACTACGGGAACTTTGAAGTAGAATGTGTTTTCTTGCTATACTGTACTGTAGTTTATACAGTATAGGTCGCGAGCCGTGGCATAGTTAGTAGAGCGTCCACTGCTGATCAAAGGGTCGGCGGATCGAGCCCACACTATCAAAATGTTATTAGTAGATGTCAAGTCTGGGCAACTTGACCTAGCGATTCGTGACAAGCGCCTAATGTTCTTGTCCACCCCTTCTCGGGAATTACGGCGTCTGGGGAAAAAAAAGTACAGTATATAGGTTTTTATTAGTTTTTTTAAGAGCCTGTGAGTCATAGGGTTGAATTATTACTAGTTTGATTCTTACCATTTATGGTCTTCAATGGCTATCTATCTATCTATATATTGCCGGACGCCTTACTCCCTTTATGAGAGTGGTCATACATAAAACTCCCCCTAGTGGACCTGTTCCCCGTGAAAAGGACAGGATGGATGATCAAAACTGGGTGCAGTGCTGTAAGTCTGAATGTGGAAGGAGCTGGGACGATGGGTAGACCTAAACAGATGTGGGATTGGGTACTTTAATCTGGCTTTGTGTTTTTAAATGTCATAATATTGTTTTGTTAAATCTTCAATGCATTATTTCCACATAGTGATTGTAATAAAGTTTTTTTGTCTTTATATTGTGAATTCCTGTTATGGTTTGTTTTGCAAGTTTTACATTTTAATAAGTCAACTTGTTCTCTTGTTCTTCTATTTAAATTCTGTAATTTGTTCTCAGATATTGTGGTTGTAGCGGTGAGTGAAGACTAACCAGATTCTTGGATGACGTACTGCCTCACTGGATTCTTCTGACCTGCAGACAGTGCAGAGTTAACACTGGACGTCATCCCCACCCATTACTTCGCTTTAGAGGAACACAATTTTACACAAGCAAAGGTAGGCCTGTCTATGTTAAGTACTTATCACAAAAGAGGTTTTGTCATCAATTTTTGTAAGAAAAAACGTCTAGCATTCTTTGCATTGGTATCAGAAACTATGTATGTATGTGTGTATATACAGTACAGTACTCAGGCACATACCCCATAGCTGGGGGTGGCCGACTCGAGACAAAGCCCGAACAGGGACAACACAACACAACACAAAAAACAAAATACAAATTCACACTCATCTAGGTTGCCCAGGAGAAGACCCAGAGACCCATGATCACTTGGGGCACTTCAGCACTTCCCCGGCCCCCGACCTCCCGGAGAAGTTCCGGTCTCAGCAGGCAGACGTACAGCAAAGCACACCACAGTGCCCGCCTATCAGCCTATGCCCGAGAGGGAGTAGATGTAATATAGAAAAAAACAAATGTGAGGTAGAGGGATGGAGTTAAGATGTATTCATAGTGCGGCCGTGACAATAATAAACAAACCCGTACCTGGCCCTATGGTACGGGGCTGCCGCGCGCTTGTACACAAAGAGACTGGTCAAGTTTGTGTTGTACCAGGTTGTTTTAGCACACACGGACAAGACAATGTGCTTTTGTATTGATTTCAAACAATCAAAGATGTAAGGAAAATATATTAAGGAAACAATAACAAGCTTCAAAGCAGTAACATAAAACAATATGATGAATAGATGATAAGACTGAATATTGAGCTCTCTCCTTTAATATGTGTGGATGTTTGGATTATTATGAACATATCTTAAGTAATTTTACCCAAATATATATAGGCCTTATTTCATTCATAAAACTACAGATGCATACAGTACCTATCAGACGGCAATGGTCAATAAGAGTAATTTTTTTTATTATTTTGTATATAAAGCGCAAAGCTCTTTATCATCCATCGCCGTCTGGAAACTGTCTAATATCTTCTTGTATAAGGACTAGGCTTAACAATTATCTGTACTGATATTTATTGTCTCATTTTACACAATATATTTGTATACACATTTATGTTTATCGATATATTAGGGAGGTAACCGCAATTCACGGCAAAGCGTATACCATTAGCCTACACTAGATTACCGTATCCTATGCAAAGCCAACTGAAAACAAAAGATTAATAGGACACCAACAATCTATTAACCACATTAATGATGTATATGAAATGTCTGTTATGGTGGATGGGTGAGGGTAGGGGAGATTTTTCATGTGTTTTCGACCATTCCATTCTTACACAAGATATGTTTATATCAATCTATTTTACCTTCCATAATGAGAGACAATACGATTCATCACGAAGTGTAGCCTACCAGCAGATATATAACAAACGTATATTATATACTAAATGAAGAGACCAGGAATAATCCTGTGTCTTTAGACCTCTTCATATAGATTAAAATGTAGGTTAAGGTACATATACGGTACAAGTATATCGTTTGCTTCAACAGACACATTCCATGATAAATAACATAAGGAACAAAGCACAATGTAAGGCATTGATCTTGGTACAATGGCAAAGCTGCTAGATGTAAAGTAAGTACCGGTAATAAAACAAAACATATGAAAAGAGTTGATTAGGCTATGCCCAACATTACCGGTATCTATCAACTGAATATATACATATTTTATTAATTTCACCCCAACATATGCCAATTTTGTGAATAGGTCATTTATATAATATGCTTACGTGTCGGATAAATTGCGTCTATATATGCAGGGAAATTTAGACTAAATTAAGTATAGTCTCGTTGGCAATATTTATAAGCAAAATCCATCATAGTTTTACCATTTTAATGCAGCAAAATTATATAAATCTGAACTTGGCTCTTTTGCCAACCATTGGCGTGCAACAATATCAAACCCACCAAACCTACCTAAGAATTAACTTAACTAACGGTTTATTTGAGGAGGTTTAAGCAAAGTCCGTTGTATAAATATATGTTACCTTCCATAATAGGAGAATATACGATTTATCATGAAGTTTGTCGGTTGAAGCAAAACTATATACAGTACTGTACAGTCAGGCCTCTCAATACGCGAGTATATGGGCGACACACGAGGGCGCGGAATGGAAATTCGCGTATTAGCAATAGAGTATTACAGTCAGGACCCCCAATTCGCGAGAATAGGGGTGACAGGAGGCATCGCGTATTGTGAATTCGGGTATTGTGGAACTAACTTTAAATGGGAATAATTAGATTGGGTGACATCTCTCAATTATGGCCTATTTTCGAAATTTTTGGCCCTATTTTCGACATTTTTGGCTCTACAGTACAGTCTATATCTTATATATAAGAAGAACAATGAATAAAAATATGAAACCTTACCTTAAAATTAGTAGTAGATAGGCTAGGACTAGGACTTCACGATTTTCTCCAACTTCTCCCTCCCTAACCAAATCGTACGAACAGTTTACTCTGACAAGCCTATTGCACAGTTTCCTTCTCCTCTTTTCTTGCGAAACAACAATTCCACCTTCATTTTGTGTGTTATCTTCTTATATTGGTGTGGCATGGCGAAAAAAGTGGCAGGCACTACAAACGTTTGGTCACTCCGCACGGCTATGAGCGCTTGAGCGGGACTGTGGGAGGGAGGGAGGGAGGGTAAGCGGGAGGGAAGGCAGGCGTATGCCCGTCTTCTTCTTTTTTCAGAGCTACTCCTGGGCCTCGCGAAACGTAGACGTGCTCGCGTATCAAGCGGAAATAGCGGATTTGGCCCCTTCTTAGCTCTCGATTCGTGTATTGTGGTACCACCTCGCGTAATTAATGCTTAATTAATTAATGTTATTTTCGAGGGGTAACTCGTGTATTAGGGTTTTCGCGAATTGTGGAATCGTGTATTGGGGGTCCTGACTGTATATGGGAATAAATCGATATGGGTGGCACTGACTCCAAGTTGTCTACTTTAGGCCTATTTATCTCCGTCAATTGCCACAAAAGGTACATATATGTATACATAAACATCCAAATCATAAGAAAATATAACAATAATAAGTTTGTTCTTGCGAGGGGGCATGATGATGGGGGCAAAAAACTATATCACTGCACACGAGTCTGACTGCGTGGACTGAGGGTAGACTGGCGTCCCTGCGCAGATGGATGCGCGGAATGGTGGGGGGCCTCGCGTATTAGCTGAATTCCCCGGAAATGCCCTTATATCGGCCCCGGATTCGCGTTTTAAAGGTACATCACGCGTTTTGAAAGTTTTGGGTATGATTCGACCCCCTCCTCGCGTATAAGGTGAATCGCGTATTAAAAGCTCGCGTATTGGCAGGCCAGACTGTACCTGGTACCGGTACTGTTTATGGACATACCTTACCTACATTATGATCCATGTGAATTGGTCTAAAATTCTGGTGTAAAATTCATCAATTTACAGTTAGTATTTTTAAGTCTAGCCCATATATAAGGTGATATTTGGTGTAGGTTTAAGTCTAGCCCATATATAAGGTGATATTTGGTGTAGGTTTAAGTCTAGCCCATATATAAGGTGATATTTGGTGTAGGTTTAAGTCTAGCCCATATATAAGGTGATATTTGGTGTAGGTTTAAGTCAGCCCATATATAAGGTGATATTTGGTGTAGGTTTAAGTCTAGCCCATATATAAGGTGATATTGGTGTAGGTTTAAGTCTAGCCCATATATAAGGTGATATTTGGTGTAGGTTTAAGTCTAGCCCATATATAAGGTGATATTTGGTGTAGGTTTAAGTCTAGCCCATATATAAGGTGATATTTGGTGTAGGTTTAAGTCTAGCCCATATATAAGGTGATATTTGGTGTAGGTTTAAGTCTAGCCCATATATAAGGTGATATTTGGTGTAGGTTTTAACTTTTAAACTTGTTTGACATCAAATGTTGATTAAAATCCAAACTCGATCGGTTATATTTTGTCAACTCGGGTATTTCTATGGTTGCGGGATTTTTGCGGGTAGAGGGTATTACAATAAGCTAAATACATCGGAGATTTGACCATATTAATTAACTAAACCTGTATTATGCATCACTGAAATTATAAGTAGGCCTAGCCTATGTACCGGTAGATTGTGTTACGTGCCTTTAACCCCTTCTGTACCGGTGATGTACTTATCATTATATTCTGGCCACTATTAGACGATTTTGTACAGCTTAGGAAGAACGTCTACTCATTACAAGGCTACAGCCTATCTCAATTAATCCTTTTAGATATCATATATCCTTCCCAAGCTTAGACAAAATCGTCTAAATGTAGCTGAAATCAAATACAAAAAGACGTTACCGGTAAAGAAGGGGTTAATATTCTGTTCTCAAAGATTTCTGTACGGTATTCATGCTCAGGTCTGCTGTTGTAACAAGGCTTATAATCTGTATAGTATCTCTAATTTACAAAACATAGACATTATTTGATCTCTCTCTCTCTCTCTCTATATATATATTTATATACAGTATATATATATAAACAATAACAAACATATTACATAAAGGAAGTGAGTAATGGAATGTTGGTGTCTTATAACAAACTTTTGTTTTCTGCTTCGCCTTCGCTCGCATAGTAATCATTAAAAAAATATACGGAAAACGGATAAATATCAACATACTACTGTATGGTGTAAAATTATAAAATCGACATGTAAATAATGATAATACAGTATTTAAGTTAGCCCAGTATATAAGGAGATATAGTCGGTGTTGTTCACTCTTCATACACCCTGCTTTTATCACAAGGCAGTAATAAGTCTTCCTTGTTGTAAATTTCCCTCTATGTTACCCTAGGGACCCTCCCCCTTCAGAACACTAAGAATGTATGGCGATAACTCAATTTCCATAGTGTTTATGTTAGACACGGCATTACGAGCATATAAAGTAGAAACCGATTCAATCGCATAGAGTTCAACGCGTTTATTTACTTGGGAGTAGCGGGCCAATGATGCCCCACGCCGTCTGGTGGAGAAATCGGAACTAACCCCGTGCACACTATGGATATGAGTGAAATGTTGGCCACTAATAAACCTCTTCCAGGGCCCTGTCTCCTGACAACACTCGCCTTTCCACCCAGCCCAGCCCCCTCTGGGCCCTCTTCTCCAACAACATTCGTCCTTCCTCCTAGTCTATCCCCCTCTCCCCTATACATCTCTCCACTCCATTTCACTCTCATACACCCTCTTTGTTATTTGCACGCTCTCCATTCGCTCCCATGTGACCATGGGATGGCGAAGGCAGTAATATCTTTGTATACAGTACTGTATATTCTTCTAGTCTTCAATTCTCCTCTCATTACTATTTAATTTGTATTTCTTTGGTGTCCTTGTAGGTGTGTGGAGTATGTGTCCAGCAAGATTACAGTGATGTGTTGGAGGCGGTAATAATAATAATAATAATAATACTGTAATAGTAATCGTAATCGTAATCGTAATTTCTTTGGTGTGCTTCTAGGTGTGTGGAGTATATGTCCAGCGAGGGTACAGCGGTGTGGATGGTGTGGTGGAGGCGGTATACAGCACGGGAATCCACCTCACCAGACACCAGGATGTGGAGTTTGCCATGTCCGTCCACATCCACCCGTACCTGGCTCAAATGGCGTCCGGCTGGGTGTACGTGGCCGCGTTGGTTAGGCGGGGGTGAAATGAAGGTTAGTGGACACTGATGGACAGTTTGGGTGTATTTCTGAGATTGATTGTACTGCAAGTGCTAAGAATCAACCCAACTATAGTCTATTCACTGTAAGTAGACGAAAAATGATGACCTCTATCCTCTGTAACTAAAAAAGGGCTAGAGCAAATTGGCTGTAAATTTCCACATCTATTCCTTGATTCATTCTTCCCAAATGGTAGAAATATTAGCTTGATTACTCTAGTCGTTTTTGAGTTACAGAGGTTATAGGTCATGATTTATCGCCTACTTACAGCGAATAGACTATAGTCATATTATAATGTAAAACTTGCAAAATAAACAAACCAAAACTTGGACGAACACAGTAAAAAGACAAAAGAAGTTATCAAAATCGCTATGTGGAAACAACGCTTAGCAAAATAATATTTGTTATATAAAAGAACACAATCCACCACATAGGGTGTACATTACTACATGAGCAAGTTAATCTGTTTCCCAAGTAAACTGATCGCACATATAACAACACACTATCGTCACGTTCAAGGAATTAGTCAATTATTGTGATGCTAGATTGCAATGGTATTTTATCTGCTCATATTGTGATAGGTAGTTAAGCTTTATCGGTAGAGACAATCTACATATGATCCGGCAGTACTATACTGCAGCGGCACCTCAAGTGGCAAGGAGTTAGTGGAGATTGCCCCGATGGTAGAGCATAGGCGATGCGAATGTATCAATGAGCTCGGGATGCTGGAGTTGTCGTCGGAGTCTGGAGGTGTTGGCAATTTGGGAAGGTCAAGTGACATAGTCAGTAGAGCGTCGGCGCTGATCAAAGGGTCGGCGGATCGAGCCCGCACTGTCAAAATGTTATTGGTAGATGTCAAGCCCGGGCAACTTGAACTAGCAATTCGTGATAAACGCCGCCTAATGTTCATGGCCACCCCTTCTCGAGGATTGTGGCGTCTGGCAAAAAAAGAAAAAGAAAAAAGTGATATGAGAGGATGAAGTGGTAGAGGGACGGCTACAGGTGTCAGACTGAGAGCCGCAGATGGAGGACTAGACAAAGACAGCAAGGTTACTTTGTAGGGTGTCAAACGAAAGCCGAATCCTTTCTTTATTGTACAGTATATGAGGGACGGCTACAGGTGTCAGACTGAGAGCCGCAGATGGAGGACTAGACAAAGACAGCAAGGTTACTCTGTAGGGTGTCACAAATGAAAGCCGAATCCTTTCTTTATTGTACAGTATATGCGAAGAGAAAATTGAGGTTTATAGTTCAAATTATGTCTTTGGAAGTGATAACATAGCCAAAACAATGTTATTTCATGTTAATTTTCTTTTATTCCTTCTCATAATCATTCAAGTCTTCATACAAAATTGCTCTGATGTGACGCCCTGTTACTCTGCTTGGGTGGCTTCTGACTTCATCCCTTCCGTGGCTAGTGGTACGTTTTTTTGCGTTGTTCTGGTGAGCGTATGATAAAAACAAACTCAGAAAAGTTTACAGAATGTGTATAACAGCATATGAGGAGGAGCACTATATTGCCAGCATTTCACATTATAACTTCATCAGCTATTATAATGTAAGACTTGTGTTACAAATCCCAATTCTTAGTCCTGGATCCTCTCCAGGAGTTGTGAATGAGGGTAGTAAAATAATAGCCTATGTGCGCAACAGATAAAACGCATCTAATACTCTTAGGTATCTCTCCAGCTCAGATACTATCCGATAATACACCTTACACCATACAAGGTAGCCTAACTAATATGGAAACACTTCTCAATTTACAAAACACAGTGTAATCTGATAAGTCTAGCATTACATCATATGAATTGACACTTATATATTCTTACACCTTATTGACGTATAAATTAAGTGCTCCTCCTCATATGGTGTTTCTATTCACTATGATATGCCAGTGTTTTGTAATTGCAATAAGAACTGAAGCATTATTACAGTTGTGTTATTGCAATTACAAGAGTTATACCCTGAGGAGACGTTTAGGTATAAAGAGTATTAGCGAGGTGATGCGTACAAGTAGACTGGGATGGTATGGACATGTGGAGAGAATGGATGAACAAAAATTAGGTGAAAAAATACAGGTCTGTGATTGTGGAGGGAGCTACACCAAGGCGTGGACCGAGGAAGACCTGGTATCGAACTATACGTGCCGATCTCAAATCCAAAAACTTGACAAGTGAAGCAGCCCTTAACAGGGTTGCCTGGAATGCCGCCATTAGGACAAGAGACTGAAACTGCACGTATGTGTGGAGCACTCAGTCTTAAAATTTGATGTATGTGTGTATGTACCCTGTTCTAAGCTGAGTAATACTGGCCAATGTTAGCGACTTAGACAGAATGAAGTTAGATGTCATTTGCTAAAAAATGTGCTAATGATAGATTAAAATCCTCACAAAATGACGAAAAACGGCTGAAATTTGTAGAGCTACGACGCAAAGCCAAAAAGTTAATTAAGCAAAGTAAAAAGACCTTAGAGTTACATATTGCGAATCAAAGTAAAACAAACCCGAAAGAATTCTATAGTTATATCAGAAAGAAAAAAGTTGTTACTTCAACTGTTGGACCGTTAGTCGATGAAAATGGAGAATACACCAAAGACGAAGAACAAATGAGTAATGCCCTCAATACCTTCTTTGCATCAGTTTTTACAACAGAAGACCTCAGTGATATCCCTACACCATCGCCGATTCAGATTGATAATTCAGATGTTCTAAGCAATATCACCGTTACAGAGAGAGAAGTATTGAATTGTTTAGATAAACTCCAGGTAAATAAAACGCCTGGACCTGATACAATCTCGCCTAGAGTTCTAAAGGAAGCTAAGGATGAGCTCTCTAAACCACTGACATTACTATTCAATAAATCCTTGCAGTCTGGAACTATGCCCGATCAGTGGAAGCTAGCCAACGTAACACCGATATTCAAAAAAGGCAGCAAATCCCTACCCAGTAACTATCGTCCAATTAGCTTAACCTCAGTTGTATGTAAAATGCTAGAAACGGTCATACGAGACAGACTCGTAAATCACTTAGAGGAAAATAACATACTTAAAGATACTCAACATGGCTTTCGTAAAAAACGTTCCTGTTTAACAAACCTCTTAGACTTCTTCCACGATATCCTCAACCTCTACGATGAGAGTAAAGCTGTAGATATTATATACCTTGATTTTCAAAAGGCCTTTGACAAAGTTCCCCACAAACGTTTACTGCTAAAACTAAAAGCGCATGGAATACAAGACGGTGTGTTGAAATGGATAGAAAATTGGCTCAGCGACAGAAAGCAAAGAGTAGTCATAAACGGTAAGGCATCAAAATGGACCAATGTAAGTAGCGGGGTACCCCAGGGATCGGTACTAGGACCAATTCTCTTTCTAATTTACATCAACGACATAGATGAGGGTCTCACCTGTACAATCTCAAAATTTGCTGACGATACAAAAATTGCAAATAGCGTACTCTCAAAAGAACAAGTTGACGATATGCAACACAATCTAGATAAATTGTCATGTTGGGCCCAAATTTGGCAAATGAGTTTCAATGCGGATAAATGTAAAGTACTACATATCGGATACCTAAATGAGAAAGCAAACTATTCGATGAATGGCACTCAGCTTAAGAATGTAAACAGAGAAACCGATCTGGGAGTAACAATATCGAGTAACCTAAAACCGAGTCAACAATGTTCAGAAGTTGTTAAGAAGGCAAACAAAATAATTGGCTTTATAGGCAGGTCATTTGAGCATAAATCCAAAGAAGTTATCCTAACCCTTTACAATTCATTAGTCCGCCCTCTTCTGGAATACTGCGTTCAATCCTGGTGCCCTTATTACCAAAAAGATATAAACAAGCTAGAACGAGTTCAACGTAGAGTTACCAAAATGATACCTAGCCTAAAGAACAAACCATACGAAGAGCGTCTTAGAGAATTAAATCTATTTCCTTTAACCCAGCGCAGATTAAGAGGTGACTTAATTCAAGTGTTCAAAATCATCAAAGGCATCGACAATATGAACTGTAGTAAGTACTTCACTATCGACCAATCTAATTACACGCGGGGAAACGGTTGCAAAATTATTGGTAAATCTTTTAACTCACACGAATCTAAGAATTTCTTCTTCAATCGAGTTGTCAACTTGTGGAATGGGCTTCCCCGAAACGTTATAGACTGCATCACCGTTGATTCATTTAAACTCCGCCTAGACAAATATCTCGCATCAAACCCTAAATGAATAACTTTATTTTATCCCCCCCTCAGTTACTAACCTCCTAGTCCTGCCACGGACATTAGTTCCAGGGCAGTATTTCCCTTTCCAATGTTCCCTTACCCACTCTAAACCACTGTTTGGACACTTGATCCTCAGTGTTTTGGAGGACAAGCAACCTAGAAGGGTCACTAGATCTGTTGTTGCTTGATTTCCTTTGTACCCTTTGTACCCTTTGTACTGTTGGGCCTTTTGTTTTGTTTTTCTTCTTTTTTGCCAGACTCCGTAATTCCCGAGAATGGGTGGCCTTGAACATTAGGCGTTTGTCACGAATCGAATCGCTAGGTCAAGTTGCCCGGGCTTGACATCTACCAATAAAATTTTGACAGTGACGACTCGATCCGCCGACCCTTTGATCAGCAGCCGACACTCTACTGATTATGCCACGGCCTACCGGTCATCTATACTACAGGTGGCATCACATGAGGGAATGTATCCGATACCAGGCTCAGAGTCTCTATCAGATTAAAAAAATACAATAAAGGTTATTGTTAGCCACAGGCCGTAGCGTCAGGGTGTCAAACGAAAGCCAAGTCTATTATTTTTAGTCTTTATTATTGTTTAACTGTGTTGGTGGTGTAATGGTTTAGAAACTTTTGTTCTGGGTGTAGTGTCCCGAGTTGGAATCCCGGGAGGACCATATGCTTTCATTAGTTTATTCTAGTGCATTGGGGTTTGGAATTGATGATTAATGTTAAGAACGGGGTGTTACTTTATTTTATTTTATTATAATGTAAAACTTGCAAAATAAACAAACCAAAACCGGGACGACACAAGATAAAAGCAAAGGAACTAATCAAAATCGCTATGTGGAAGTAACGCTTAACCCATTGAGTACCAGGGATGTCCTTTTCATCATATTGTGGCAACTATTAGACGATTATATTCAGTTTGGGAAGGACCTCTAGCAATGATAAGGTTTCAAACTATCTCAACCCACCCTTTTAACTACCACAGATCCTGGTATAATCATGTGTAGCGGGCTACCGTGTATATATATCTCAATAATTTGGTAATGTAACAATATATTTGTACATTTTACATTCATAAATAGTACACTAATAACCGTCCTGGTGGTGTAATGGTTAAGGTGGCAAAAATATGTGTGTGATAACCCGGGTTCGAATCCCGGTGGATCATATATACTTTAATTAATTTCATTGGGGGTGTGGTGGTGAGATTAATAAAAAATAATAATACTAGGTTAGGTTAGGTTAGGTTAGGTTAGATTTTGGTTAGGTTAAAGTAGGCATCTGAAAAACAGTCGCCTGCTACACAGGATCTTATCCAGATCCTTCCCAAGCTGCTTAATATCGTCTAAATATAGCTAGAATAAAATAGAACACACGTCGCTGGGTGCTGGTGGGGGACCAGCCGCAGTAAGTTCTCTGTGGGGAGACTTACCTTCTTTCCTCCTGCTTTTCCCACCTTGGGAAACTTTACTCATGTATAATCCACTGTGGGAGAATAATTTTGATCACATTTATAAAACCCGGTATTAATAGAAAAAACGCCCATTCTAATCAATCTAAGAGCTCTTTCGGACATCTTCACTGTTTACAAACGCCTTCTTTATGCAGTATAATCGATATTTACCCCCTGGCAACATAGATGACGATTTCAATAATTCATAGGGGGGGGGGGGGGGGTCAAAGCCCACCCTCAGCCCATCGTGTATCCCACATTGGAATTATAACTAAGACCATGAAAACACTCATTTCTCAAAATCTGGAGGAAAAAACATAAAAAGTAAGGGTGTGAGCCTATTCCCTGTACAGTACTGTAATTACCGACACTCCTTTCTTCACTATCCCTTCCTCCATCACCCTCTTCAGCCAAGGCATCGAACTTGTTTTTAAGTTCTAGCGTGTCTCTTCTTGGCTTGCACTTAGTGCCACTCGTAGCCACTATCCTCCAGGGAGCTCCACCATCTCCAACCGCACTAGCATAGCTCTTCTTCTCCGCCAGAGTTGTTGTTGTTCCCCAAGCTGCCTGGCCGAACAGCCCCAAGGCCCCGAACAAGGCCAAGGCCATAACTGAGCGCCCTCACAGAACCCTCCCTGCCGACCACAATAAAGCCTGGGTGACCGAAGCCACTCCATGGCGGGGAGCTGAGGAGGGTGCGGAAACGCCCGGGAAACCAAAGCCCTACCCAGGGCCCTGTGCCCCTCAGCAACTATGAAGAAACAGTTGAGGGGCAAAGGAAAAATGTGACGCTTTGGCTTCCAATCTTGGTAGATTGGGAGGTCAATCCACGGAAGAGACGCCGTCACTTGAGATCTAGAACATCTATAAGTAAAAGGAGTAGTCAGAGTAAGCTATGGGTATGGCAGAGATCGTTCAGTTCTCACTCTGAAAGACCAGCCCATCACCACTTGACTAGAACCCAATCCTCTTAGCATCAGCTAGGAAAGGCCCTAGAAAGCCACCTTTGGCAGGGGGATAGCTCCCCTATTTCAACCCCTTTCGGGGTTGGGTACCCGCAGAGTTAACGGAATGAGTTGTGTTACAGGGCGTACGTCGTGTAAGCACGTATGTTGATGTCAAACAGCGGGGGTGTGGGGGCAGCAGCCCCCACCCATAATACTAGGATAGGTTAGGTAAGGTTGTTAGGTTAGGCTAATGTCCTTTCAAAGGGGTATAGGCTAGTAAACACTAGGATATACCCGGTCAGAGGTAGGTGATACGCCCGATAACACAACTCTTGCCGAGTTAACTTCAAGGCAAGGTTTTCGTCTCTGAGAAATTGAACCTCTCTCTCTCCACATCTCCATCCTTTCTTGCAAGGCAAGACAAAGCTGGAGAATATGGGAAGAGGTAGCGCTCTCGTAACACCAGCCATTTCACTAAGTCACCACACTAAAGCCGATATCACACAAGCGCTTTTTCCCGGAGAAACTGGATTTTAGGTCACGTATGGGATATAATGTTCTAAATGTATACTATAGCTTTGTCATAGAGTATTAGTCACCACAATATATGTCTTTACCGCTGCAGATTAAATTATTTTTCCTTAGACTTTGTGGGTTAAATAAGGGTGATGGTGGCCATCTTGGATCAGCTGAGAACTAATATTTTTCATTTTTTTACCGTAGTTTTAGTATTTTGTCATATTCTATATCAATGCTAACCCTGCGGGGGTCTGGGGGCGGCAGCCCCCAGGTTAGGTTAGGTTGTTAGGTTAGGGTAATGACAAACTATGGTTTTAGGGGGCATGTTTTAATATTGCAAAATAATGGGTAAATATGAATTTCCAGAAGGAAAAACACCTTATAACACTAATCAATGAAGAAACTGATGAGAAAAAGGATTATAATACAAAAAAACACATACGTGACCTGAAATCCAATTTGACCTTTTTCCCTCAACATTTATCCTCAACACTGGTCTGGCAGCTTATGAGGTCAACATTTGCAATATTGATGCTACCTAAATTCATCCATCATCAGCCTAGTTTCCGATACCAGTGTAAAATAATCCATAAATGTTGCCAGAAAAATGTTGACCATCGAATGTTGACTATAAAATCTCTCGTGTGATACCAGCTTTACTTATCACACATTTAAGATAGGCAGTGACAGCTTTTCTACCCTTGCTTGTGTTTACTGTATTATACAGTATGTACGATTTTATGTGTTCCATGTGGTAAAACAGGTTAATGTATTTTTTATTAATTTCACCACAACACCAAACACCTCCAATGAAATTAATGAAAGCATATCATTATGTGATCCACCAGGATTTGAACCCGGGTTGTCACACACAGATTTTGAGGCACCTTAACCATTACACCACCAAGACGGTTAACAGTGAGATAGTTCGAAGTCTGTTCATTGCTGAAGACCCTTTTTGAAGTGAATACAATCGTCTAATCTAGCTATATTTAGACGATTTTATACAGTTTAACTCCTTCAGACATGTTCCAATGTTCCAATAAGTCCGAGGAGGCGGGAGCCCCGGGATCATTGCCACTGCCTCGCACTACACTCACAACAACACTGCGGCCGTTAGAATTATCGGAGGAGGCTGAAGTTGCAACGGTTTTATCGTAAGCTAACTTATCGGACTTACTGAGCTCATATGACGCAAAATCGCGTCATAAACTTATTGGAGAGGCATGGAGATAAGTCCATATGACGCGATCGCGTCATATATGTCGCAAGGAGTTAAGAAGGATCTGTAGTAGTAGAAAGGGTTCAGTGAGATAGTTCGAAGCCTGTTAATTGCTGGAGATCCTTTGTAAACTGAATAAAATCGTCTGATAGTAGCCAGGATAAAATTAAAAGGACGTCTTTTAGATTTTATACTGGCTACTATTAGACGATTTTATTCAGTTTACAAAGGGCCTCCAGCAATGAACACTGTGAACAGGCTTCGAACTATCACACTTAACCCTTTTTACTACCACAGATCCTTCTTAATCCGTATAAAATCGTTTAAATATAGCTAGACTAGACAATTTTATTCAGTTTACAAAGGGCCTCCAGCAATGTTTAGGCTTCGAACTATCTCACTTAACCCTTTTTACTACCACAGATCCTTCTTAAACTGCTTAAAATCGTATAAATATAGCTAGATTAGACGATTTTATTCAGTTCACAAAGGGCCTCCAGCAATTAAAAGGCTTCGAACTATCTCACTTAACCCTTTTTACTACCACAGATCCTTCTTAAACTGGTTAAAATCGTATAAATATAGCTAGATTAGACGATTTTATTCAGTTCACAAAGGGCCTCCAGCAATTAAAAGGCTTCGAACTATCTCGCTTAACCCTTTTTACTACCACAGATCCTTCTTAAACCGCATAAAATCGTCTAAATATAGCTAGAAAAAAAGTTAAAAAGACGTCGCCGGTACAAAAGGGGTTAAATTTATATAAACGAACACAACTATAGCTCTCTGACGCCCATACCACCTTCCTAAGCTGCATAAAAGTATCTAACCATTACTGAAATTCATTATTTCGCTAATTCATGGGCTAATAATCTTATATAACCATATACAGTATAGGCTAATCTTACATAACCTTGTCTTGATAGCCTAACTCCTGTACGATCGCGCTTAAAAGTCATGTCTCAGCTGGCATTACGTTTGGCTTGCTCTGTGCTGTATTAATGTCTGTCAGATGTTGAAAAGGGTGGTTAAGTGTAGGAACATGTTTGTATATCTCACTCCATATAAAGAAATTAAGCTTAGATATTGTTGATACCAATTATTGATCAAAACATACTTGGTGCCGAGACATAATTAGCGCGACTGTACCGGTGACGTGTATCTCAATTAATTCTAGCCATATTTAAAAGATTTTGTGCAGTTTAAGAAGGATTTGTGGTAGTAAGAATGGTTAAATGCGATAGTTCAAAGCCTGTTAATTGGTAGCGGACCTTTTTAAACTGAATACAATCGTGTAATAGTGTCCATGATACTGTGAAAGGGCCGTCACCGGTAGTGAAGGGGTTAATGGATAGTGCGCTGAATTTTTGTGTGAGTGTCCTAGGTTCGAATCCATGTATTAATTAATGTGATTGCTTTCATTAACCCGTACTGTACCGGCGACGTCTTTTTAATTTTATTCTGGCGACTACTAATCAATTTTTCTCAGTTTAGGAAGGATCTCTAGCAATTATAAGGCTTCGAACTATCTCAGTCGACCCTTTTAACTACCACAGATATTTCTTAAGCTGCAGATAATCGTCTAATTATAGGTAGACCAAAATATAGCAGACGTCACTGGTACAGAAGTCTTAATTAGGTATATTTGTAAGTTAATTGGTGGGGTGGTGATATGATATGCTACACATGAGGGAGAAAGGGGTCCAGAAAAGCGAGTATTAAAGGGACAGGGGGGACTGAGTACTTAGGGGGGGGGGGGGGGGGGGAGAAAAGGAGGAGGAAGGAAGGGGAGGAACGGAACAACGAAAGAATGCCCATCATGATGCCCATATAAGGCAATGGGAGAGGAGGAGGGATTGGGGGAAGGGAAGGGTAGGGGGGGGGGGGGGGGGGCGACTGAACAAAGAGAGAGAGAGAGTATCCTGTCGGGGGGTGGGGGTCCTCGGAGGACGGGCCACTGTGACTGTGAGGGTTCTTCTCTGCTGCTGGACTCCATAACGAGGTGACGTAAGTGTTTTCGTTCCCGATAAGGATCTATTTTATGATTTTATACTCGAGGGACTTCTTATCTTTTATTATCGGTATTCTGTATTTACGGTGTGCTTGCTTAATCCAGGATCATAATAGCCCGTAAGTCTTCTCGTATGTGTCCGCGATTTTGATGAAGTTATTTAGTTATTTTATACTCGAGGGACATCAATTTCACCTGTTGTGTCTGTGCCATATTTAGCGCGCTATATCTTCATCCCAGCACCTGTTATTCATCAACGTGCTCAATTAACCAGCTAAGTCGATCTATATTCACTAGTTGTCATTTAAAATAGATTTAGGCTATCATACAGCTTGTGAATTAACATAAACAAAGGCCAGACGATACGAGCCTTCTCCAGGGCCTAGGCTAATAATGAAACTCGTTTTAATGTCTTGAGAAAACAAAAATGGAATGTGCCTGGGTAAATATATAGAAATATACCAATATCCACTATACGATCGTAACTCTTGACACTCCGAAGTCCTATTTTAAATTAACTTGCAACGTTTAACTAGCCTATTGATTTAATAATCCAAAATAATATCAGATTTTAACGTGTGTGTGCGTTTTTTTATAATTATTTAATTATTTTATACTCTGGAATTAATCTTTAACCCGGGAGCTGCGGGGAGACTCTTAAGAGTTCCCCCGGCGCACTGCGGGGAGACTCTTAAGAGTCAGAGAAAATAAAAATCAACTTTTGACATCGAAAAAAAAAAAAAATTTTATATTTTTTTTTTTTATTTTTTATTTTTTTGGCCCCTGGGCCATGCAAAATCTCGTCCTCTACCTCCTCCTCCTTTCCTCCTCTCCTTCAGTTATCACCTATTTTCCCTGTTATTCCCTTATTCTGAGGTATATTTTCGTGCTAACATTAGAAATCCGATTGGAGGTGGTGGTCATCACTGATAGCAAGCGAGTGCAAGAGAGAGAGAGTATCGATCGACTGTGTCTCAGTGGCCTTGGGGGAAATTGGCGGGAAAGCAGATTGCCTCACCCATACATTATACAACTCGCGGGCTATATCTCCGATTTTGACCATCCAAACGCTGTTTTCACTCGTTTTATTGTTGTTTCAGGTTAATACCTTTATAATCAACCCATAATAGGCGCATATGGATAAGTATTAATGCTATTAATGGCACAATGAATATTTTAGTGACGGAAACACCTCAAATACGTCAGCACAGGGGGACGTTTCCAATTACCCCCATGCGCACTTCAGAGGTTAAAGGGGCCTCTATTTCTGACTTCTTTACTTACGGTGTGTTGGCTTAATAATCCTAAATAATAATAGCCTCTGAAGGCCTATTTGAACTTATGTGCGCGTTCTTTACATGGTTAATTTACTCTTTATTTTTTTTCGGATAACGGCTATTCCTGGGATGCTAGACTACTCGGCCCACGGGACAGCTCGGCCCACGGCGAGACAGCTCGGCCCAGTAATAACGAGACAGCTCGGCCCCGTGTTAATTACGAGACAACTCTTAATTAACTTAACCTAACCTACACATTATGAATCGAGAGAACTAGCCTATGACATAATTATACAATAAACAAACATTTCGCCCACATTACACGCACGCCATAAACGGGAGGCCATGTATGCAGCACCAAATCCTGCAAATCCTGTCCTCTGCGCATGCGTGAAAATATTAGGCCCCTTGGCACGATTTTTTTGTCCTTTATACCATTATATTATCTTGACCTAACCTAACTTAAATTAACCTAACAGTTGAGCCTAAATAACATATAAAAATATTAGGGAAAAGGTCGCGCATACGCAGAGGACAGGATTTGGTGCTGAATACATGGCCTCACCCATAAACCCTCCACTTAGCTCTCCCCATCCTAATCCTGACTGGTCTCGTCAAATTGCCCCATAGCAAAACATGGGGCCGAGCTGTCTCAATTAATGGGCCGAGTCGTCCAGTCACCCTATTCCTGACTTTTGATTTGCTGTGTGCTGGCTTAAATAATTGTTTGATCACCTGATTGTAATTTAATTTAATGTAATTTAATTACTGTAACTATCCGAATTTCTAGAAGGTAATTAGTTTTTGAATAGGTATAAAAGTACTATTTGACATTTTAATTAATAACTTCTGTATCAAGAATTATTGCGCAAGTCGAAGCGTCATTTGTTTACCTGGGTGACGTTCGAAGCATCTTCCCTATAAAGGGCCTCACTCTTCCAACGCCAGCCCCAGCCGCCATCATTTCCACTTCCACCTGTAGAGCCAGATTTATCGCCTTTCATCTTGATCATGCTAGCACCTGTCATTAATCAACATGCTCCATTAATCAGCTAAGTCCATCTATATTCACTAGTGGCACTTCAAATGTATGTAAGTATTATAAGAACCCGTGAATTTACATATGGCGAGTCGGTACATTAGTTTCTCCATAGGCTAACAATGGCCGCCGCCATCACCACCTGTTGTGCCATATCTTTACCATCCTAGCACCTGTCTTTCATGAACATGCTCCATTAACTAGTTAAGTGTATCTATATTCACTGGTGGCCATTAAAATATATAACTATTATAAAAGCCTGTGAATTAACATAGGGAGAGACGGTAAAACATGTCTACCTTAGCTCCGAACACCTATCCATAACATTCACCTGATGTGCCATATTTATCGCTCTCCCAACACCTGTCATTCATCAATATGCTTCACTAACTAGTTAAGTATATATATATATATATATATATATATATATATATATATATATATATATATATATATATATATATATATATATATATATATATATATATATATATATATAAACTGGTGGCCATTAAATGTAGACTATTATAGAGCCCGTTAAGTAACATAAAAAAGGCCAGTCGATAAGAGGCTTCTCCTTAACCCGTACAGCCCCAGCGACGCGTCTGACGCGTCGGCGATGTATGTAACGCACAGCCCCAGAGACGCGCCTGACGCGTCACCCTAATTGCGCCGACCGTAACCTCAGGTGTAGCCACTCAAGAGGGCTCAGATTTGTATGGGAACTGTGTACGTATCCCACGCAACCGTGCCGATGGTTGAAAACTCTCAAAGTCCACGTGCGTGCGCGCGAGCGCGCAATAACCTGTTTTTTTGGGATAATTGCCTTCAATTTTTTACTCTTGTAAAATCCGTTTTCGGGGTCTCTGTAGGACCATTTTTAAAGCTTTTTGAGCGGTTTTTCGTGGTTTTTCCTTCATTCCTAACCCATTCGCTATTGTTTCTGGAATAAAACCATTTTTTGAAAACCGGCCGGGTTCTGGTGCGCAAACATTACAAAACTAGCCGGGGCTCCACGGGTTAATAGGCTAGGCTATAGCCTAGCCTATGTGTGTTTTTTTTTTTTTTTTTTTTTTTTTTTTTTTTTTTTTTTTTTTTTTTTTTTTCCCCCCCCCCCCCGCGTATAGGCCTACTTTATTGTTGCCCAAACCGGTATCGTAATTGGCTAGGCCTAGGTAATTTTTTTTTTTTTTTTTTAGCCTATTGCATTTCATTGTTTTATAGGCTAGCCTATGTATTTTATTTTGTGTTACCCGGCCTCCAGAGCCATCAATATTTACACGTTTTGTTCTACAAAGTTAATATAACTTATTTCAGTTTTGGATATGCGTAGACCGTCGTGAATGGGTTGGTTACATTATTATATAATGTAAAACTTTCAAAATAAACTAACTAGAAGAACTTACCGTATCAAAATCGCTATGTGAAAAAAAATACGGAAAAATGTTATTTTAATAGGCTACCACGAATTTTCAGAGTGTTTTTTATCAAAGAAATTGTTCATTTGCATCAATATATAGTGTTTGTAATTAATTAGAAATCTCGGGAAAATCTATTTTCCCCATTAGGCCTATTGATCGATGTTGAGACACGCCCCCGATAGTGATTTGAAAAGACATTAGCCTAACCTAACAACCTTACCTAACCTAACCTAGTATTATGGGTGGGGGCTGCTGCCCCCACACCCCCGCTGGTTGAGTACTAATCCCTTAGTAAAAAAAAAAAAAAAAAAAAATGGCTGTCGATTATACGAAGGTGAAAGAAAAGTCGATGAAGTCTACGGTGTTTACTCTGCAATCTTCAGCTTTGATTGTACATTGATAACGGGAAAGTACCGTATTGACAACCTTGTTACGAAAATTAAATTTTAGTAGCATACTTTTATATTAGGTTTTTCCGAGGGTTTAACACATTTTCATATGATCTTTAGAGCTGTCGATAACTGGAAGTACCGTATTGACAACCTTGTTAAGAAAAATAAATGTTAGTACCATACTTTTTTATTAGGTTTTGCCGAGGGTTCAAACAAATGTTCTTATGATCTTTAGAGCATATAGATTCAATATTTATCTTCAAATATATCAATAAAATTCGTGGTATTAAAATAACATTGAACCAAAAATACTTTAGTAAAATGTTATAGGCTAAATAAGGCTAGAAAAAACAAATTGCCAATTTTCCCAATTTAGCCTAGCCTAGGGGCCGTCAAATTTCTGGAAATGTTTCGCACTAAAAGTGCCAACGCCACTGTCTTTTAGTCATTAGCCTAGTGTACAGTCGTGCTAATAAGTGATTTCTCAGCACCCAAGTAGCCTATGTTTTGATCAATAGCCTAATTGGTAGGCCTATGTAAGCTTAATTTCTTTATATAGCCTAGAGTGAAATATACACACCTTGGTAAATGTTTATCACCAACCAGTGACGAGTTTTTCAGGTTATTTTTTGTTTTTTATTTTGTATTTGGTGTTGTTTATTACCAAGGACTGTCGCATTTTACTATTTTCCCATTATCCATCAATCTTAAAACACGGCCCCCCGATAGTGGGGAGGGCTATGAAGATCAGGGAAATTGCGGGGTAAAAGACGTAAATAAACGGGTAATATTGGAAGAACTCTGAAAATACAATATTGAAAATTAACAAAACCTGAAAATGGAAAAACCCGAGCCAAGTTTTGTCTAAACTTGGCTCGGATTTTTCAATTTTTCAGAGTCCAAAATCACAGTAACCTCATTTTGAAAGTTGGCTCGGGTTTTTTTGTTTTTCAACGTGGATAAAGCCAGTAACAATGTGGTTAAAATTAGCTTATCTAGTATAATGGGTGGGGGCTCCCGCCCCCACACTCCCGCTAGATCCATGAAATCCGAGCCAAGTTTTGTCATCAACCTAACCTAACCTAGTATTATGGGGTTAACATTAGCCTAACCTAACTAACTTAACCTAACCTAGTATTATGGGTGGGGGCTACCGCCCCCACACCCCCGCTAAATCCCTTAAATCCGAGCCAACTTTTGCCAAAAAAAAAACGAGCCAACTTTCGAAATGAGGTTACTGTGATTTTGTACTCTGAAAAATTGAAAACCCCGAGCCAAGTTTGGTCAAAACTTGGCTCGAGTTTTTCCATTGTCAGGTTTTGTTACTTTTAAATATTGCATGTTCAGAGTTCTTCCAATATTACCCCTTTATTTACGGCTTTTACCCAGCAATTTCCCTGATCTTCACTATCTGGGGCTGTGTCTTCATTAAGATTGATGGATAATGGGAAAATAGTAAAATGCGACAGTCCTTGGTATTAAACAACACTGTATATCAAAGAAAAAACCATCTTCAGACTGATCCGGTAAATAAAAATACCAAAGTACAACAAATTAACTGAAAAACTTGTAGCACATACCACCACGACCTCCATGTTAGGGCTCCATCTTCAAACTGCGCTGCCCCCCCTCAGGCCTCAGCCCATCCTGTATCCAATGGCAACACTCTAATGCAATGATCCTTGCCAGGCTATACAATTACTAAATAAATATATTTACTGAGGCCCATTTCCCATTTTTGAATTTGTTTCTGGGGGCGGCAGACTCGAGACAGAGCCCGAATTGGGAAAACAGAGCAATGGCACTTCATAATTATGCAACCTGAAAATGTATTATTAATTTTAATATATTTTGTGTTCGTCATTGCTTAAAAAGTATGAGGATTAAGTAATTGGGACTAGAGTGAAATTAAGTCTAAAAGAGATTATGGTTAAATTGACTTACTTTGATCTGTGTTAGTTGTGTAATGGTTTAGGTGGTTTTGTTCTGGGTGTGGTGTCCCGGGTTCGAATCCGGGGAGGACCATATGCTTTCATTAGTTTATTAAAGTACATTGGGGTTTGTAATTGATAAGTTAAGAACGGGGAACTTACATTTTGTTCCACCACAACCATATTTTTGCTCATATTTTATAGTAAACTTTGATGTCTACAGCGCCAACTTCGTTATTACTTTATAGTCAGAAATTGCTAGTAGTTTATTACAGTTCTATTAATTAGTTATTTATTAGCATTATTTATTTATTATTTCACATACTGTATATGCTTTCATTAATTTCATTCAATATGCGCCTATTATAGGTTGATTATAAAGGTATTAACCTGTTACAGCAATAAAACAAGTGGAAACAGCGTTTGGATGTTCAAAATCGGCGATACAGGCCGGGAGTTGCACAATGTATGGCTGAGGCAACCTCCCAGCCCACTACTTTCCTCCACCTCTGGAGAGAGACTGTCGATCGATACTCTCTCTCTTGCACTCGCTTGCTAACAGTGATGACAATGCCCTGCTACCAACTCGCTAATGTTAGCACGAAAATAGACCACAGGAAAAGGGAATAACAGAGAAAATAGGTGATAACTGAAGGAGGAGAGGTGGAAGAGTGATATTTGGCATGGCCCAGGGGCAATTTTTTTTTTTTTTTCTTCCCCGGTGTTTTAAATTGATTATTTTTTCCCCTGACTCTTAAGAGTCTTCCCGCAGTTCCCGGGTTAACCAACCTTTTTATATAATTATTACTTATTACGCATCTCCTGAATCAAACTTAGTGCAGGTAGTATACAATGCAACTAATGTATTCGGTCGATAAAATGGACACTCGGACATAATACGATCCCATTTGTTTTTTAAGTCTGCTTGAATAATAAATGTATATTCTATTTACTCAGGCCCATTCCATAATTTTTCTATTTTTTGTTGCTTTGTTTTTTCCATTTTTCTATTTTTTGTTCCTATTTTATTTATATATTGTTAAATTAAAAAGTGTGTGGGGAACGGCTTAAGTGCGCGAGGTCTATTTCCAGATTCCCTGATCCCGAAGAGGTGGCCACGAACGAATCCCCTCTATGTACTAGTCTTGTCAGCCGGCTCTTCTCCGGGTGGTGTGTTGGCAGAGACTTGTATTGTCGGACTCTGTCCATCAAGTGGTGCATCCTCAAATTGTAAGTTGTCTATTTGAATTTGTCCACTTTCAGTTGAAAAAACTCATTGGTTGATATTTTGGTTTATACTGTATACATATTATTTATTTTTTCCTTGCTAACTCTTCTCCGGGTGGTGTGCTGCCATGAGTGTTGTCAGACTGCCACGCGGAGGACTCTGCCCCTCAAGTTCTGCACCCTGAAGTTGTAAGTACTGTAGTCTATTTGTAATAGTCCACTTTCAGTTGAAAACTCAAATTGGTTGATATTTTGGTTTATATAAATTTTATTTATTTTTCCTTGCTAACTCTAAAGCTTTAAATTCCCAAGACTCTTAGAGGTGAACTTGTGCAGTTTGCATTAGAAAAATGCTATCCTAAAGCAGGTTCCTAAATTGCGGGGTCGCTATTGCACTAACGTTCTCAAGAGTCTCTGTACTTCTGGGCGGAAAACTTTAATAATCATCATCATAATCATCAAATCTGAAGCCTCGCTTCCAGAGGAAGCACCCCAAAAGGGATGGCCATGGCAGAAACTGCCTCCAGGCTCCCAGAGATGCCCCGACTGATCCACTCCACAGTGCCATTTCCACCAAGTGGATTATAACCTTTAAATCTAAACCAATGGAGCTAAACATTAGGGAGAAGAGTCTAGAAGAAACAAATATTATTGTACGGTTTTTCATTTGTAGTAGGCTTACCGGTATAATTTTTACTCCTGGCAGAGAAGATGGATGGGCCTACTGCATAATCGGAGTGTAGGAGAAGCTGGTACCCTAGAGTGTTTGAGATCCTGGTCGATTTCCTCTGTGATGGACTCCCCCTGTGTGTGCGGACGCTGCTGCCCTGTCGTCTGGGACCCGATCTAATTTGGATGCAGCGTAGGGCATGGTATTGAGGCTCGGTGACTGAACATGGGACACTACCACTTGACAGGACTAATCGGTATAGTATCGGTTAGTATTTTGATGAGTTTGGTATTTTAACGTTGGTGAGCCTTGTACAGTTGGCCACATAAGTTATGTTTCTAGTTATGTTTTTGATTAATTTTGTCTTTACTGTGTTCGTATATGGTTTGGTTTGTTTATTTTGGAAGTTTTAAATTATAATATGATAGTAAAATGAGTGCATGAATGGAGTAGTAACTTACACCCTATTTGGATAGACAAAAGCACTTGACTAAATCGCTATGTGAAAAAATGCTTGCGCAAAATAATTAGAAATAAAAACTCAATCCACCACATAGTGTGTACAGTAAATAAACTACATGAACAACAAATTAGAGTATAAAATCTTAGGCTAGGAAATGGGCACGGAATCCATATAACTAATATATTTTTTCTATTTTTATTACAGCGCAAGCAGACCTAGGAGTATGGTACCTGGATTCAACGATGGTCTACCATCTACCGGTCTACTACCGGTACTCTACAGGACTGGACTAATATTCTCTGCAATGGGCTACTGTTTGGGGAACAACAACAACAACTACTACTATACTTCCCTACGAGACTACTAGGCCTATTCGGTTAGTATTTTGTTTATTCGCTAAAAGTAATTGCTTATTTTGATAGATCCATACATATAATTTTTAAGAAAGTTACCTCGGTACATAGCTTCGACTTTTCAACTTTGTATACCAATTTGCCTTTAGATTTAGTATATTCAGAGCTTTGCTTTATTATAGATTTGCACTTTGACAGGTTCGTTAGGGATGGTAATTATTTCATAAATGTTTATACATATTTTAATAATGCATCACTTAGCTCTACTCCCACTAGTTCTGTATATTTTGATAGAACTAAACTTAAAGATGCCCTTAAATTCCTCCTTTTCAATACTTATGTTAGATTCGGGCCTTACATTTTCAAACAAATATTAGGAATTCCTATGGGTGGAAATGCTAGCCCTTTAATTGCAGATTTATTCTTGCTTGCTTTAGAATTTAAATATATAAGACTTAGTTGACAGTAGCAAGAAAAATAATATCCCAGAAAAATTAGCACTTGCTAAATTGTTAAGTAATAATAGTAGATATATTGATGATATTCTCGTTTGCAATTTGTTAAATTTTAATCAAGTTGCTAAACTTATTTACCCTAATTCTATTCCCCTCACACAATGTAACGTAAATTATAAAGTTGAAAATGTTCTTGATATAAATATAGATTGTTAATGAACAGTGCATACTTAAAGTATATCAGAAAGTTGATGATTTTAATTTTAACGGAATAAACTTTCCTTTCCCTAGTAGTAATATCGATAGTAAAATAACTTATAATTGTTTTTATTCCCAGTTAATAAGATTTTGTTAAATTTGCACTAAAGTAGATGACTTTTGGGCTAGAGCTAGGTTACTTACTATAGTCTCTTAGTAGACAGAGGTTTTGAGGCAAGTAAATTGTTCCATAAATTTAATCTTTTTAGGGTCTATTATTGTGACTGTATTCTAAAATTTGACATCAATAATTTTAATCAAGCCTTTTTAACTTGAAGTTTCTTGTATAACCTCTGCTCACTTTTGTCTGTATTTATTGTTTATCTTTTTCTATTATTAATATTAATATTGATGATTTTTTAAATTGATTGTTCTTGTTAAAAGAGTACTTTGTTTGAATCTGTTGTTACTTCATATTTTGCAATTATTTGTCTTTATATTAAATGTATTCATTGTCGATAGTATCAATTGCTTGCTTTTGCGATTTCCTTAGTTTATTTGTGCGATAAATGTAGGTTATTTGTAGGGTAGTTATTGATAGGGGTCACTTGAGGCATGCTATGCTTACAGGTACCTACCCGATAGCACTATCGTTAGTGAGTGCTTTACTGTATTTTATATATTATTTTGTAATAGTATAGATATCTTGTCAATATTTGTATTTTGTACTATTGTTAATGTCTTGTCATGTTGCAAATTTGATTTTAAATAATATTTTGACATTTAACATGTTTCTTTATTCATGCAGAGTTTAGTAAAAATTTACCAGAACATCCTGGACTTCCCAAACTTGACTAATTCCTTTAACGTGACGATAGTGCGTTGTTATATGTGGGATTAGTTTGCTTGGGAAACAGATTAACTTGCTCATGTAGTAATGTACACCCTATGTGGTGGATTGTTCTTTTATTTTTGTCTGTATTTATTGTTTATCTTTTTCTTTTTCTTTTTCTATTATTATTATTATTATTATTAATATTGATGATTTTTTAAATTTATTGTTCTTGTTAAAAGAGTACTCTTTGTTTAAATCTGTTGTTACTTCATATTTTGCAATTATTTCTCTTTATATTATATGTATTCATTGTCGATAGTATCAATTGCTTACTTTTGCGATTTCCTTAGTTTATTTGTGCTATAAATGTAGGTTATTTGTAGGGTAGTTATTGATAGGGGTCACTTGAAGCATGCTATGCTTACAGGTACCTACCCGATAGCACTATCGTTAGTGAGTGCTGTACTGTATTTTATATATTATTTTGTAATAGTATAGATATCTTATCAATATTTGTATTTTTTACTATTGTTAATGTCTTGTCATGTTGCAAATTTGATTTTAAATAATATTTTGACATTTAACATGTAGTTTCTTTATTCATGCAGAGTTTAGTAAAATTTGCCAGAACGTCCCGGACTTCCCAAACTTGACTACTTCCTTTAACGTGACGATAGTGCGTTGTTATATGTGCGATTGGTTTGCTTGGGAAACAGATTAACTTGCTCATGTAGTGATGTACACCCTATGTGGTGGATTGTGTTCTTTTATTTAATAATTTTCATTTTAGTAAGCGTTGTTTCCACATAGCGATTTTGATAATTTAATTTGACTTTATATTGTCCTTGTCCCAATTTTGGTTTGTTTAGTTTGCAAGTTTTACATTTTAATTTAATAATTTTCATTTTAGTAAGCGTTGTTTCCACATAGCGATTTTGATAATTTAATTTGACTTTATATTGTCCATGTCCCAGTTTTGGTTTGTTTGGTTTGCAAGTTTTACATTTTAAGTTTAGCAGTCTTTGTACAGTTGTCCATCAAAGTTATTGCTTGTGATGTTTTTAAGTCTTGATGGTGTAATGGATAGTGTCATTAAAATCTGAATGTGGTAACGGTTCGAATCCCGGTGGATCACATGGTTTCATTAATTTTTTGAGAGGTGTTTGGTGTTGGAGTGAATTATTAAAGAAATTATCAGTTTACTATTCATCTTTATAGCATAAATACGCGGAATTTTGGTGAGAGTATCCTAGGTTCGAATCCTTGGAGTGCCACAAGTTGGTTGGTGAAAAAATATGAATAAGGAGTTGAGTAATCTTCAGAGAACTACTGTACTGCATAATAAATCTTAATGTGCACATTAAATTTAAATGTATAAGATCACATAGGACCAGAAGTTATTTGGGCAACTGTACATACTGTATTGTAAATAGTTTCATTATTTAATGTAAAATGGGAAGTTTCAAGTGAAAGTATTAATTTAAAGTTTGATTAATATTTGATTAGTTCTTCTACCTTTATCTTGTCGTCCCAGTTTTAGTTAAGTTTGTTTTGAAAGTTTTACAATTTAAGGAATAATAGTTTTAATGTATTTTATACTTTAACCCTTCTTTGGCGGAGCGCGGCTATTGTCGAGTGAAATAAATGTGGCCTATGTGGCGGGTCCCGGCTATTGTCGAGTGCAATTTTGAGCACGTAATGTGCTCTGAGAGAGCGCGGAGCAGTGGGAGGAGCATAGTTTACCTCATGACCGCTCACCACGGTGGCCGTGGAGCTACTGAGCTGTACTCCTTTGTACTCCACCCTCTCACTCGTTTCACAAGTAATAATGTAAGAAAATTACGGTATTTTACCGATTTTGCCCTTCGGTTGCACGATCGTTGCAAGACAACCAGCCATCGTAGAAGGATGGTTCTGGTGTCATTGGAAAGCTCATTTATCGCCCTTTCAGGGATACATACTGTACTTGTATTACGCTCTGGCTCTTGTTTATGCATGGAAACTAGCACGGAAACCAGCTAGTTTACGGTAAAACCCCCTGCTGGGCAGCACATCAAATATACTCCTCCACCCGCTCTTAAGGTGTTAAGAAGAGATATATATAGTTTGGTCCCTAGACCTTGAAGCTTAAAAATACTCTTTAAAAAAAAAAAAAAACACAAAAAAAAATCTATATGAACATATGGGCGGTTCCCCCTAAAAGAGTCCCTATTGGCCAGCAGAAAAGTTGGATAAATGGCACAATGAGTCATAATATTGACTATGGGGTAAAAGTTCTTAAAATTGGCAAAGTAATGGGGCTATTCATGAGGAAGGAAGGAGTCCACTTAATAAAACATTGAAAAAAAAAGTTTGACTTGAGAGTTCAGTAGATAGTATTTAGTCTTATAAAATCTAATCTATAGCAGGAGTTATGTGGACAACTGTACATAGTCTATTGTAAATGTAGTTGCCTTTTTTAATGTAAAATGGGAAGTTTCAGTGAAAGTATTCATTTAAAGTTTGATTAAAATTTAGTTGCCTTTTTTAATGTAAAGTGGGAAGTTTCAGTGAAAGTATTCATTTAAAGTTTGATTAGTTCTGCCTTTATCTTGTGTTGTCCCAGTTTTAGTTTGTTTATTTTGAAAGTTTTAAAATGTAAATGCTGATAGTATTAATGTATTTTATACTTTAAAGAGATATATATAGTTTGCTCCCTAGACCTTTAAACTTAAAAATATACCCAAAGACTCTGTAAAACATTTCTATGGACATATAGGCGGTTCCCCCTAAAAGAGTCCCTATTGGCCAGCAGAAAAGCTGGATAAATGGCACAATGAGTCATAATATTGACTATGGGGTAAAAGGTCTTAAAATTGCCAAGTAATGGGGGCTATTCATGAGGGAGGAAGGAGTCCACTTAATAAAACGCGGAAAAAAAAGGTCCGTAGATAGTATTGTCTTATAATAATAGTAATCTATACCCTGTTTATTATATAGGTATGCTAGAAATTGTTTTATCTATCCAGTTACTGTACCATTTCCCTTCTATCTATTCTATATTTATTTTTGTTTTATTGAGTTGTATTGGCCGTAATTCAAAAAGGACTAGAGCAAATGAGCTGTAAATTTCTACCCATTCCCTGGCTGATGGTTTCGAAATCTTATTATAGAGGTTAATGTTCAAGATGAACTGCATAGTAGTTTGGAATCCTGTATACAGTAGGTTATAGCTACCGGTATAATTTGACTTATTGAGCTATAGATGTTGATGGTAAAGAATTAAGTCACTTTTAATGAAAATAATTATTTTGGAGTATAAAAGTTTTGTTTGTAATTTGAACGGTAACTTTTGAGTTATTTTTTAATTTTAAGAAACTTTAAAATTAATAATAAAAATCTGTGAAAACAAATGCATTTAAATTTATCGGAAATTATGTTTTGGAAACCAAGCTTCTGATCAGACTATAAGTGCCGATCTCAAATCCAAACCCAAACCCTTGACAAGTGAAGCAGCCCTAAACAGGGTTGCCTGGAATGCTGCCATTAGGACAAGAGACTGAAACTGCACAGTTGTGTGGAGCATTCGGTCTTAAAATTTTATGCATGTATATGCACATCTATACCATGGAATCCACTAACCTATTTGTCTACGCTTCACAGCACAAGGATCGTACAGCCGACCAAGACCTTCCCAACGTCTCAAGATTATCTCCAGCTCATAGTCTGAAGATAAGAACCTTCGCCAGATAAACGTCGCTACTCTCTCCAATCTTCTACAACTCTGCACTACACGTCGCTTCTGTCGCTAAGGTTGGTGTTTTAGATAGGATATAATTATTATAAGGTATGCTGGATTTGTTGGTTGTAAATTAACGGCCCTTGTTGAAATTAGTCTGACAATGTTGGTTAACAATTATCCGCTCTCCCTCCTCCCTTCCCCCCCTATAAAAAGTAGAAGTAATAATGAGAGAAATGTATAGATAAATATATAGATAATTATATAGATAATTATATAGATAATTAAATGGTTAAACTTGCAAATTAAAACAAAAAATGACAAAGACCATATAAAGGGCAAAGAACTAATCAAAATTGCTGTGGAAATCATTCTTCATACAAATTATAAATAAAAACAAATAATTAAATGTACTGAATTTCGGTGTGAGCATCCTAGGTTCGAATCCCTGGACTGCCACATGTATTTGTTGGTTTCAATAATAACTAACCCTTTGTCGCACCTATAGTTTCCAATCAAAGTTTTTTCCCACTCCCAAAGTATATCTCAGCTCACTCAGAGCCAGTTCCTAATCCTGAAGGTGTTTATAAACTTAAAAGAATTTCCATCCTGGTTTGGAAATATTTTAAGTTTGTAAGGGTTCTGTAAACATTGGTAACGGAGTAAATTTATACAAACCGAACTTGGCAAGGTAAAAGTGAATGGGAGAGCTTTGGTTACTGATTAGAGTTGCTTTCGTTAACTCTGTTAAGGAAAGGAATTTATCTGCAGTATCCAAGCTTTAACCTAATTTATTTTACCTACACTGATTTTAATGCACTATTGCAAGTTTTTTACATTTTTTGCTCCATTGGTAAATAAAGAAAAAATTAAATGAGAATTGTATATATACCATATAAGCCCTTTATACATTTTGATATGCTGTATTGTTCAATGGATAGGTTAGGCTGAAAATCGAAGTACCTAGTTGTAGTAGTGACTAGTTATAAATAGTAAAATATGCTAGGAATAAGTTTGGTAAAAGATCTGATAATGATTGGTTCTATTTACTGTAGCCTTTAATGTTTTTGTAATTAGTCTGGCAGCTTGTTAAAATTTGAATGTAAAACTTTCAAAAGAAACCAAAACACAAATGACTATAATAAGACTAAGTACTTGTCAAAATAGCAATTGGCAATAAAGTTTGAAATGGTATAAAGCCAGAGCCAATAATGTTGGTGTAAGTGAAACTCCATTCTAGTTTGGGAGACTAATGGCAAATAACTGAAATAAGTTTCCAGTAAATATTTTTATTTGATCCGGTACTCTCTTCAAGAATATACAGTACTATATATTATAGTTGCAAATGCAGTATCCCTAAGTGAAGTTTTGCTATTTGAACTTTTAAATTCTAAATTAAATGTAGAAGTACCTAATGGTGTAATGAGTAAATTACCTGAAATAATTAAATACTACTACGGGAATGGAAGCAAACCTTAATTGTCCATTTATAACTTTAGATCCTTCCTTAGCTAAGTAAAGTGGATTAATAGTCTATACATTCTGAAAATTAGTTTAATAGGCTGGAAGGCTAAGAATTCAATAACAAATGTTAGCCTGAAGAATAGTAACTGTTGGTCATTTATATAAAGTCCAGTGAAGTCTAATAATAGTGTAATCTATATAATTTGGGCTGAAAATATGACTAATGCTCTAAAGGAATTTGCCTATAAAATAAGATACCCTGGCTGACTCTTCCCAAATGCTAGAAATATTAGCTTTATTACTCTAGTACAGTACAGTACCAGTTATCTGAAAGTACATTTTTGGGCACATTATTGTAGATTTCCATAAACTCTTAACTGGTCATTGGGAATATGTATATGGTATATAATATACTGTAGCTGTATTTAGGAGGGAGGATTGAAAAATAGTTATAAAATTTATGGTATATATCCTTAAAATACTTGGCATCGGAAGGTTACATTTGTGTTGTTTTTGCTTATGGCTCAAACTTGGTTATAGCTTATGAGAAGAATAGTTATTAATACAGTACTGTACCTATATATGGTAATAAGGATTATCTTTTATGGTACTAGGGAAGACTGATGGAGATAGTGATGCCTTGGTCTATAGTACAGTATGAAAGTTACATTTTAGTTATAGGTATAATCAATAGGCTTTTAGTTCATAGTTTTATAGAATTACTACTACATTAGGTATAATTAATAGGCTTTTAGTTAGTTCATAGTTTTATTGAATGATTAGTACAATTGGTATAGGTTTAGTTCATACATAGTTTTATACAATTATTAGTACATTTGTAAAGGGCTTATTTGTTATATTTATGATTTATGTATTTGTCTGTTTAACATGGAGCTAAAAATGTCACTAACCCATGGTGTATTAATCCTTTTGGAATGCAATATATTTGTCCATATTCTGGCTTTTTGACGAATTTGAGCAGTTTAAGAGGAACCTTGGAGAGTCTAAAGGTCCATGACTAGATCAACCTTCTAACTCTCACAGCCCCTACCTAAGCTGAATAAAATATCCATTAGCCAGAATAAAGGAAGTAATTGTATACTGAAAGTTTAAGGTGCAAGTTCTGTTTGTATAGATGATTAAAGTTTACTTTTTCAGATGCAGTTGTAGATGATGCATAATTATTCTTATTGAGTTTGAATGTTGACAACTTGAGACTTCAATAGAAAGAAATTAATATGATTGAACAAATATTGCTTGCAAAATACTTTGAAATTAAAGTAATTAAATCTATATACTCTGGTACATACCCCATAGTTTGGTTTTTCTGACTTGAGACAGAGCCCACACAGGGAGTTTAACATTTAAATAAATAGATTTTTAGGAATATTTGAGCATTTGTCCAAAGACTGAAAAATTAAAGTAATGAAATTGGGTATTTATGTATATACTCAGGCACATACCCCATAGCTGGGGTTGGCAGACTTAAGACAGAGCCCAAATGGAAATTAAAATGTAATTCAATCTTAGTGTTTGTCAAAATACTGCATTTAAAGTAATTAATTTTGGAATTTGTATATACTCCGGCACATACCCCATAGGTGGGGTTGGCCAACTTGAGACAGTAGGAAAAAATCTATCTATATACTCAGGCCCAATTGCAATTTTCCTAAAAAAATAAAAATAAAATAGAAGTACTAGAAATGTTGCAATATTTAAGTTTTGTCATTTTTCTATTATGTCGACTCAAAGTTGTCTTTATTAATACTGGATATAGAAGTTATGCATATTTTTCTACAACTGCATAATACAGTAATGAAATCTTTAATGGAATGATGTTTTAGAATGTGCATTATTTGGTATATGTTTGAAGACTAATTCAGTATTGATTTATGAAGGCAATGTAATTTCCTCTGAAAATATAAGTCATGGTATATTTAAGAGGAAAATTATATATGCTTTCAAAATTATTGTTTTCACCACCATACACTCTTTGCTCAAGAGCTGGGGTAGGGTGGGTGTCCTGATGATCGGGGACTTAAACAAATCGATACTTAAAATAATCTTTAATATATATACAAAAATTAAATTATATGAAGTAGAAATGATTTTACTCTATATACTTTAGTAGATGTTAAGGACTGTCTACTTGACATCACTAAAAGTGCACATTCTAAAATTTATTCCGTTGAGATACTCTTTAGCCATAAATAAGTATATGCTATGGAATTATTAAACCTATTGGAGAAAAAGTAATTTAGAGTACAGCATAAGATTTGTATGCAGTGTTGTAATGAGTTCTATTAATAGAAAATGCCCACTGAAATCTAACTTGAGATTAAATATTTATGGAAATGTACTTGTGCATTTTGATATATATTAATGTCCCTTGATTTTTTTGATGGTATTTATATTGATATTTCAAAGAAAATAGACTGCTTACAAATCTGGTTCTGTATTTTAATATATGATAGGGAAACCTTCTTGAAACTCTAAAAGGCTAGAAGAAATGGGCTGAAAGTTTTCTATCTTATTCCCTGGCTGACTCTTCCCAAATTATGAAAATCCCATGCTTGATTCCCTTTTATTGATGTTAATGGTAAAGAATATTGGGCAATTATAAAAGACTTCTATTATAATTAAGCCATATATCTTTGCCACTAAGATTAATAATGGGTAATCAGTTTGTGAGATTTCTATAACTTGGGAAGAGTTGACCAGGAAATAGGTGTGGTAATACAGTTTATTTACTTTAGCCTTTTTAGTTAACCCATTGAGGAATATGAATCACTAAGTTAATCTTGGTTACCTGACTATTATATGCAACTTAGGAAGACTAAGCAATGAGGGGTAATAGTTATGTATTAACCCTTGAGATTGATCTGGTACTTCCTAAGCTGAATATAATTGAATGCTAGCCAATATTCCCAAAGTGCATCATATTTGAATTGGTTTATAATTTTGGCCTTTATATATTTACTGCTATAATTATTGAAAGTGATTATCAGCCCCTTAATAAATATGAGTAAGTTAATTCTGGATATTTGATTATTTTCTGTTGCTTTGGAATTATTTTGGCATTTATGCTCTTAATTATTCCTCAAGTGCATAGAATTTCTCTGAGCCAGCATGACTTGTTAATTCTGGCTATTGGATGATTTTATTAAACTTTGGAAGGATCTGGGTCTAATGGAGTTTTATACTTTATTATTCCTAGAGGTTTTCCTGAAGTGCATACAATTTCTCCTTAGCCAGCATGACTTATTATTTTATGAGAGGGTTAAAGGTTCATGATTCCATTGGTGTACTTATTTTTGCTTAAGAGTGTATCATGTAAGCAATGGTTTGGCTGCATTTATGTAGGTATCTTGAGTTTGCATATTTAAATGTTGGTTTGTCTATCACTGACTGAAAAAACTGCCAAAATATCTTAAAGATTTAAAAATAGCTGTATGTAAAGTATTTAAATTGGTAAAAATATATTTTACTATGCATATGCCATTTATGAAAATACATACGTTGTTTGCATGGTAAGTGAAAATATCACAACATGCAAAGAAATTAATATTATTTTCATAAATAACATGCACAATAAAAGTAATAAATTTGTTACCATATACAGATATTTTACTAAGATTTGTTTACAGACTTTTTATAAATCATTAAAAGTTTCTTTGGCGGTTATGTGATAGTTGACCATATTTATATACTGCACACATGATATAAAGTTTAGCAACCTAGAATGAACAGTTTGACAACCAAAGGATCATTATGAACTCTGGATATGTTCAACCATCATTATACTGAAAGTGCTAAACCAAAGTTCTTTTAAGTAATGTGGTTGAATGTTCTAGAAGCATAATGATAAAGTTCAGAGGCCTCCTTATTTGTCTGTTCTTAAAGTCTTAAGATGGCAATTAATGTTTCTCTGACAGTCTTGGTTGTGTACTGTTTTTTTCTGAGTTTCATGTGTTCTTAGTGCATTTCAAACTTAACCTCCATAGCCCATGCTTGTCGTGAGTTCTATTAACCCTTTTGGTACTGTCACTATCTGGCTAGCCTCAGATTATTCTAAGCTGACTAAAATGTTAGCCAGAATAAGTAGTGACGGTACCGAAAGGGTTAATTGAGCCAATGACAAGACTGGCTACTCCACAAAAAGTTCCACTTTGAAAAATTTGCTGAACATATCTGAACTGAATTTTCCAGTCCAAACCAATGACATTTTTTAACATTTGGTAGTTTGGACTCTGACTGGCAAATTTTTTAACATTTGGTGGTTTGGACTCTGACTGGCAAAATTTTGCAAAGTGACAAAGCTAACTGAATTCTAAATTCCATTAATTGTTTTTTTTTACTTTAAAAAAATACCCATATTCGTGCATATACATGCACGATATAACTACACCCAATACGCCCCAAATAAACTTAGCCTCCTATGCAGATGACATAACACTCACGTGCACACACCACAGCCCGTAGCCTAGTAGGTAGAGCTCTCGTCTCACACACGAGGGGTCAGGGGTTCAATCCCCGGCCGGGCGGAGACAAATTGGGCTTGTCTCCTTTCATGTGTTAGCCTCAGTTCACCTAGCTGTAAATAGGTACCTGGAATAAGTGGACGTTGTGACGTCCCATCTGGGGTTGGCAAACAAAAATGGTACAAGGCGAGATGGGTATCATATGGTTCACCTAAGCTGATGGCTGCCTTCGGGCGAGACGGTACCGTCTATAGTGAGAATGGTACCATACAGATCCACCCTAAGTCTTCGTTTCCGATGTCGCCAATTGGCTAAATACAGACTACACACACATCCACAGCCATTCCAACAGTACATAAAACACTTAACATGCATTTCACGCAATACATTCCCAGTTAAGGAGGCACGATAATATGAGCTTAGCTCGCATTGCGTGGATTCCCCTTGACGAACAAGTAACTGAGTAACCATGACCCAAAAAGAGCAACAGATCTTCAACCCTATCTCAACACACTACATGGCTGGTGCACTACAAACAGACTTAATCTAGCCCCAGCCAAATCCACCGCAACCCTGCTCACAAGTTGGACAGAACACGAATACATCCCTCAACTCCCAATAAACACACCCCTAACACATACACACACACCCAAAATCCTAGGATCCTATGATACGTATGACATTCAAGCACACCACAAACATTAAAAAGAAACTGACACACAGACTAAACGCCCTCAGGTCACTTGCTCACACAAAATTTGGACACAACAAAGAAACTACCACCACAGTATATAAACAATACACAAGATCAGTGATGGAATACGCAAGCCTGGGCTTCTAACCTAGCTGAAACACATGCTAAGACCTTACAGACTATTCAAAGAAAGCCCTGAAGATCATTACTGTTGTTGTTGTTCCCTAAGCTGCCTGGCCGAACAGCCCCGAGTCCCTGCGGAGATCATTACTGTTCGGCCAGGCAGCTTGGGGAACAACAACCTAAGGTGAACTGTATCCTATTACATGTATTATAATAAAACAATAAGATATTATGGTATTCAAAACTTTTACTGTATTTCCAAATATTACATGAGTTATTTGTGATAGAATTACTTAAGTCTTCAAGCACCTTTCAATGGACTACTTATATTTCACTTAATGTACTTATAGTAACTTCTTACAAACATTAGGCTTTGGGATTATCAACAACTAAAGTCTATGCCGTTTTAAATAGATAACATTTGATCACTTTAAATACATATCACAACAATTATAGATTTTTAAAGCTTCGGTGACTGATATACTTTCAATTGATTACTATACAACTTCTGATTAAACTTTATAAAGCAGCATTGACTAAAGTCATTGGACATGCAAAATAACTAGGGTACTGGATATTTTTTACGTGCCTATGAATGATTATAATGAACAACTTTTAAAACTTATTGTTATTTCTGTCTAATAAAATTTACCTTGTATACCGTTTCTCAATAAACCTTGTAACATTTGGCTTTGCCAAATTTTAATTTAAAACTTAAAAAATAAACAAACCAAAACTTGGACTACACAAGATAGATCACTTTGCTCCCCAGAACTCGCCCCCCACAACATCCTGGAGGGTGGTCAGAACCTTAGGCTCTGACCACCTCCCGATCATTATCACCACCAAAACCAGACTCACCCCAGCTAGCCACAAACACACATATACCAATTATAAAAGAGCTAACTGGGAAGCATTTACAAATGAGACAGAACAACACTTCACAACTCTAAACAGTACACCCATCACTAACATCAACAATGCTGTACACATACTCAATAAAACTATCCAAAACGCTGACAAGAAACACATTCCAAGAGGTAACAGAAAAAGACACAACCCCAACTTCACACCAGAAATTCAAAACCTCATCAGACAACGCGACACACTGAAACACTTCCCAACACATCACACACCAAATTCAAGCACTCAACACCCAAAACAACAATACAACAAAACTAAATTGGAATAACTTCCTACAAACACTTGATCACAAAACAAACCCCAAAAACTCTACAAAACACTAAACAGCATCACACTTTCCAACAGCAACACAACAATCACATGCTGCAATCACAACAACAGACTATACTCCTTCATGTAAACAACAAGCAAACACTCTCATCAATCACTTCTCACATGTCAGCCACCTAAAACCTCACAAAGACGACCGACGTGTCATCCGACGTAAGAGACAATTCCCCACAGACCCTGACTATACACCCTTCACCAATCACCAGACAAAGCATATCATCAACAATCTCAAGCACCCGCCTGTGGCCTAGACAACATAAGCAACATACACCTGGGACCACAAGGCATACAAACACTCACTAACATATCAAACTACAGCTATTCACACAACACAATACCAGACATTTGGAAGCATGGTATCATCATCACATTCCCCAAACCCAACAAAGACCCCACGCTACCCTCCTCGCACCGCCCCATCACACTCCTTTGCTCCCCCTCCAAAGTCATGGAACGCCTAGTATTACAACTAATTACACCCGACCTACCCCTAGCTCCAACACAACATGGCTTTAGGCCACTGCACTCCACAAACACTCTTCTCACAGACCTTACACAAAGAGCTTTTGACGGCATCAACTCAGCTAGACCACCACTAGCCACACTCGACATTAGTAAAGCCTTCGATGCCATCCCCCGCCACAACCTAACAAACAAAATCTACAACACAAACATGCACAACAACACAAAACGGTGGCTGGCCAACTTCCTAGCAGGCAGATGTGCACAAGTATCTTTTGCCGGGCAGTCATCTAAAATCAGAAACTTTCCAAACGGAGTCCCACAAGGATCCGTCCTATCGCCCGCACTCTTCAATCTGTACATGCACGATATAACTACACCCAATACTCCCCAAATAAACTTAGCCTCCTATGCAGATGACATAACACTCACATGCACACACCATGACCCAAGAAGAGCAACAGATCTTCAACACTATCTCAACACACTACATGGCTGGTGCACTACAAACAGACTTAATCTAGCCCCAGCCAAATCCACCGCAACCCTGCTCACAAGCTGGACAGGTGAACACGAATACATCCCTCAACTCGCCATAAACAACACACCCCTAACACATACACACACACCCAAAATCCTAGAAGTAACATATGATACTCATATGACATTCAAACAGCACACCACAAACATTAAAAAGAAACTGACACCCAGACTAAACGCCCTCAGGTCACTTGCTCACACAAAATTTGGACACAACAAAGAAACTACCACCACAGTATATAAACAATACAGATCAGTAATGGAATACGCAAGCCCAGCCTGGGCTTCTAACCTAGCTGAAACACATCATAAGACCTTACAGACTATTCAAAACAAAGCCCTGAAGATCATTACAGGCTGCACAGCTACTGCACCCACAGATCATCTACATCAAGAAACCAAAATCCTCAAAGTCAAAGACCATCTGGACATGAGAGGCACTCAATTCCTGGCAGCAGCCTCCACGAACCAAGACCACCCACTAAACTACATGGCAACAGACACCAAGAAATATCAAAACAACACCCAGCACACGGTATCACACACAATTATTGTCCTCTCTCCCTCCCTGCCCACCCCGAACCAACTTCCAGAAGCACATCCATACTCATATCTCTCACCGATCCATCCACTCACTCACAGACAACACGCAGCTGCATGCACGACCTCCTGAAATCCATCCTTCCGAATCCTCCCTTCTTCGCGAGGACAGAGTCCACCTGGCCAGGCTGAGATGCGGACACCATCCAGCTCTCCTGAGCTATCAGAAGAGACTGGATGACTCCGTTGTCGACGCCTGCCCGGGATGTAACACAGCACCCCATACCATTAAACACATCATAGAAGACTGCATTTCACACAACCACTTACGCCAACAACACAATCTACACTCAATGAGAGCTCTGTGGGAAAGCCCGATCGTGGCCATGGCCTTTCTCAGGGACTCGGGGCTGTTCGGCCAGGCAGCTTAGGGAACAACAACAACATTGTGGAAACTATGCTTGAGCAACAAAATTAAAGGGAAATCAAGCATCAACAGGTATCTAATGACTAATAAAGTCCAAAAAACGGTCCCCTGGGCCCTCCAAGTTTTTTTTTATATTTTTGTTTTCGATTCTGGCCGAATGGCTGGGCGAAAATGAAATCTAAGACCACGTCTAGAAGCAGCTCGGCGAGAAAAATCGAATGGCACCAAGTACAATTCCCTAGGACTTATAGTTTGGGCTACAGAGGACTTTTAAAGTCCAAAAAACGGTCCCCTGGGCCCTCCAGGAAGGCCCTGTCAAAATCGAAATCCTAAACTAATGGTCCGATTTTAATTCTGTTTGCGCCATTCGATTCAGCTTGCCAAAGTGTACTTATGATATAAATTTAAACAAAATCCGTTCATAAATAACTCGTCTATGGAGTTTTTAAACTTTAAAATAGGCCTAGGGGGCCTAAAAATAGGTCAAAATTAAAAACAAATTATACCGTTGAATCCGCAACGGCGAGACGAATCCAAATATGTAATAATATTTACAAAATTCGACCAACATCACCGATTTTCCTTGGTGTTTTTGGAGGTTGACCGAACATTTCCGATTTTCATATTTTTAGCGATATATTCGGATTCTTCTCGACGCGAAAAATCCAATGGCGCAAACCGATTTTAATTCCGCCCATTTTTGTGGCCTTGGGAGCGGTTTTAAGATTGTACAATACTATACAAGGAATTTAACAAACATTTGTTTTTGTGGGGTTATAATAGGTCGGAATCACCTGAATTAATTTTTGGGAACTCTCCGCTTTGAAAGGATGCCAACGATATGGTTACAAGTTAAAATAGAACAACTTTTTTGGAAAAATAGATTTGGACATGTGGGGATATGTTTGGATTCCTCAGGACGCGCTGAATCCAATGGCGCAATCTGTTTTTAAATATATTCATTTTTGTAGAAATGGGAACTTATTATAATTTTAAATAAAATATATAACCATATTTTTTTAACTATTATATAATGTAAGTCTAGGGTAAAGTAACCCCAGATTTCAGTGGTAGTAATTAATATTAAAGTTATCAATAAACTAAAATGTCAAACTAAGCAAACAAAGGCAAGATAACTAGTCAAAATTGCTATGTGGAAACAAATAAATTATACATACATACATAACATTTTAAGACCGAGTATTTAAGACCGAGTGTTCCACACATCAGTGCAGTTTCAGTCTCTTGTCCTAATGGCGGCGTTCCAGGCAACCCTGTTAAGGGCTGCTTCACTTGTCAAGTTCTTGGATTTGAGATCGGCGCGTATAGTCCGATCCCAGGTCTTCCTCGGTCCACCCCTTGGTGCAGCTCCCTCCACAATCACAGACCTGCATTTTTTCACCCAATTTTGTTCATCCATTCTCTCCACATGTCCATAACCATCCCAGTCTACTTGTACGCATCACCTCGCTAATACTTTTATACCTAAACGTCTCCTCAGCTCAACATTTGTTATTCTATCCTGTAGCCTGGCCCACACATCCATCTCACCATTCTCATCTCATTACGCTCCATTCTGTCGACATCCTCTACTTTAACGGCCCATGTTTCTGAGGCATACGTCATTGCACTTCTAACACATGAGGCATACACCTTTCCCTTCAGGGGGAGAGGCATTCTTTTCATGGTCAGGATTGGCATCAATTCTCTAAACTTCCCCCAGCCACACCTAATTCTAGCAACAGTGGCAGCCTCGGCCCCACCACCGGCAGAGATGGTATCTCCTAGGTAACAAAACTTGTTCACCAGCTCCAAAGACTCATTTCCAAAATTCACAGCCACAGGATCATCACTTAACACAAGCTCGCCTTTGCACACTACGCACTCAAATTTCTCTATTTCTGACTTATCCTTCGGCAGGGGCCCCTTTATTCTACTACAGCGCTTACTCCCATGGTGTACCCAAGATCGACAGATGCTACATTGAATTGAGTTAACGCCCACTCCCTTTCCACACACTGCACATGGGTATGCACCGCTCTTTTCCACATTGCCTCGTCTCAATCTACAATGCATAACCTTGGTTTTGTTAATATTGACTCTTAAACCCTTGCTCGCCATGCCCTCTCTCCACTCTCTGAATTTGGCCTCAGCATCCTGCATACTGTCAGCTATTAGGACTAAATCGCCTGCATAAAACAGTTCCAACGGGAGTCCGCCTCTAAAAACTCTAGACAGCGCCTCCAAGACCATAATAAAGAGGAGGGGGCTTAACACTGAACCCTGATGGACTGCGAACTCATCACTCAGTACACCCTTCACCCTCACCGAACTTCGCGAATCCTCATACATCTTCATTATCACACGCACCAGCCACTCTTCCACACCAAGTTTCCTCATAGCCCACTGCACAACATCTCTAGGTACCCTATCAAAGGCCTTCTCCAGGTCCACAAACACAAAGTAAAGATCCCTACCTTTTAGTAAGTATCTTTCCTGTATCTGCCTGACTATGAAGATAGCATCGGTTGTACCACGTCCTGGCATAAAACCAAACTGCATATCATCAATAGAGATGCTTTGCCTGATCAAACCCTCAAGGACTCTCTCACAGACCTTCATAATTTGGTCAAGCATTTTCAGGCCCCTATAATTTCCTCTATCTAGCGCATCCCCTTTTCCTTTGTATATATTTACTATTACACTTTTGAGCTAATCCTTTGGGATTTTCTCATCTTTAATAATGGTGTTTATCAACTCAGTGACTAAGTTTACACCAATCTCCCCTGAGGCTTTTATCATCTCAGCGACAATGTCGGAGCAACCTGGAGCTTTACCGTCCTTCATTTTATTGATTGCGTCGCTCACTACAGCTGGTGCTATCAAAGGAGGGGGCCCAGATATTGGTTTTTCGATACTAAGCTGTTCCTTATCCCATTCAAACTCTACATTTAGCAATCGTTCATAGTGTACCTTCCATGCTTCTCTGATTTCATTTTCTGCATACACAATCTTCCCATTATCATCTCTAACACACTGTTCACCTATAATATCCCTACTGTCATTTTTAACTCGCCTAGCTAGGTTGAAGATCCCATTGGGATTGTCAGTGTTACACACTTGTTCGAGGACCAGGTCCTTAATGCGATTTTTAGCATTGTAAATAACTCTTTTGGCAGTTCGTTTAGCTGCCTGGTATTCCTCCCTGCTGCCTCCTTTCTTCCATGCTTTGAAGCATCTCCTTTTCTCTTTCACAGCATGTTCTACCTCATCATTCCACCACCAAGAGGTCTTATTCCTGGGGTGACCCTTTGTTTTCCCACAGACTTTGTCAGTGGCAGCGATAAGGCTATGCTTAAGAAAGTTCCATTGGCTATTTACATCGTTAGGCCTAGCTTCCTTATTTCTATTCATTTCCTCCAGTTCATTATGAAACCTATCCCTAACTTCCTTGTCCTTCAGCAGCCACACTTTCCTTTTGGGTATGTAAACCTTCTTGCGCTTAGGATCTCTGTATAAGCTCATGTCGCACACAAGTAGCTTATGCTGGGGGATACATTCTTCGCTCGGGATGACCTTTACATCTCGAACTAGTTTCCAGTCTTTCCTGTTCACCAAGAAGTAATCTATCTGGCTACTGGAGATCCCAGAGTTATATGTGATCAGGTGGCTCTGTCTTTTCTTGAACTTTGTGTTACACACAACCATGTTGAGTGCAACGCAGGACTCCAATATATTCGCCTTCTAGATTTCTCCTTCCGTAACCATTTCCTCCATGTACCCCCTCGTATCCATCTGCAGATGCTCCCACGTGACCATTGAGGTCCCCCTCCACGATTGTTATTTCGTTCTCCGAGAGGCCTGAAATGACACTGACGGTGTCATTCCAGAAGTCCTCTTTTATCTCTTTCTGTAAGCCAGCCTGTGGGGCATATGCAGATATCACATTCAGAATTCTTTCACCAACTTTCAACTTCAAAACAATCAGCCTTTCACTAACTCTCGTAATCTGAAGCACACTTTCCGCCAGCTCTTCAGCCACCAGAACACCCACTCCTCCTTTCGCTTTATCAGTCTCCACACCCATCCAGTATATCCTATATCTTTTCCTCCTTCCGACAATCCACTGTACCCCATGCCTCTTCCAGAGTGTTTCCTGGGTACAGCAGACGTCCACTCGCCTCCTCTCACACATCTCAGCCACTTCATTTGCACGCAGATTCAAACTACCAACATTCACACTAGCAAGTCTGAGTTTGTGGGGGGCATTTGTCATTGTCCTGTGCGGTTTTGTTTCATCGGACTTACGTTTATTTTCTTTGATTTTAGTCATAGTTAGGTAGGTTTGGCTGGCAGATGGGCATCCCCCCCCCCCCAGAACTCCGGCTCCAGTCTACCCCGGGACTATTCCCAGCACCATCCCCCAAGTGATTTCAAGGGGGTAGGATCCAGTGGCCTCGGTACGCCCCACCAGAACCAGCCGCAGGGACGCACCCCGTGCACGTACACGGCACTACGATTGGCCTGGTATTTTTCGCCAAATGACAGGGCAGCCTCCTGGAGCGCTACCACCAGGTTCGGGCCCCTATACTATTGGGCGGAAAGTGCCAGTCCGGGGAAACACTACGTACTGTACCCTCTGGATCCATTTCGTCCAGGTTGGGCCCAGGGTGCCAGGGCCGGGTCCAGAGGGAGCGACACCCAGTGTGCCGCCATTAGGCAACTTGGAGCAAGTACTGTACAATGAAGCCCTGTCACAGCACTGTCATATAGAGACAATGCCAGCGCCAATAACAAGGCTTCATTGTATAGTGATGGCTACTTGGTCCGCAAGTCTATCACCATCCCCCCTATTAGTCGCCTTGTACGACATGCAGTAGGATGCGTGAGGCATATTCTTTTTTTCCTCCACCATTAGATGAAGGCCCCCTTACCCCCTGGGGGATAATCATTCATCAGACAAATATTACCATAATCAAAACCAATTATTATAATGTAAAACTTGCACAATAAACAAACTGAAACTATATAAAGACAAAAGAACTTATCAACATTGTGGAAACTATGCTTGAGCAACAAAATTAAAGGGAAATCAAGCATCAACAGATATCTAATGACTGGATGCTCAAGACAACTAAATGCACAAACAATAATGACCAACATAAAAAAAAATTTAATGAGAAATTAAGTAAAGCAAATATTCAAACCAAACCAATAGACCTAAACTTGCAAAATAAACAAACTGAGACGAGACAATATAAAGACAAAAGAACAAATCTAAATCACTGCGCATAACAGATAAGCAACTCAAACATATTAAAATAAACAACATCAACGCATTCAATACCAGAGGTCCTTTTTATAATCTTCTGACAGCAAGACTATTTTATTCAGCTTAGGAAGGACCTCTAGCAAAAAATAAGGCTTCAATATATCTCAACCAACTCTCTTAACCACTTTATTCAGCTTAGGAAGGACCTCTAGCAAAAAATAAGGCTTCAATATATCTCAACAACTTTATTCAGCTTAGGAAGGACCTCTAGCCAAAAATAAGGCTTCAATAATATCTCAACCAACTCTTTTAACCACCAATCGTCAAAATATAGCCACAATACAAATCTAGCACACATCGCTGGTACTCAAAGGGTTAACGGACAAAAACAATGCAAAATGATACCCAAGTTACTTCTGGTACTCAAAGGGTTAACGGACAAAAACAATGTAAAATGATAGTCAAGTTACTTCTGGTACTCAAAGGGTTAAAGGACAAAAACAATGTAAAATGATAGCCAAGTTACTTCTGGTACTCAAAGGGTTAAAGGACAAAAACAATGTAAAATGATAGCCAAGTTACTGTACTGTAAAGATGTGTCAATCATGAAGGGGTTAAGCAAACAATATAAGATAAACAACTAAAGCAACATAACGCTAAACATTCGGGAAACTAACATAATATCCAAACAACTGACAATTGATAAAACTAAAAACAAACTGACAAGCAAAGAAAAGGGAGCAACAACAGGAGGCATTTCACAAGTAGAGAAAATATCAAAGTAAACTATTCAAGCAAACATGAACTTATCAAATAAATACCCATACACAAGCAAAACCTATTTGTTTGTTTTTCTATGTGAGTGAGGGAGACAAAAAGCAAAACTGCCTATAGCGAGTGTCTTCCTCAGAGTTGAAAGTGACAGGGCCAAAATCAATAGACGTTCGAACCAAAATGCCAGGACACACGGAGCAATTGAAGTCATAAGAACAGGGAAATACTGATTTTGGGAGAGTTCCAATGACAAAGCAAACTACTCAAATCAAGCCATACTGAAAAACATAAGTGTCTAACCAATATATAAAGTACCCAAGCAAAGAACAATACAATCAAAATATTCACAAGTAAACACCAACCATAGAAATGCATAATAGTACACGACAAAGTACAGTCGCGCTAATAAGTCATGTGTCGACACCAAGTATATTTTGATCAATAATTGGTATCAGCAACATCTAAGCTTCATTTCTTCATATCGAGTGAAATATACAAACATGTTCCTACACTTACCCACCCTATTCAACATTTGAGACATTAATACAGCACAGAGCGAGCCAAACATAAGGACAGCTGAGACATAACTTATTAGCGCCACTATACAACAAAGCCAACAACTGTAGATAATAATAATAATAATAATAATATTAATAATATTAATAATAATAATAATAGGCTGCTACTGTACTGTACGAGCGCCAATTCTCAAAGATGATTCACGAGCGCTCGCATTAACTTAAATTTTTCAATCAAAAAATATATGTTTATAGTCATCAGTACAGTAACTCTATGATCCGCAGTATCATAAGCCTTCAGAAATAGGTGCGACTCACTGCTTTATTAACAGCATCAACACAAGTCAACTGCGTAACTAACTGCAAGTCGATTGAATAGATGATAAACTAAGCAACCAAAAATGAAACGATTACCAATGAAAACTTGCAAAATAAACAAACCAAAACTGGGACGACACAAGATAAACGAAACAATATACAGTACTGTACTTACATTTTTCACAGCAGTAGTGGACACGGGAACACTTGATCTGAAAAGAAAATATACACTATGTAACAACTTGCATTTTATTCCTACAGTTAGTCAGTATCCAATTATAATGTAAACCTTGCAAAATATCATAACCAAAATTTTGTATGCAGTTTAAGAAGGACCTACAGTATGTTACTAAGATGGTTTATTGAGATTGTATTTACCCATTGGAGTTGTTGTTGTTGATGAAAATAATTGAAAAGTTTGTCAAATTATAACCAAAATAGGGACGACACAGTATAAAGACAAAAAACAACTAATCAAATTCAATACAATATGTGGCAATAACTATTTAGCAAAATAAAATATGAAATATAGTACACAAAACAGAAATTCCTCACTTAAACCCTTCACCGCCGTTGTTATTTTCATCATATTCTGAATTTATGTATGTACACTCGGTCAAAAAAGTATCTGCACCCCTACTCTGATCATCAAGTGTGTACAGCTCGATAGGGTTGGTACCTCTGCCTGCAACTATATCCGTGTGTCAGAGACGATCGTATATAGTTGCAGGCAGAGGTACCAACCCTATCGAGCTGTACACACCTGATGATCAGCGTAAGGGTGCAGATACTTTTTTGAACGAGTGTACATACATAAATCCAGAATACGATGAAAATAACAACGGCGGTGAAGAGGTTAAGAGAGGAATTTTGAAGCAGACCAACTTTGAGATAATTTCGTTCACTAATTTATGAAGTGTAATCATTAAAAACATTACATTGAGGCGACTAAGTCAGGAATGGCTGTACAGACTTTTGATAAACATAAAACCATAATAATAAATACTGGAAACGCTATAATGTATTTAATAAAAGTACGCCACCCCAAGCTATGGGGTATGTGCCTCAGAAATTATATATACATACAAGGGACTCTTACTATAGCTACAATGTAAAACTTGCAAAAACTGATACGAACACAGTAAAAAGACAAAAGAACTTATCAAATTCGCTATGTGGAAACTACGCTTAAGCAAAATAATAATTCTTTATAAATAAAAGAACACAATCCACCACATAGGGTGTATAGTTGCGCTAATAAGTGATGTCTCGGCACCAAGTATGTTTTGATCAATAATTGGCATCAGCAATATCTAAGTTTCATTTCTTCATATCGAGTGAAATATACAAACCTGTTTCTACACTTACTCACCCTATTCAACATCTGACAGACATTAATACAGCACAGAGCAAGTCAAACGTAATGACAGCTGGGACATGACTTATTAGCGCAACTGTACATTACTACAGTACATGAACAAGTTAATCAAAATGTAAAACTTGAAAACGAACTCAAAACTTACTGTTCAAATTAATATAACAAACTCATTACAATTCAAAACTATCGAAACGACAACATACTAAACAAAATCGCTATGTGGAAAAACGCTTTAGCAAAATCAAATTATGAAATATTATGTTTTTTCCACCAACCAACTTCACCTCTAAACTCAATTAATGAAGTCAACAAATACAGGTGGCACTCCAAGGACTCGAACCTAGGATACTCACACCAAAATTCCGCACATTTATCCATTACGCTATCAAGACATCAAATATAAAACTTGAAAATTCCCTCAAAGGTTACTGTTCAAATTAATATAACGAACACAGTCAAATTAAAAACTATCGAAAACACAACACACTAAACATAATCTATATGTGGAAAAACACAACACACTAAACATAATCTATATGTGGAAAAACACAACACACTAAACACACTAAACATAATCTATATGTGGAAAAACACAACACACTAAACATAATCTATATGTGGAAAAACACAACACACTAAACATAATCTATATGTGGAAAAACACAACACACTAAACATAATCTATATGTGGAAAACACAACACACTAAACATAATCTATATGTGGAAAACACAACACACTAAACATAATCTATATGTGGAAAAACACACTAAACATAATCTATATGTGGAAAACACAACACACTAAACATAATCTATATGTGGAAAAACACAACACACTAAACATAATCTATATGTGGAAAACACAACACACTAAACATAATCTATATGTGGAAACACAACACACTAAACATAATCTATATGTGGAAACACAACACACTAAACATAATCTATATGTGGAAAAACACAACACACTAAACATAATCTATATGTGGAAAAACGCTTTAGCAAAATTCAATTATGAAAGACAACAACAACCTATTTCGCTACAAAATCTTGGTAATTAAAATGTAAAACTTGCAAACTAAACAAACCAACACTGGGACGATAAAAGATAAAGGTAAAATAACTTCTCAAAATCGCTGTGTGAAAATAACGCTTACTAAAATACAATTTATGAAATAAAAAAAAGGCAACCCCCGGACCCGAAAGGGTTAATATCTTGTCAAATTGCACATTTGTTTAAATAGAAAATTTTGACAAATTGCAGTTTCTTTATTCATGCACAATAATAATTTTAAAATATTTACCAGAACGTGCTCAACTTCCAAAATTGACTAATTCCTTGAATATGACGAGAGCGAGTTGTTTTGATAGCGTAATGCATAAATGCGCGGAATTTCGGTGTGAGTATTATAATGTAAAACTTGCAAAATAAACAAACCAAACCTTATACGAACACAGCAAACAACTAATCAAAATCACTATGTGGAAACAACGCTTAAGTAAAATACAGTAATAATGAATAAATAAAAGGTTCGAGTCCTTGGAGTGCCAAATATATATGTTGATTTCATTAATTGAGTTAAGAAGTAAAGTTAGTTGGTGAACAAATATGAATACAGTACTGTATGTGCAATTAATTTGCCTGAGAAACAGATTAATTTACTCATGTCGTGATGTACATTCTATGTGGTGGTTTTGTGTTCTTATATTTCATAATTATATTTTACTTAATCATATTTTTTCACCCACCAACTTTACTTCATCCGCATACAGGTATATCTCACTTCCATTAGAACTTTATAACTTCAGGTAAGTCGTTGATAAACATAACAAACAGGAGTGGTCCCAACACAGATCTATCACCTGTCCATGGAAACTTAAACAAAAAAATACTCAGAACTGAGAGCGTTAATATACCTGTTTGAAGTTAGCGGGTCCAGCAGAAGTTGTGAATGGGGCCCATTCCATTGGTGGTGGGGGCCCGTTCCCCTGGTGTGGTGGTGGTGGTGGTGGTGGTGGTGGGTTACTTGGGGGGCACCAGGGGGTCAGCTCTGTACTGGACACCTTTGGAGGGGGCTGTCATCATGCTCCATTACAGTCGTCACCTGAAATTACAACAACTTTTAATAACACTTCATAATAAAGTCAAAGGAAAAACTACAATCAATTCTAGTTAATCCCTTCTGTACCGGTGACGCCTTTTGTATTTTATTTCAGCTACATTTAGACGATTATATGTAGCTTAGGAAGGATGTATGGTAGCTAAATGGATTAATTGAGATAGTCTGTAGCTTCTTAATTGGTAGACGTCCTTCCTAAGATGAATGAAATTGTCGAATAGTAGCCAAAATAAAGTTAAAATGACGTCGCCGGTCTTGATAGCGGAATGGTTAGTGCGCAGAATTTTGGTGTGATTATCCTAGGTTCGAATCCATGGAGTACCACATACAGTACTGTATATTCATGAGTTTCATATACTGTATTTCCTTAATTACGTTTATTTGTAACTTAATTGGTGGGTTGCTGATAATATGAATGCATTCAGATTAAGATTCAAATTATTTTGTGGATTATGTTCTTTTATTTCAATTTTTTTATTTTAGTAAGCGCTATTGCCACAAAGCGATTTTGATCACTTATTTTGCCTTTATATTGTCTTTGTCCAAGTTTTGGTTTGTTTAGTTTGCAAGTTTTACATTTTAATTTTAATTTAGTTTGTGGATTACAATAGTTTTGTGTTACAACAAAACAAATAATATCTGGCTGAGCCTTATGAGATTAACTCCTTAACCCCTTCAGCATCATGATGTATTGATAACTTTGATTTTGGCTAAAAATTAAATGATTTTATGCAGTTTAACACTCAACGAGCGGCTAGTTTTGTTGTTGTTGTTGTTCCCCAAGCTGCCTGGCCGAACAGCCCCAAGGCCCCGAGCAAAGCCGAGGCCATAACCGAGCGCAACTTCTAGTACCTGCCAAGCGGGCAGATTTACCCTAAATGAGCTTCATTCCATGCTCTTTTTCATGCATAAAAAAGAGCCAGAGCGTAATACAATTATGTATCCGTGAAAGGGCGATAATTGAGCTTTCCAATGACACCTGAACCATCCTTCTACGACCACGGGTTGTCTTGCAACGATCGTGCAACACGAAGAAAAAATCCCTAAAATACAGTAATATCTTCAGTTTTTACCCTGTATTGCGGGACCAGGGATGTGGTGGGATGTGAAGACAGTGTCAGTGGCGGGAAAACGTCCATGCCGAACGGTCAGAGCCCACCCGCGCTCCTCCCACCACTCGGACTCTCTCTCAGAGCCGATTATGTGCTCAACATCGCATGCGACTAAAGCCGGGCCCCGCTCTTTAAGCCTTGGTTCTCTAGTCCGACTATAGCCGGGCGCCGCCAAAGGAGGGTTAAGGACCTATGTTACTTCCCAAACTGACTAATTCCTTGAACGTGACGATAGTGCGTCGTTATGTGTGCAACATGGGAGTAAGCGCTGTAGTAGAATAAAGAGACCCCTGCCGAAGGATTTGTCAGAAATAGAGAAATTTGAGTGCGTAGTGTGCAAAGGCGAGCTTGTGTTAAGTGATGATCCTGTGGCGGTGAATTTTGAAAATGAGTCTTTGGAGCTGGTGAACAAGTTTTGTTACCTAGGAGATACCATCTCTGCCGGTGGTGGGGCCGAGGCTGCCACTGTTGCTAGAATTAGATGTGGCTGGGGGAAGTTCAGAGAACTGATGCCAATTCTGACCATGAAAAGAATGCCTCTCCCCCTGAAGGGAAAGGTGTATGCCTCATGTGTTAGAAGTGCAATGACGTATGCCTCAGAAACATGGCCCGTTAAAGTAGAGGATGTCAACAGAATGGAGCGTAATGAGATGAGAATTGTGAGATGGATGTGTGGGGCCAGGCTACAGGATAGAATAACAAATGTTGAGTTGAAGACGTTTAGGTATAAAGAGCATTAGCGAGGTGATGCGTACGGACTGGGATGGTACCATGGACATGTGGAGAGAATGGATGAACAAAATTGGGTGAAAAAATGCAGGTACAAAGGAGTACAAAGGAAATCAAGCAACAACAGATCTAGTGACCCTTCTAGGTTGCTTGTCCTCCAAAACACTGAGGATCAAGTGTCCAAACAGTGGTTTAGAGTGGGTAAGGGAACATTGGAAAGGGAACTACTGCCCTGGAACTAATGTCCGTGGCAGGACTAGGAAGTTAGTAGGGGACATATGGGTTAGTAACTGAGGGGAGGATAAAATAAAGTTATTCATTTACAAACGCAGTCAATCGCGGGTTTGATGAGAGATATTTGTCTAGGCGGAATTTAAATGAATCAACGGTGCTGCAGTCCTATAACGTCTCGGGGAAGCCCATTCCACAAGTTGACAACTCGATTGAAGAAGAAATTCTTAGATTCGTGTGAGTTAAAAGATTTACCAATAATTTTGCAACCGTTTCCCCGCGTGTAATTAGATTGGTCGATAGTGAAGTACTTACTACAGTTCATATTGTCGATGCCTTTGATGATTTTGAACACTTGAATTAAGTCACCTCTTAATCTGCACTTGGTTAAAGGAAATAGATTTAATTCTCTAAGACGCTCTTCGTATGGTTTGTTCTTTAGGCTAGGTATCATTTTGGTAACTCTACGTTGAACTTGTTCTAGCTTGTTTATGTCTTTTTGGTAATAAGGGCACCAGCATTGAACGCAGTAGTCTGTGATTGTGGAGGGAGCTGCACCAAGGGGTGGACCGAGGAAGACCTGGGATCGGACTATACGCGCCGATCTCAAATCCAAGAACTTGACAAGTGAAGCAGCCCTTAACAGGGTTGTCTGGAACGCCGCCATTAGGATAAGAGACTGAAACTGCACGTATGTGTGGAGCACTCAGTCTTAAAATTGTATGTATGTATGTATGTGTAGCCTACTCAATTTCCATAAATTTTTTAGCTTTAGCTTGGGGACCCGCAGAGGGCTGCACACGGGCTACATGATATCCGGGGATTGTGCGGGGAGTTATGGGACTAATGGGAAGGATGAGGATAAAAAGAAAAATATAATGTTAGGTGATCGTAGCTATCAAACTACTGTATCTCTCTTACCATAGTTCTTACTTTATTATGACAGTGTAGCCTTTGCAGCCATGTCACAGCCACAATAGTTGATAGCTTGTTAGGACCCATCATAGTTTCTTCTGAAGGTAATTGGTAGTTGGTAATTGAACGGCTGGTCCTCTCGTCGAGTTTGATGCTCCTGGAAGAAGGGACAAAACATTAGTTGATGTTTTCCCTTTTCAAACCCAAAATGTCTAAGACAAATTTAATACATCAACAATATCAATTACTGAGATTTTATGCATTCTGTGAATTTAGCAGGCAGATATTTACCTATACTAGCCTACAGTTTCAAATTTAAATATATACATATTTTATTTGAGCTTTTGCTTAAAATGTATAAAAAAAAAAAAAAAAAAAAAAAAAAATGAAATAACAAAAAATCAATGAACAAAAATCTTAAGCTCCAATACACTCGAGGGAACATTGTGGCTGAAGGGTAGCTCAATACAAACATACATTACAGAATAATTGAAATAGCATTGTGGCCAATGCTAATTATATATATTTTATTCATTCATAATTTGGTAAGGCCTTCGATTAAACAATTACGGTCGGTCAATTAAGGAAATACGCATACAACGGAGCTGTTAGAGTAGGCAACAGGTCGCTCCATACCCAAAATGTAAACACACATCCGTGGACTTACTCTAATACCGCGCACTAGTATTTGGTTTAATATACACTTCCCAGGTAATTTTAACAGTTCTATTGCTTCTATATATCATATAATACACCATAGAATACGTTTTTAATAACAAGAAAAAAGGTCTTCGATTAAACAATTACGCATAATTTACCTTTCAGTATACAGAAAGTCCCAAAACTATGGGGACCAAAATATCTACAGTGTAGCTAGGCCATGCAGATACACAATTAAATTACAGAGTAAATACAATTAATACCGGTAATTATGATTTATGTTAAGGACAGCCTAACATATTAATAGAGAAAAATACAGCGAACATGACAGATAACATTCCCTACTATAACAGAACAGTATTGGTTAGCCAAATATATGTATATATTGTGTATTATCTGTGAAAACAGAACATTAAAAGCAGTACATACAAATATTTTAGTTAGCCATAAATATAATTTCTGTAAATACGTTTTCTCTATCACCCGTGAACGAAAGAAAACGGTGCGATCTCACTTTTCAAGGGTAACTATGATCGGAAATAGCCTAACATATTAAGAGAAAAATACAGCGAACATGACTGATAACATTCCCTACTATAACAGAACAGTAATGGTTAGCCAAATATATGTATATATTGTGTATTATCTGTCAAAACAGAATATTAAAAGCAGTACATACAAATATTTTAGTTAGCCATAAATATAATTTCTGTAAATACGATTTCTCTATCACCCGTGAACGAAAGAAAACGTTGCGATCTCACTTTTCAAGGGTAACTATGATCGGAAATAGCCTAACATATTAAGAGAAAAATACAGCGAACATGACAGATAACATTCCCTACTATAACAGAATAGTAATGCTTAGCCAAATATATGTATATATTGTGTATTATCTGTCAAAACAGAACATTAAAAGCAGTACATACAAATATTTTAGTTAGCCATAAATATAATTTCTGTAAATACGTTTTCTCTATCACCCGTGAACGAAAGAAAACGGTGCAATTTCACTTTTCAAGGGTAACTATGATCGAAAATACAAAGTTTCCGATAGTAAAAATTGGATTTGGAATTTCTCTAGACACACCTTTCAACTTCTAAACGATAAGGCTCTATGAAATATTGCTCTACATCCTCCCCACTTTGCAGACAAGTTCCATGAATATCTACGCAACTTTGTGCGTTTGGAAATTGCGTTACAGCCAAATTTGTAGGCTTGGCCAATATTTAGTGTTCATAAATTAGGCCATGATTGCGTACAAATACATTGGACACATTATTCTATACGTTCTATTGTTCAAAATGTGAAAATACCACAAGTTGTAGATATTAGAGATAGGCTACACAAAAACTTTTGTATTTCTTTGTATAAAAACAGATTTCGCTGCAAGACACGCGCGAGTGCGCATATGGGGGTGATGGAAATTGCACAACATATTCCTCAAACCAATGTGATAAAAGTACTATTGTTAAATCACTATGCCTATGCAGAGGCTGGATTGGGAATGAAGGAAAAATGCAAAAATTATCTTGAAGGGGGGTTTGGGTCGCATTTTTTACAAGCTTTAATGGAGGTCTAGGGAAGAAACTAAAACTATCTATCTATCTATCTACTGTATTTACTCAGGCCCAATCCCCACTTTTAATATAAGTAAATATATAACAAAATAATAGCTAGTTACATAAATGAACGAATACATATATAAATATACACAGATAAATGAACCGCTAATTCTGTATTACACTTCTTTTTAGCCAATGGCGGATCTCGACAAAGGAGTGAAAACCAATGCAATTTACTTTTAACTCTCACAGGCTTGAATAAATTGGTCTTATCACAACCATACTTAAATAACTCTAAAACAAAATATCTTACTGCAGGGGTTAAGTGCTTCTCCTCAAATGGTGCGTATTGCTATTTACTTTTTGGGAGTCAATAGGCCATCATACAGACGGACAAACGAACTTGGTCAATGTCACGTTTTCAATAATACATTTCCACTACCACACACGCAAAGCCTCCATATTTAAGAGGGTAGTGCTTGGTTTTTGGTCTATATATTTATACAATAATATTTCGTTTTAGTTTCCTCGCTAGACCTCCATCAAGCTTAAAATAAACACCCCCTAGACCCCCTTTCAAGATAAATGTATACATTTTTCGGTAGAAAAATGTCCCGGCCTTCTAAAATGAAAGGTGTTAATATTGACAAAGAAATGGGGCGAAAGCTCTAGAAAATCGCCAAATTAACGGAAAGAACGTCTTAAAATGTCAAAACTAATATGCTAAACATGAGGGAGAAGGGGGTCCAGAAAAAAGGCGACTACCTCCCCCTTAACACTGCCCGGGATAATTTTTTGCCGACTCACGGTGACTTGGCAGAATTTGCGGCACACTTCCGACTCTCCTATATCAGCGTTACCAGGCGACATATTCACCTTTGTGGGGAGACTGGCTACACTTTCTTTACAGTAGTAGCTATGTTGCTAACCCTTATAGGCTACTGTACTTATAGGAAAAAGCCAACGATTTCAATACTAGGATATATTTTTGCTTTATTTTACCTGCCTCCCGACGAATTATATGTATTTTGGGAATATCATATCAAAGTTAAAGGATCAAATGATATACTGATGATCAATTTCGATTCTTTAGAGGTCCTTCTTAACTTAAGCAAAATCGTCTGGCAGTATCATTAAAATAATAAAATTGCCATCTGCTTCCTGCCTAATATTGCCAGATTACTTCCGCATGAGACTAATTTTTGACTCCACCAAGCTGAACTACCTTGACTCCACCAAGCTGAACTACCTTGTGGATGTTGACAATAAGACAACGGCGACATTAGTACTTTGTTACACAAGACATTGTGTATGGGGGGGGGTGGGCCCTCAACTGATGAATGGAGGGGAGGTTGTGCTTTATGGAGGCACGGAAGGGGGGAGAGAGAGAGAGAGAGAGAGAGAGAGAGAGAGAGAGAGAGAGAGAGAGAGAGAGAGAGAGAGGGGGGACACGCTCAATATAATCGACTAAGGGGAGTTTATTTGTCATTTTTCCTGGACTCCCTTCTACCTCATGTTTAGCCCTATTAGTTGTAACATTTTAAGACATTCGCCCCATTACTTTGATTATTTTAAAACCTTTTGCCCCCATATCTTTGTCAATAAGACCTTTCGTGCCATATACCTGTCCATTTTTCCGAATTTGGGAGGAATAGGCCACCAAAATATGTACAAATGTATCTATTGTGTGTGTGTGTGTGTGTGTGTGTGTGTGTGTGTGTGTGTGTGTGTGTGTGTGTGTGTGTGTGTGTGTGTGTGTGTGTGTGTTATACACGATGTTTACACGATGGCATTAATTAATTTATGAATTAACAAATGAAAGGATAGAGGGTAGCAAACTACACAAATTACTACAAAGAGTTTGAAGCTTACTGATAAAATAAATCTTAGAGAAATGTAGTCGTAAATTTATTTCTAATTGCCATTAACTTGGAGCGTTTCAAGTTTTCTGGGTAATGGAAGTTGAAGGGATCTCTCTCTCTCTCTCTCTCTCTCTCTCTCTCTCTCTCTCTCTCTTATGCAACCACATACACACACACACACACACACACACACACACACACACACACACACACACACACACACACACACATTGGCCTAGTTCCTATACTTTGTCCTGTGAGGCGAAGAAAGATATACTGTACATACCTCGACATCCGTGACACACGTAACACACGCATTGCTGTGTGTGTGTGTGTGTGTGTGTGTGTGTGTGTGTGTGTGTGTGTGTGTGTGTGTGTGTGTGTGTGTAGCAATAGTTAGACGATTTTGTATAATTCAAGAAGGATCTGTGGCAGTAAAAATGGTTAAGTGAGAAAGTTCGAAGCTTGTAAATTGCTGGAGACCCTATAATTATATACTAAATACAATTGCTGGAGACCCTATAATTATATACTGAATACAATTGCTGGAGACCCTATAATTATATACTGAATACAATTGCTGGAGACCCTATAATTATATACTGAATACAATTGCTGGAGACCCTATAATTATATACTGAATACAATTGCTGGAGACCCTATAATTATATACTGAATACAATTGCTGGAGACCCTATAATTATATACTGAATACAATTGCTGGAGACCCTATAATTATATACTAAATACAATTGCTGGAGACCCTATAATTATATACTGAATACAATTGCTGGAGACCCTATAATTATATACTAAATACAATTGCTGGAGACCCTATAATTATATACTGAATACAATTGCTGGAGACCCTATAATTATATACTGAATACAATTGCTGGAGACCCTATAATTATATACTAAATACAATTGCTGGAGACCCTATAATTATATACTGAATACAATTGCTGGAGACCCTATAATTATATACTAAATACAATTGCTGGAGACCCTATAATTATATACTGAATACAATTGCTGGAGACCCTATAATTATATACTAAATACAATTGCATAATAGTTGCCAAAATATAATTAAATGGATGTCACCGGTACTGAAGGGGTTAAAATCAAGGGTAATGCACTCACACTCAAAACATAAGATATAAGATAAATTAACCCTTTCAAGCTCCAATACGCATTTCTTTTCTGTTTTCTGGCTATTATTAGACGATGTTATTCAGCTTAGGAAGGGTATATGGAAGTCAGAGGGTTGATTGAGATAGTCTATACCCATTTAATTCCCACAAATCCTTCCTAAGCTGCATGAAATCGTCCAATGATAGCCAATAATAAACTGCTAAAACGTATCAGAGCTTCAAAGGGTTAACTAGCCTACCTATAAATCAAATGCATGTGCTAACTTCTATGCTCCTAAAACGATTATAATGCACTTGATATTGAGCCTGAAACGAGCCTGAAATATACCATGATAAAGAGCGTTAAACGTAAACGTAAATTAATATGGATTTATCGCCTCGTAATAGTCACTAAAATTATCGAAATTAAAATGGCAGTTATTTTTATGACTATTTTAATCTTTCATTTATTGGATTCTGCAACCAAGGCAATCCAATATATCTAGAAAATGATTAGTTTGTTATCAGTTGAGAGAGAGAGAGAGAGAGAGAGAGAGAGAGAGAGAGAGAGAGAGAGAGAGAGAGAGAGAGAGAGAGAGAGAGAGAGAGAGAGAGAGAGAGAGAGAGAGAGAGAGAGAGAGAGAGAGAGAGAGAGAGAGAGAGAGAGAGAGAGAGAGAGAGAGAG